>VWZZ01007431.1:106362-171755 GCA_013399095.1 Psophia crepitans | reverse complement strand
CATCCAGCCAATTACTTATCCACCGAGTGCTCCATCTGTCACATTCATATCTCTCCAATTTAGAAACGAGGATGTCATGCAGGACAGTGTCAAATGTTGTACACAAGACCAGGCAGATGACACCAGTTGCTCATCCCTTATCCACTGATGCTGTAACCCTGACATAGAAGGCCATAAAATTTGCCAGACACAATTTTCCCTTAGTGAAACCATGTTGACTGCCATCAATCACGTCCTTATTTTCCTTGTGCCTGAGCATAGTTTCCAGGAAGATCTGTTCCATGATCTTGCCTGGCACAGAGATGAGACTGACCGGCCTGTAGTTCCCTGGGTCTTCCTTTTTTCCTTTTTTAAGAACAGGGGTTATGCTTCCCATTTTCTGGTCAGTGGGAACTTCACTGGACTGTCACAACTTCTCAAATATGATGAATAGTGGCTTAGCAACTTCATCCGTCAGTTCCCTCAGGACCTGCAAATGTAACTCATCAGGTCCCATGGACTTGTGCACCTTCAGGTTCTTTAGATATTCTGAAACTCGATCTTCTCCTACAGTGGGCAGCTCTTCGTTCTCCCAGTCCCTGCCTTTGTCTTCTGTGACTTGGTTGGTGTAGCTAGAGCACTGTGTTGTAATCAGGTCTTCCATTTCATTCCAGAAAGGGCCTACATTTTCCCTTGATTTTCTTTTATCAGTGACATACCTATAGAAGCTTTTCTTCTTGCCCTCGATGTCCTTGAGCAGATTTAACTCTGTCAGGGCTTTGGCTTTTTTAATCTGATCCCTGGCTGCTTGGACAATTTCTCTGTATTTCTCCCAGGCTTTCTGCCTTGCTTGTCTGTAGGCTTCCTTTTTGTGTTTGGTTTTGCCCAGGAGCTCTTTGTTCACTTGTGCAGACCTCCTTGTACCCACCCTCCTTTTAATCCTGACCCATAAGCTTTCGGTCAGCTCCTCATCCATCCCTAGGTGGAGCTCCATGTACTCAGTCTGGTCCTTGAGAGCAACATCCTTCCTTATCTGCCCTGCCTGTCCTTCCTAAAGAGCCTGTATTCTTATATTCCAGTAGTCCAGTCATAGGAGCCATCCCATCACATCTCTATGATGCCAATAAGGTCATTGCCCTGCAGGTGTGTGCACATCTCTAACTCCTCTTGTTTATTCCCGGTGCTACCTGCATTTGCATATAAGCATTTAAATTGGGCCCTTGATGAGGCTGACTTACTGGCTGGAGTGGCTGGAATTTCTTTGAAGTACTTCACTTGTGTTTCCCTGTTGGCTCCTGTTGCCTCAGGAGCCTCTGGTTCATCTCTGTAAGACTTCAGGTGTGCTGCAGTGTATCCAGCACTCCCCAGAGCAGCAGGCTGAGGGCCCTTGCTAGCACCTCATCTCTCTGACTTTGGTGTGTCATCCCACAGCTTGTTGCAGGTAAGTCTGATATTATTCCCCTCCCCCTTCAAGCCTAGTTTAAAGCTCTGTCAATGAGCCCTGCAAGCTCCTCATCACAGACCATCTGCCCCCTTTGAGAAAGTTGAATCCCATCTGAGGTCAGCAAGCCTGCAGCAGAATAGGCCATCCTGTTATTGAAAAAAAAAACAAAATTGTGGTGGTGACACCAACCACAGAGCCATGTATTATGCTAGTCCTCATATCAAACAGTCATTCATCATTAACATATATATGAAAATATATAGAAATATATTTTTAGTATTAATAGAGTACAATATTTTAGGATCCTCTCTTTAATGAGGTATGTTGAAATGAAAGATCAAAGAAGCATTTTGAGAATGGTCTACTCCTCTATTGCTGTGTAACTAACTTTACGTTAAGCCTGATCACATGGCTGATGAGCTCAGCTTTGACCAGGGGTGAGTATGCCTTGCAGTCTGCTGGAACTGACAAGTTCCAGTATGGACAGCCCTGGCCTCTCCTCAGAGAGTCTACTTCTGCAGCCTCCCTGTTACCAAAACCTTGCCACTTAAACCAAATACAAATTTTACTGAGTTGTAATTGTCCTTGAGTATTGAAAACTTTAGGAGGAAAGAAGAAAACAGTACAGGTGACAACATTCTAATTAATTATGAACACTGGAGAGTAGGAAATTCCATTTCTAGAGCATTGGTAGGCTACAAGGAGCTGAATACACAGGCAGATTACACTGCTAAAACTATTAGGTTTGCGTAAAAGTTGTGATTAAACTTGTTGCCAACTTAACAATATTTTCAAAGTTGGAGGTAAACAATTGCACTGATACATTAGCATGCATTTAATATGCTTACAAACAGCTATTGTGCATACACAAATCAGGTATTTATTGATGCATGTGACCTAGTAGAAAACTAGGTGGCTATTTGCTTGTGCAAATATGTTGTTTATGCCTCCCTAAACTGGGAATTTACACAAAAAATGGCCATGTGTTACTGTTTAAGCTAATTAATACACCTAACTAAGCTTACGACTCTAAAAAATCAGATTAGATTTTTTCCCCATGGTGCCTTAGGTTAGAATGTGTGAACATCAATGACATTGTTTTGCAAGAGTTTTCCTGAAAATGAAGTTAAGATATTTCTTGTAAGTCCTGCCTGACCAACCTCATCTCTTTCTACGACCAGGTGACCCGCCTGGTGGATGAGGGAAAGGCTGTTGATGTAGTCTACCTAGACTTCAGCAAAGCCTTTGACACGGTCTCCCACAGCATTCTCCTGGAGAAGCTGGCAGCCCATGGCCTGGACAGGTACACTCTACCAGGAGTGTATGGAACACAAAGACACATTGTATGGAGTAATTTCTTTCAATTAGGACTATTTCATCACAGGAAAAGCTGTTTCATAAGACCACAATAGAAGTTAGGAATGAATTACTGTTTGTGCTGTGAACTCCAGGCAGCCTACTGATGCAGTCTTTTGAATTAAGAACTTTTAAAATTTATAAGAAAAATTCATAACTTGTTCCAATCAGTGGGATTTACCTTGTGATAGATTTGTATCTCAGAACTACAATTGTTGTTTCGAGCCATGTTTCATAACTAATCAGCTGGCAGGTGCACACATTACCCTGACTTGTAAGAAACCAAACACAGTACTTACTTATGTTAAGCTTTATCAGTTGTTCAGCATCTTCAAAGCCAAGTGGGAAAATGGCCATAGTAGTTCTTTCAGCAGTGTTTGGATTTGATTTGATAGTCATTGATATACAACTTTTGCACTTCTTAACTTACACAAAGGTATAAACTACTATAAAGTTAGCACTGGAATGATTTCCCAGTGTGTTCATTGTGGAGAAGGAAAATGATATTACTAATCTATAACATGGTATATCTTAATAGACAATGAGTTATTATACAGTGAGCCCTGTACTGATACTTTCATTCCTTCTGACCTACATAAAGTACAATTGTAACAGAAATATTTGTCTTTGTATCCTTCTTTAATGAAGATTTGACTGAAGTAAAGGATATTTTCATCTACAAAATGTCGCAGTACTTCCTTCTATTTTGTATATATAGCAGGAAAAAAAACCCACAGATTTACTATATTTATTTTACATGTGGACTTTTCATGCAGTTCTCTTGTTTTTTAATAGCCCTTAGAGCTTGCCAATTTAAAAGATTCACATAATCTAGGGGTAAATGAGATTTTAACTGGAAAATTAAAGGACCTTCTTTCCTTGCAATTTATTTAATTTTATGCAGAATGCCAGTTGACCTACATTTTGAAAGAGTAAGATAACTTGTTTCAAACTGTAGATAATACATTTTAGAAGCTTTCAGGTATCTTAGTAACACAGTGTAATGAAGCTACTAATGCCTTAAATGAAAAGAAATTGTAGAAAAATCCACTCCAAGAAGATTCACTGAGAGAAAAGAGAAATGCTCTAGTTAGGATACTTTAGTTATCAGTTTTCCGAAGACTGAGAAATATCCTTGGTTCAAAGTCCACCAGACTCATATGGATTTTTTGACTGGTTAGACTATATTTTTTGTATATTGAGGTATGTTCATCATCATCTGAAAGTAGTCATATTTTTTCATGCCAATCCTGAGATGTTCCTGCTTCTACACCATCTTTTAAGCAGACTAGGATATCATGATTTCTAAGTCTCGAGGTTTTTGCCTTGTGATTTTATTAGAATGACACTTTAAAATGGTAACTCAAATGTTTGTTGTCTGCTTTTTCCTGTTCTAAAAACAAGATATGTGATGCACTGAAAACTACTGTTAATCTGTTTGGATTGGTGTAACAACCAGCTAGATTTCACGTTTCTCTCTTTTAGCATCAGTGATGAATAATCAAAACTATTGAAGGTCTCTCCAGCTAGCCCTTCAACTGTAGAAAAAATCACAGAAAAGGGATCCTGGACTTGATCCTCTGTTCAAATACTATGGGGAGTGGCAGTGGGAATTATAGTAAGAAAGGGGTAGGAATTTTTTCATTCTTTCCTTATAGCAATATCAAAAAGAGATATCACTGGTTGCACATCATCCTGTTAGCCTGGCAGGATTTCCAGGGTCCTCTCCATTCATTTTGTATTTAATTACATAGTAATACCTTTTCTGAGATCATATATAAATTATGAAGGTGTTTTAAGTTCAACTTACTATACTTTGCAATTGAAATGGGCTAAGGACATCCACATGTCCAGTTTTTACATTTCAGCTGATAAGTGGTCACATCTTAAGTTGAATTAAAAGAAGTTTTTGTAATTATGTGAATGTAGCCCAGGAAGACAGAGCTCTAGATCATAATATCTTCCAGTAAAAGATGACTTGTGAAGAATGGTTCAGAAAGGATAAAAGTCATTCCTATTTGTACAGTGGGACAACTGATAAAGGAATACATTGTTTTTAACCTCTCAAAATGCAAGGCAAATGAAAGATACTTCCTGTCTTAAGAAGAAAAGATGGATTCAGTAAATTCCAGCCTGGTGTTGCTTATGTTTCATGTGAGCATTAGCATGCTTTTCTCTAAGTTTATTTAATCTTTGTTTCCTCAGATTATTTCAAGACGTATGCTTGAAATGCTTCAGTACAGTCCACTGGAAAAGCAATGTTGTGAATTTTTGCTGCTGCATACCTTTTCTTAGGAGTTGAAGCTGTACTGCAGTGTCTAAGACTGGCAGTACTACAGCCTATGCTTTATAACTGAGTTCAGAAGGGGGTGGGAGAGCTGAAACCTTGGATTTTCAGTCAAGGACAGGTGCCAACACGGAGTCATGCAACTCTACAGACATCAGTTCTGTTCTTTCTCAATCCCCACCACTTCAGAAGCAGCATATTTTAACCATGCATTGTGTAGGATCACTCTAAATCCATCTTAATTTCCTTGTTGTTTTAATAGCGTGACATTTTCAAATCCTAATCAATGTATGTGTTTACCACTACTCATATTTTACACAGGCAGTGCAAATTGTCCTTCCAGCTGGGAAATAGAATCATAGAATCATAGAACCATAGAATCATTAAGGTTGGAAGATACCTCAAGGATCATCTAGTCCAACCATCCCCCCACCACCTATTACTCACTAAACTATGTCCCTAAGTACCACATCCAACCTTTCTTTAAACACACCCAGGGACGGTGACTCCACCACCTCCCTGGGCAACCTGTTCCAATGCCCGACCACCCTTTCCAAGAAGAAATTTCTCCTCATCTCCAACCTGAACGTCCCCTGGCGCAACTTGCAGCCGTTCCCCCTTGTCCTCTCACTAGTTATCTGCGAGAAGAGACCGACCCCCAGCTCACCACAACTCCCTTCAGGTAGTTGTAGAGGGCAACAAGGTCTCCCCTGAGCCTCCTCTTCTCCAGACTAAACAGTCCCAGTTCCTTCAGCTGCTCCTCATCAGACTTGTGCTCCAGCCCCTTCACCAGTTTTGTTGCCCTTCTCTGGACACGCTCCAGGGCCTCAATGCCTTTCTTGTAGTAAATAAACAGTGAGGAGCAGCAGTTTGTGGTTTTCTTCCTGCATTTTTAATCTTTTATCAGTGTATTGGGTCTGGCTGAACTGGAGTTAATTTTCCCCACAGCAGCCCCCATAGTCCTGTGCTATGTATTGGTAGCAAACAAGGTGTTGATAAAACATGGGGATTTTGACTACTGCTGAGCCGTGCTGGCATAGCACTGAGGTTGTCTCTCCAACATTTTCAGCCACACCACCGGTCTTGATCTTGGGAGGGGACACAGCCAGGACAGCTGACCCAAACTGGCCAAAGGGACATTCCATACCATATGACATGTGCTCAACAATAAAAGCTGAAAGAAAGGAAGGGGAAGGTGGGAGGCATTTGCAATTTATGATATTTGTCTTTGGCATAACTTCTATGTGCACTGAAGCCCTGCTTCCTGAGAAGTGGCTGGACATCACCTGCTAATGGGAAGCAGGGAATAAGTCTTTTATCTTCCTTTGTTTCTGCATGTGGCCTTTTCTTTTGCTTTATTAAAATACCTTTATCTTGACCCATGAAGAGTTTTTCCCATCTTATTTTCCTCCCTCCCTGTCTTGCTGAGGAGGGCAATGACAGAGCGGCTTGGTGGGCACCTGGCATCCAGCCAAGGTCAACCCACCACAATCAGATTCAAGAACAGCTGCTAAGTAAAATCTTCTGATCTGAGTGTGTCTGGGATAAGATTTATCCAGTCACAGATACTTTAAGTGATGAGCAGGAATTTAGTTTTTTCTTATACCCAAATTTAGTCTCAAAACCTTTCTTGTTTCCATTGCATGTCACTAACGCTACAATGGCATCACACACATGGACGCTCATGCAGTTTCATTTCTGTAGCGCCACAAGCAAAATGTGTAAAGAAATATCTGTATGACCCAGAATTATTTGGCTTTAACTCACTTTTATAGCCATGACCCAATCCTCTGTTTTGTGTCCTTTCTCTGCCACACATTACCTGTGTTCTCCTAGATTTATTACATTGTCTCATGGAGCCTCATACCCTGACTGTCAAACACTGATAATGGTGCTTCTTACCTCCCACATCTGTCCCATTAGTTTTGATGGCAAGCAATTCGGAGAGTGGACAGTCGGGCACAGCGTCTGCACAGCACTTAGCACAACAGGACCTCACCGTCTGGATTCTTGCATGATTCTGGCATACAATCAGTAAAGAGTGATATGTAATAAATCTTGCCTAAACCTTCCCAGAGGACTTGCATTTTCTATTTCATTTAAAGGAGCGGCAGCGAAGGCACTGAAATTTAGTAGAAGAGACAAACTCGCGATCTGTAGAAGGAGCAAGAATAAGTGCATTTTTCTCAGTCTAACATGTTGCTCACCTCTGGCTCAGAGGACTGACTTTTCTGGGTTGAAGGGCAGTTTATTTTCAAGGCTCATTCAGCCTTGGCCTCTCAGCCATGGTTGCAATCAAAGATGTCAATCAGCATTAGCTGTAATTGTTTTATGATAGAGAACAGGAATGAGGCCACCAATTCATTTCCTATAGGCCACAAAGCAGCCATCTAATTGTCACAATTTTCAGTCATTGCTGACCTCAGGCAATTTTATGCTGTCATCTAGAGCTAAAAAACTCCATATGTCATTACCTGGCAATAAAGCCATCTATGCCTTCAAATTCTCTCTTCTGAAAAGATCTTTGGCCTGCCTATGCTTTCTCATGTCCTTACGGCAGCTGTTTCATACAACACAGAAATGTGATCAGTGAGGCCCAGGTATGGTCAGCCCAGCTGCCACGTACCCCTTTGAACAGCTTTTTTGTGCTGCGTGGTCAGAGGAACAATAGTGGCTTTAAGCCACCTGAATCTCACCCAAAGAGGGAGTTAATATTTATGAAAATGTTTCAACAAGTAACCGCAGATTTTTTATCGCTGTTTTGGGGACTGGTATTCCAGATGCACAGAGAGCATTAGCAAGCCTCTTTCCATTAACTTAGTATTAGACAATGGTGAGTCAATATTGGCTTGTTAATGTATTTGGGAGCATTTACTTTCTTGGGAGAAAAAAGTCAAAAGTCAAAGTCTCTTTGCAACACCAAAAATTACTGAAATATTCTTTGAAAGAATTAAGCTATATTTGCCTCAGTAAATGTTTAAATAGCTGGAAGAGTGTAGCCAGAGAGGTACTAATCCACTGACTATGGATGCTATGAGAATACAAATGCAGATAGTATCCTTCTCTGTTTGTTCTTCTTACAGCCACTTGCAGAGAGACAATAGTGGACTTGGATGTACCACTGGGCTGACCTAGTGGGATACTTTCAGGGTATAGGAAACAGAATCTTTTGAAGATTTCTCACCAACAGCTTCCAAAATCAAAGCACAGATTTATTTGATTTATTTTAATGCAAATTATTAGGTCAAAATATTCTACTTCTATATATTACTTTGCCTTTTCTCCACTCCACGGACGTGACACCTCCTTTTGTTATTCACTGTCTTGAATTTCAGATTTTCTTTGCCTTCAGGCATGAGTTACTGTTATTTTAAAAAGCAGCAGGATGAAAACAAGAAACCAACCTTAGACCCTGTTAGAATATGAATAGACCTAAACTTCTTGTCTAATAGTTCTACTCGCCTGAAACTGAAGTTTTGAGGACAAACAGATATGCCACATTATAGCATTTAGAACATTAAAAACATTTATGATCGGAAAACTAAGATATATATTAACTTAACAAATATTTACTGCTTTATCTCAGAATGGATTTTTATCTCTTTTGATGGAAAAATAGAAACTCCAACTAATATCTCCTTAATCTTGTAAAGTGCTGAATGGTTTCTGAATAACTGGGACGGATGAGGAGTTAGAACTCAGATTAAACAGTATTTTTTCAGTGACTCCAGTCACTGTTCGTCTAGTCCTTTTCTTTTTCTTACTTCCTCACTACTTTGGTCTCTGTCAGATGCAAGTAAATTGAAGGCTGGATGACTTTTCTTGAACCAAAACTTTTAAGAAGTATCAGCAGCTTTAAGTGTCACTGTATTTTGAGTGGCTGACAAGTGAGAAAAGGAAAGAGTTTGAATTCAGATTTTCTGTTCTTTTTAAGAGAATATAAAGGATTCCTATTGATTTCATCAGCAAGATGTTCAGAAGTCTCTGATACAGTAGCACAATGCAACCACAGATGGGAACAAGAAATGCTCATTTTATACTCCCTCAAGCCTTACCTTTTGAAAAGTTCTTTCTTACAACTTGAATGGTACTTTTGAGAACAAATCTCTGGAATGGAACTGAACTCAGGAAACTCATACTGGTTTAGATTAAGGATCCACTGAAGAATACCTTTGTTAATAATCATAAAATGAGAAAGACTAGGAGCAGTGATAGGGATGTCTAAAGGGACTATCTCTACTATGTCACCTGGATCTCAGGAACGCATGTTTAGTCTTAGCAGAGAAAAGACATCAGTCTGCTCTGTAATGCTGGCCTAAGTCATGCTCACTTATGCTTTCCATCCTGTCTCCTTTCTGGCCTGTTAGCCTGACTGTTGCATCATTTATTATTAAAGATTCTCTGGAGTTGCAAATGTCTAAGATTTTGAGACTGAGAACCTTCATTAACATCCCTGATCTCCACCCAGACCTGTCACTGCCAAGACCTGTCACTCTCAGGTTGAATGACTCCTTCCATGACTTCAGCATTAATTTACCTGAGCTCAGTACCAACGCAGTATCTGTACACAAGATGTCTGAACTGGAAATCTTGTTTTACCCTAAGAAGGTCACCAGTTTCTCTGTCAGGACTGAAAGGAGATGAATTTGTTGCTTCTCTTATCTTTATTTTTCCTTCTACAAACACAAAAATTCCACCAGCCATGGATGGAGAAGGGACTCTTTTCCTCACAGTGCAGTGATGATTAGACTTCCACTCTGACAGTGTAGACTGAGCTCCAGAAAAAGAGATCTTTCTGCCACTCATTTAAGAAAATGGGTCTGATGCTTCACATTTTGCTATTTATGCAGTTTTTTATACCTAGATAAAAGCAGGTATAAAATGCAATCAGTTCAGTCTTGTTACCGTACATCTGCTTTGTACAGGCATAAATCATGCATAAGTTGCTTAGTAGTGAAGAATCAGGTCTGCAATATCTATGTTTTATGAACTTCAGTAGTTTCCTGTGAGTCAAATCTAGGCTGCGAGTAAAAAACCTATTAGTCTGAACACTGGGGAAAAAACAGTCCTTCGAGGAACTCCAAGCAGGTAATCGTTGCAATCTGTTGTGTAATGCATCTCATGAGCTTTCTCAACAGTGAGCTGAAACTTCACCTGCCCAGGTTCTCAAACCTTTGACATTAATCCTCTCTGTCCTGTGACAGCATTAGCCACAAGGGTCCTCGGCCACAACGGTCCTTGGACTCCCTGTGGACAAAACCGATTACGAGCACATGAATGTGCTACTGAAAACCTTTTCCCTCTGCTCTTTCAAGTAACAGAAGACAAACATAGGTGACACAGTATGAGTTATTGCCATATAAGTCACAGATTTCCTGGGGATATGTATGACCGTTGTTCTACTTTTCACATGTGCAAAAGCTAAAGAGTGGGAGGTGAACCAAGGGAGAGGAAAAGGAAAGGCAGAGTCTCAGCCTTCCTCTGCTGTCACTTTCATGGAAGTTGCTGAGCTTCGTAACTCATAAAATATTCATCACATTGTTTGAAGAATAAAACAACATGTATGTGCGTGCTCGCAGCCTTTAGGAAAGTAATTCCTCCCAGATATGATTTATATTCATTGTGTAAGTTTTCCTGTGGTTGATAATTCAGGGAGACTGAAGATGGGGTGGAAACATGGTTTGAAAAATACGTTCTGTGTTCTGTGTTGTAGCTCACAGCTCTCATCAAGCTGCAGAAATCTGATTTATTTTCATACTGCACTAACAAGACTCTCTGGTGAGATGGATATTAATCTCCACAGACTGCTCTTCACCTGGAAAAAAATATTCCTAGAAGATATTTTTTAATGAACTATAGGAGCAGCATATCCTTATCTATGCCTCATATTAAACTGAAGGGAGCCAACTTCTTAATTCTATACTACCTCACATGTTAAAGAGAAACAAGTGCTCAAAAATAAGGAGTGCTTGTAGAAATATTCTTACAGATTACTACCTCTTAATTCCAAAGTTTTCCTTTTGGCTCCCATTCTCCTACATCCTGCCACAAGAAGGAGGAATAAGAAGGTCTCAGAAGCAGTGGTGACTGAAGCAGTGGCACCGTCCCACCACCTCCTTGTCTGTTGCTCAGTCCTCATCACACACACACATACAAAACTGCAGCAGCTTCAGATCTTTTATAATTTCTTTAGTAACATAGTCTTGTCTGTTTGTTTATTCTTCTCTTTTTCTGTGCTGGCCAGTTAAATCTCCTTCATGGTAAAATAAAGATAGTCTTGTGTTTTTAAAACCACTCACTTTCACAGGTAAGGTCCAATATTTTGTAAATTTTGTTTTGTTGATTATCTGCTATACTGTGCCTGATCATCTTCCTTTAGGAAAAGCTCATTGCATTAGTGAAAAAAATTCAGGTTATCCTATGCTTTTGGTCACATCCATACTACTATCTTCCAAGCAGTGCCTCAAGCTCTCCCTAATATTGGGATAAACTTTTTTTGCATCATGTAATCTGTCATCTTTCAAATTTCTCCTCCAGTTGTAGTGTAGAGACTAACCTTTTTTTTTTTTTTTTTTTTAGCTAAACCTAGGTCTTGTCTCCTAATTAAAAAATATTTTCAAATTAAAAAATATTTTCAAATCCCCATCATGATGTGGATCTCCTAAAGATCACCATTACGTCACAGCTGTGCATTTGGTGACATAAAATCACATGGTTCTTGTGTTGGTACCAGACACTACAATGACACGTGACACAAATTGACCTATGACATGGTTAGTATCAATGACATGGTTTGGAAATGTGATTTATGGTGATATTTGTTTTTTTCTAGCAGTTTCTCATGGTCACCATGGCTACCTCAGTACCATTCAGTGAGATTTTCATGGTGAGATGGTCCCAAACTATTGTCATCCTGAAATAGAGGAAGCATAAAATTCTTCTATGTTCATTTTCACTGTCAGACAGCTGCAATTCTAGTTTTATTCTTCCATTGTAATTAGAATTACTGAGAAGCTTGCTCTGGGAAAACTAATTTTGTGCAGGTGTAAATACTCAGTAATAACTGTTAAGAGATAATAAGTCTAACTGAAAATGTGGTATTGGGGAGAAGAGAGAAGACATATTGCTTGGATGATATGAAAGAATCAGAGTCTATACAGTTTGGGGGCTTTAAAAATAAAACAAAAGTAATTGCTTGCTTCAGAACTGTTTCTGCTTTGTCTTATTTCTATACATTTAGCATATAATATACTGGTATTTGTACTATCATCATAGCTTTACCATGCTCCAGGACTCTCTTATACTAGGTGGTATATAAGACAAGAATAAGAACTCTCTTTCCCATGGTGTTTACAACACATGTTTAAGATGAGGCAGCAGCTGGAAACAGACATGCTGGGGGAATACAAGGCACTGAGGTAGTGTTGATCAATACGCTAGGCAGTGATCTCAGCAGTACTTAATTGATGCTAGTGTTTTGTGCAAGTAGCACAACAAAGGAGAGTTTTAAGGAGGCTATGAAAGTGTTTCTAGGCAGTTCTAAAGTTGTGAGAGAAAGCGTAGAAACAGATGTGCATCTATTATACAGAATCGAATTCGTAAGTGAGGAGATGATAACTATGCTGTATTAAAATAATTTTCTGTAGTTCTAGGGCAATGCAACAGGCAATTTGAATTTAAATACTCTCCAGCTAGCACTAACCATAGAGGGCCTTGGCATAATAAATAATTCTTTAAGCTTTCAGAGTTTTATAGGACATCAAAGATTACAGAGAAGGTCATCTCAGCTGGCCCTTCCTGTAGAAAGACATGTCACCTGCGGAATACCTGAAATGTTCTGCAAGCTCTTCTGCCTGAGGACAGACTGACATTATGCTCTTTATTCTAGAATTTCACTCAGGTCTTATACCCAGGAGTCAGTTTTCTTATACGTAACCGCAAAATGGAAGAAATGTGGTTCCATTTTCAGCCAAAGGGGCAGATCTCTAGTTTCAGAAGGGTTTTAATGACAATAGTTGATAAAACCAAACAAATACACATGCAAACAAACAGACAAAAAACCTCACACATTTATGTAAAAGAAAAAATACAGTAGAAAGAACTTGGCATGTGTTTTGTTTAGGATAAGAAAGAAGAAAAAGCTTCTCAGGTCAAAGTAGCTGGAAATACTGTCATCACTCTGTGTTGTATCCACAAAAGAGAATCAAGAGGTTTGAGAATCATATGTTAATTTTATGCACATGGAAAAAAAAAAAAAAAGGTGATAGAATGGTTTGGGCTGGAAGGGACCTTAAATCACTTAGTTCCACCTCCCCTGCCACGGGCAGGGACACCCTCCACTAAACCAGGTTGCCCAAAGCCCCATCCAACCTGGCCTTGAACACTGCCAGGGATGGGGCATCCACAGCTTCTCTGGGCAACCTGTTCCACTCCCACCACCCTCATTATAAAAATGTCTTCTCTGTATCTAAATCTACCCTCTCTCAGTTTAAAACCATTGTCCATTCTTCTGTCACTGCAGGCCCAGCTAAAAAGTCTCTCTTCATCTTTCTTATAAGCCCCCTTTAAATATTGAAAGGCCACAAGATTACAGTGTTTTTTTCTCAGCAAAACACTATATACTACAATTTTATTGAAAATGTGCATGCTAATTTTTTTCTTAGAGCTTCTCTGGTTTACATCTCTAAGTGATAGCTTTTGGGAATCTTCATTTCTTAGACAAAAAAAAAAAAAAAAGACCACCACAGATGGTTAAAGAACAGATACAGTAGGAAAACAGAGGCTCCCATTCCTATGGTGGCTGAAGCGCAAATTTAAGGGCATCAGGCTCAACAAAATAAGACACCTTTGTCAGTTAATGTCAAAATCGTCTCCACAAATACTTGCTCCATACTGAGATTTGGTAACCAGCTTACTGAATACCAGTGCAACTTTTTCACGTAGAAAAATATTATAAAGTGTACTGAGACTAAGACTTCTGAACTTCAACACTAAATTTGGGACTTGCTGACTGTGCTACTGTTATCACAGAAAAAAAATGGAACTATTTTCCAACTGATGCTTGAAAACAATTCACTTACATTTGCAAGAGTGGTGTTTCTTTAGTGGTTTGTTTTTTTCCTAAGGTGAAATTTTTTCTACCATACCCATTAAACACTTTAAAAATAATGAAAAATATTATAAACAGAAGAGAGAGAAAAACATTTATTTTATTAAAGTCAGATATTTATTCTTCTTATCTGAAGCTCAATTTAAATGTGCTGCTTTCTTTGAATAAGAAATAAAAAGCCAATTTAATGTTAATGATCAGGGAAGAATTTTTATTTCTGACTGAAAGAATGATAGCTCATCTTTTCTTTAATAGGAACAGTAAGTAAAAATAATTATTCATGCATGCTTGCCATCTCATTAGGCATTTGATGGAAAAACTCTCCAATAAAAACTCTAAGTAGGCTGTTGGTTTGTTTTATTTTTTCCTCTCTTTTGCAAGGTTAGACTGAATAAGGTTTATTATTTCCATTAGGCCTTAGAATTTGATTATTCAATCAACCTACTTCAGTGCAGGAAGTCATTTATGGTCCATTAATTTAGTGATGTTCTTTGGTTTGTGCCATGATTGTTTAAAGAAAAAAAATGTTCTAATTAAAAAAAAAAAAAAAGTTTGTGTCACACTCTTGCAGCAAAAGGACAGAAGCAAGACAGAGGAGCCAGGAAAGACTGTTAATTTTTTTTGAGGAAATATCTGTCCAGTCAAGTGTAAATTAGTAATTTTTTCTTTACATTTGAAAGCATCTTTTTATTAATTTCTATAGTCTTGAACAGTTATCCTAGAAACTGACATATTTCTGTGTACCTTGTCTAAAGAAGAGCTTACGAAGGGACTGCTGGAATATTAGGACAGTTCTTACCTACCAGTTCCTAAACTCTTTCTGATTGGTTAGTACAGGCCCAAAATCTTTGTACGGGAACACCTTCCTTCACATAGCTGTGATACAGGGTTCAGCCTCTCCCCGGCACGCTTAAGACTGTCCTTGAACACTTCCAGGAAGGGTGCATGCACAGCTTCTGTGGACAACCTGTTCCAGCGCCTTCACCACCCTCACAGTAAAGCATTTATTCCTAATACCTAATCTAAATCTTCCCTCTATTAGTTTAAACCCGTTCCCCCCTGTCCTATCACTGCACTCCTTGATAAACAGTTCCTCCTCAGCTTTCCTGTAGGCCCACTTAAGGTACCTGAAGGCTGCTATAAGGTCTCCCCAGAGCCTTCTCTTCTCCAGGCTGAACAACCCCAACCCTCTCAGTCTGTTTTCTGATCGTCTTTGCTGCCTTCCTCTGGACTGAATCCAAAGATATGTGTGTTATACTATCATTATTTTACTTGATAAGAATAAAAAAATCTTCACAAAGGGGATAAAAAAATAAATAGACTATCACAGGCACTCTGTTGATTTATTTTGTATATAACATTGCTGAAGTCAGAGTATAGAGCAGCCAGCGGCATCCTCTCACCCAAAGTACCGGTCACCTCACTGCAGAAGGTGGTCACGTTGGTGAGACAGGGTTTATCCTCAGTGAATCCATGCTGGCTGCTCCAAGTCACTTTGCCCATTGTAGCTGTAAGTGTCTGCTGGGGAATTCACTCCATCCCCCTCCCAGAAAGTGAGAGGAGGCTCAGCTACTGGTCTGTAATTCCCCAGATCCTTTTTTCACCCCTCTTGAAGCTTGGTGTGTTGTTTGTTTTCCTCATTTTTTTTATCATTTACAACATTATGCTGAACAGAAACCAAACTGGAATGTAAGGTGATAATTTTGGCAAGGGGGTTGAATGTACTTTCTTCCTCCTAAGAGGGTGAGAAGATCAAATTTTCCAAGTTTCTTCTTGTCATAGTTTAACCCCAGCAGATAACTGAGCACCACGCAGCTGCTCACTCACCCCTTCCCCCTGCAAGGGGATGGGGAGGAGAATGGGAAAAAAAACCCTTATGGATTGAGTTAAAGATCATAATAGGATAACAAAGAAAGGGAATAATAATAGTAATAACAATAATAAGAAAATCATAACGATCATAACAATAATACAAGTGATTCACAAACACAATTTCCCACCACATGTGAAAGGAAAATATCACAACCCAATGCCCAGTCTGTTTCCAGGCAGCAATCCCGCCTCCCATATTGCTTCCCCAGTTATATCCAGAGCATGACATTCTATGGCAGGGAATATCCCTCTGGCCAGGCTGGGCGGCTGCCCTGGCTGAGCTCTCCCAGCCTCCTGTGCACCTGGCAGGGTGTGGGAAGCTGAAAAGTCCTGGGCTTAGTGTAGATACTACAGCGACCTAGCAACAAATAAAACCATCAGTGTGTTATCAACATTATGCTCATACTAAATCCAAAACACAGCACTGTGCTAAAAAGAAATTTAATTCCATCTCAGCCAAACCCAGGACACCTGGTTTAGAGTGTGGTTTGGGGTTTTTATGTATTTCACTACTCTTGTCTCTGCTACAACCTCACTTTGTCTTGACTGTTTCGGAAGATATGTTTAAACATGAGAGGAAACATTGTTTTGCAAATTGGGATTTGATTCAGTGCCTTCACAGATCAGGACCACTGCTCCCTCTTTTTTAGAAACTTTCTATAAATTGATTCTTTTATATTCTGATCAGTTTGCTTTCCTGATCTAATTACTACCACATCCTTCTAGATCACCTGCTGGTTTGATGACAGCATTGCAGCTAAAACAGAGGTTGTCAGATTTTAGTCTAAGACTTGTTCAGGGCATAGAGATTTCAAACAGCATTGACCTAAATCCAATTTCTACTCATTGTTCTACATATCGTTGAAAGGGTATTGCATTTCATCACTAGCCTTTGAATCTGATTGTGTATTAAAATGGATTTTAAAACCTTCCTGTTACTCCATAAAAAAAAAAAATCATGCTATACTGATGAGCAGTTAAGAATGATCTTGGCTGAAGAAAGAGAAATTATTTTGGTTTCTTGGATTTTCAATCCTACCGCCTTTTATTGGTATACCACTAAATCAAAGAACTAACTGGTAGTGCACATATTTTAGCCAAGATTAAGTGAAATATTGATTCTTTATCAAATATCTCCCCATCCGTATATGCTACTAAGTTAGTTATCATCAATCTTGAGAAAACAATATGAATAGAATGAAACAAGTCACAAACTCGCTACGAACAAGACCCTTTTGATCTTTGTGCTGTCGTTGACAATGATGCTTGTGTTTTCTTGAGAGTTAATGGGCTTAAAATAAAAAAAAAAAAAAATTGCTTGTGCTTGCTTAATGTTGGTGTCTTCCTGCAGTTACAACTGAAGCGTTTTCTCTGTCAATGAATCAAAATTGACATAAGCAGCAAGACTGCAGTGGTCTTAATTTTCTTTAATCAATATGTCTCAGCCACGGTCTTAAAAAACACTGTTAGGAATGACAAAGGGTTTCTCACAACTGAATCCAAAGCAGCAGCTGGGAGTTTGTCTTCATTGGCTGCATTGAGGAATGGTGTTGGTGTAGAGAAGTCAAACTTTCTTAATGTCTGGTATATATTATAAAAAGCATTGCAGTCCATCAACACTTGTGCCAGCTGTAGTCATTCTTCATGCATTTGGCTTATGACCAGTGCACAGGCAGTTGGGTAGCTCAGCTACTCAAATGATAGACTCCTGTTCAGATCCAATTAAAGTGTATTTTGCAGACTTCACCAAGCTCCTAGATAACCTGTCTTCTCCGCTTCTTTTCAGGAGGAAATTGCAGGTGGCTTGATGCTGCATTTAGGTGCGCATGTTTTATGCAGTGTTTGGGCTTCACACCAGAGCAAAAGCTGGTGTACTGCTTCTTATACGGCATCTCACTGAAATTGTCTGTCTGACTAGAAGTAGGCATAATCCAGCATTCATTTGTTCATCTACCCATCATCTTTTTATTAGAAAAATACTATACCTTGCTTGCTCCGTGTTTTGCTGCTAACTATCTTGATGCTACACTACTGCCTGTTAGCTCATCAGTAACCTACCGGGTCAGACAAGGAAGATGCTGTTTAATGTTACTCCTGCAAGCAGTTTGGAGATGCTATTAGGTTATTAGAGAGTAGAACCAGATTAAAACTGCTTTCATTTCAACTTCTTTGTAAAACTCTCCAAAAATGTTGGGTGTGGTACTTAGGGACATGGTTTAGTGGGTAATAGGTGCTAGGGGGACAGCTGGACTAGATGATCCTGGAGGTCTCTTCCAACCTTAATGATTCTGTGATTCTATGAAAAGAACAGAGTAGCATTTGTGAAAGCACAGAGGTGAGTGGCTGCAGGTGTGATTTCAAAGTGCTGTGGGGAAGGTGACTATGCTACTCAAAAGTGGAAGTTTAACAAACTAGCGTGATAAAACTGCAAGTGACCGTTCCTACTGTCATCAACCGTGTTAGGAGGGAAAAAAGAAGTGATTTTTATTTTCACTCTCTAGTTAAATATTCTATTTAGCTAATGCTCTGAGGATTTTAAAGTGTGGGTCAACAGCTTGTCTGCTGTGCAGTACTTGTATTTCTCTTGCGTGAGCCAGTTCGTCGGTTGCTTTAAATGGCTGGACACTAAAGTTTTTCTTGCTTCTACACAACCTAGTACCTGGGAGCACATAGCTACTGCTGAGGAGGATAACTGATGGCATACTGTTGTAACCACAATGATTGTAGACAGATCTGTCTATGAAGCAGTCTATGAGGACAGTGTAAATCTCTTGAAGCTTTTAAAATTAAATCGTATGTAGGCCACGCGTCATGGGAACAGCGTTTATTTAAAAACCATTCACTCCCCAGAACAGCATAATCAATTCATCTACAGGCTAGCAATGTTATACCTGGTGTTGCTGTTTAGACAGAAGATCAATAAATATGAGTAACTCAAAAAACTAACCGTGTTTTGATGTCCATTGCTGGGGAGAGTCAGATAATTTACTTTGCATAGAGTGAATCACAGAAGTTGGTGGCTTTATTCATTACTGGTGTCAGCGGGCAGCAACTAGGGTAGACATACCTGAAAAATAATGATGCTTTATATAAACATCCCCACCTTCAGTGTCAAGGCTGTAGACTTCGTGTAGCTCATTTATGTCTGATAAGCTAAAAAAGTTGTCCCCAATTGTCTTTTTGTTACAAGTAAACAGATAGAATACCTTTTGGCGATCAATACCTTTCTTCAGCACCAGATTAGAGACAAAATAGAAGCTATTAAGGATGCATGAAAATAAATTGGTAGCACATCTCTATACTTGTAAAACTGACCTTTCTAATAGCACATCATTCCGGGGAAGCATCCATTTGTGGTTTGGTACCATAAATTAACCTGCCTCTGGTATTTTTGCTTCTTTATGTGGGATCTTAAAAAAAAAATAAAAAAAAATTGTTTTCATTGGGAGCTGCTAAATGTTTAGCATTTTTTAAAATTTTGGTCTACAAAGGCAGTACCGTGAAGGAGAATCAAAACTCAAGCATTAAACTGGTGTGGAATATTTCTTATAACTGACTTTTCAATATTGTGTGCATCATGAGAAAAAGATAACTAATTAAAAAAAAATATATCTTGTATTAACATCTGATATTCCCTATCCTGTTGTAATACTCATTAACAAGTTTTTGATAGGGATCAATTCATATAAAATACAGGCAATTAGTATATGATATAATGACAGAACCCATTCTGCGTTATACCTCTGGGTTATTATACAGTGCTGTAATTATTTATTTTTTTTAAAATATGCAGTGAACTATTAGTTTTTTAGTTGGAGTGAGGGACACATGAGGGAAAGCCACAAAGGAATGGTTATTCTAAACCAAAAAGTTAATAATAAGTGAAAAAAGAAATTGAAGATATCAACTGTATTTCAGTCTCACTGGAAACTTTCATAATTCAGTAAGACTCCTAAAGAGAGGCTGAAGCTGCTTGTTCAATTACATGCCTTGGAAAAGGACAGACACTCATTTGTGATTGTGCATGCAGTTTATTACTATTTCTTTGTTGCATGTTCCCTCCGTGTGCTCCCAGGTGCATGCTTCACTGAATTCCATTGTAATTGTGCCACTGGCTTCAGTGAGGAAGTGTGTCACTGGTTCTACCAAAAAAGCACAACTGTCAAATGTGATTAATGAAATTTTACTTTGACTCTGCAAGGATGCATACATCCCAGTATGTATAAGGACTGTGAAAACAAGGCCTGGATTTTCACCATAAATGCAGTAATAATGGTAGTCTACCTAACAGAATGTGATCAAAGTGATAATGTGGCTGGAATTACAGTGAAGTGTGACACTGATCAATCAAATGTGTAATCGAAAAAACATCAAGTACAGGCAGAAAGTATTATTGTCTCTGCGTATAGTATAAATGAGAATGTTGATGTTCATTGTTCAAAAAAGTTGCTAAAGCAATGGAAAAGATTCAGAGAGAGGCTACAGCAGTGACAGAGTTAAGAGCTTTCCCTATTTTTCACCTCCAGATGTAGTATAAGAAATAAAATTACATATGCCTACATGAATGTATCTAGTAAAATGATTTGTAATACATAATTCTTAATAGACACAAAGGTAGGAAATATCATCCAATATATTTGGAATAGAAACTATTTTTTAATGCTAGTAATAGTTAACAATAATTAATACCAATTATAATAAAATGACTTAGAAGGAATTATTCTGGTCATTTGATTATGTGAAATTCTTCCTGGAAATCTGTGCTTCTATTAAAAGTAAGTGATAGTTTGAAACAAATAAGGAGCCTAATGTACAAATTACTAGAAGCCCTTTTGATATGCTGGAAGTGAGCAAGGTAATAATACATGCAGTCTATTAAAATACCTACTAAATGACATGTATAGGGTGGGTTTTTTGGTTGGGGTAACACTTGCTGTTTTGAAAATACAGTATTCTACAAGTGATTTCTTACAAAAAAATTATGCCATAAACTATTTCAAAGTTAGTTCTTCCGTCTTCCAAATTCTCTATACCTGTTACATGTGGTGTTTATAAATAGTATCAAATATTGAAAATTATTTTGATAAAATCCATACCTTTAAATCTACAATTAATATTCCAAAATTATTTTAATATTCCCATATGCAGAGGGAAAGAGCTTCAATTTTAAAATTATATTAAAAAATTAAAAAAAACCTTCATAGAAAAATATTTGTGAAGAACTATGTCATTTGTCTGTCAGACTAGTTTTTGAAAATAAAGGTAGTCATCAGCAGATTCCTTGGTAACATTTGAATGTTTTTGGTTGGTCTCATTAAGTGATAGGACAAGGGGCAACGGGTCCAAGCTGGAGCATAGGAGGTTCCGGGTTAACATAAGGAAAAAAATTTTCACTGTGAGGGTGACAGAGCACTGGCACAGGCTGCCCAGAGAGGTTGTGGGGTCTCCTTCTCTGGAGACATTCAAAACCCGACTGGACGTGTTCCTGAGTGATGTGCTCTAGGTGGCCCTGCCTTGGTGGGGGGGGTTGGACTAGATGATCTTTCGAGGTCCCTTCCAACCTCTGCGATTCTGTGATTCTGTGATTTGGATGAAGAGAAGACATTATGTCTACCTAAATGGCATCCAGGTTTTTCTTCTACAAAGAGCATTGGCTGGCTTTGACACAGAAAAATTTGACACATCCTACTTTTAGAAAGAAAAAAAATGCAATCCAGAAATTGAATTCAGACATAACATTAAAATAGCATCTATTGTTTATCAGCTATTGTTGGTTGTATACATTTTTATGGAGTTGAAAGAAAGAAAGAAATGTTAATAACCATGTTCACAGCTTCACATAGTACAGTCTATCTAAATGTCATGTGAGCATAGATTTTCTTAAAATCCTTTAGAAAGAAGTATAAAGCTTTCCCTTCTGTGAATATAAGAAAATGGCAGCCTAAATCATAAGAAAATAAGAGACCATAAAATTATGGAGGGTGCTTTTTATTTCATAATAGCTGTGCTTGGTATAATCATTGTTGGATTATATTTATTTGCTATTATTATGGTTAAACCTATGCTCATTAAATACTATAATACTTTGCTGGAATTACGTTCAGAGATATCTGTAAGACAAGAAAGTAGTATTACATATTGATTTCTACATGTAAACATATTGAAATATAACAAAAAAGTAAATGAAAATTAAAATATTAAAAAGTGTAGCATTTCCTACACTTTATTTACACTGTAGGTGTTCTGAATCACTGAGCATTGAGAGATAAAAAAATAACAAGCAATTATTGTCTCATATCATGTATATGATGTTAATGAGTTCTGCTGAGCCTCTGGGAAGCAACAGATAAAGAAGGTATAAGGTGTAGTAGAGAAAATAACTTGGCTATGGTAACATTAGTCATGACGAAAGAGTGGATTCTGTAATAATGTAGATAAGAGCAATAAGTTCTCTGGGCTACACGATAGTCACCTAAGAAATCACAGGAAAATCATAGAATCATAGAATCTTTAAGACTGGAAAAGACATCTAGGATCATCAAGTCCAACCGTCAACCCAACACCACCACGTCTACTAAATCATGTCCCAAAGTGGCACGTCTACCTGCTTTTTGAATTCCTCCGGGGACAGTGACTCCACGACCTCTCTGTGGAGCCTGTTTCAATGTCTGACCACCCTTTCAGTGAAGAAATTTTTCTTAATAGCCAACCTAAACTTCCACTGGAGCAATGTGAGGCCATTTCCTCTTGTCCTATAACTTGTTTATTTGGGAGAAGAGACCAACACCCACCTCACCACAACCTTCTTTCAGGTAGTTATAGAGCAATATGGTCTCCCCTCAACCTCCTCTTCTCCAGGCTAAACAATCCCAGTCCACTCAGCCGCTCCTCATAAGACTTGTGCTCCAGACCCTTCACCAGCTGCATTGTCCTTCCCTGGACATGCTCCAGCACCTCAATGTCTTTCTTGTAGTGAGAGGCCCAAAACCGAACACAGCACTGGAGGTGTGGCCTCACCAGAGCTGAGTACAGGTGGATGATCACTGCCATACTCCTGCTGGCCACACCATTCCTGATACCAGTCAAGATGCTGTTGGCCTTCTTGGCCACCTGGGCACACTGCTGGCTCATGTTCAGCCATCAGTCAACCAGCACCTCCAGGTTCTTTTCCTCCAGGCACCTTTCCAGCCACTCTGCCCCAAACCTGTAGCATTGCCTGGGGCTGTTGTGACTGAAGTGCAGGATCCAGCACTTGGCCTTGTTAAACCTCATACAGTTGGCCTCAGCCCATCGATCCAGCCTGTAAATGACCAGTAAAACTGATCTTCTAACAGCAATATATGCCGTTCTCTTAAAACTATCTCGTCTCTCATACAGCCTTCCCCAGTGAGCTTGGAAGAGCCCTCTGACTTTCTAGTAGGCCTGCCATTTATTATTAGACAGTGTAATAATATCCTCTATGTTCTTACAGGACTCATAAAATTGCCCTTATTTTTCCTGAAAATTTTACACCCTGAAAGAGTAACATGTAAGTGTTTAACCATCTCATGGGAAGACAAATCTTTTTTCTCTAAGAGCAAGATATTTCTTTATGCATTTATGTTTACAAGGCAACTTACAATGGCAGCAGAAAGAACATCTGATACAGGAGGAAAAGAAAAAAATAATAAGAGTGCAGATGAGCTAGATAAATTTAATACTCAGTGAAACATCATTTCAAATACTCTGCAGAGCTCAGCATAAAATGAAGTGCTTCTATTAGCCTATTCTTATTAAATGTGAAATGTTATTTGATGGAGTCACATTCAAACAATGCACTCTACAGAAAACCTGCTGTGACCTTATTTATTTATTGTGTTTGAGTTTCGTTTGAAGGCCAGTCTAGGTAGTACTACAATTTTAAATACACATTTTTCTTCATTATATATGAAGAGCCTACTGGGTGAAGACCCTGCATACACAGTGAAAAAGCAATGCCATGTGCATCCATGGGACCCCATGGAGGGTCTCTACATAGCTCTGTCCAGAGGAGGACACCTCACATTGAATTGCTTCTGATGTTCAGCTCAGCCTCTACTGTACATGCACGTCTAGTCCACCTCAAGGAAAAGTGAGAGGGCAGAAGCCATGTTAATCTCACTAAAAATTTCTGAAAATAACCACAACATGATTCAGCTTTGCTGTTTCCAACAGTGCTTTTATTTATTTACAAATTTATTCATTTATTTTGTTTGTCTACTCTTCCACCCAAGTGACTTTGTGTTTCTCCTCCTAAAAAGTTTATTTTCCCAGTTTATTCTCTGCTGAAAACTGCCTGTCTCCTTCCTTTCAGACTAAAAGCTTTTCAGTCTGCTTTGGAGAGTTGACTTTCAGAAATGTATTATATAATTCCAAATGACAATTACGTTGAATATGGACATTACCTCCCACTTCAAGTGAAAATACTTGCTCCCTCACTGCTACTGCTGAAAATTACTCAATGCTTTTCAGGTTTCACTAAGCTGTGATCATTCGTGGGAAAAACAATCTTGTTCCTCATAGTAACAACCTTGTGAGGAACTCTTTTAGCCAAATTAAACTGGCCTTTTTTTTTTTCTGAAAAGATTTTAAATAAAAGCTTATGGAAATTATGGGGACAAATAAAAAGTAAGTCTGTATGACATTTCTGGCTTTTTTTCTGCTGTTTTCCATTTCTGAATAACTAGATTCAATGAATTAGCAGGCTTCTGGCAGGTAAAAATGGAAGGGTAAAGTCTGAAGAACTGAACTCTTCACTCAGAATAAAACCACAGGCTGTTTTCTAGCCTTCACCTTGAAATAAGTAATAGACTAAAAGGGGGGGGAGGGGGGGGAAAGAAAAGATAAATGCGTCCAACATTATTTGTGCATAAAAAAAAAATAATCATTAAAAATTCATCTTATTGACTTAGATGCTTGATTTGATGAATTTTTGAGAGACAACATAGATCTCCAGTGTTCTGTTTACATCATAGCCACATAGTGTTTGTTTCAAATGTGCCATGATTTTTCAGTACCAGTGTGGCCGATATTTCACACAGTGGAATCACTGAAGTAACAGTCTTTACAATGCAATAAGAAGTTAATATTTATTTTTTTTTTATTTTCAAAAAGGTACACACATATTAACAATATTTCACAATAAATAAAGTCTTTTCACAATTTTCTGTTCCTCTCAGCCTACAGCCATGTAACTCATAATTTACAGAAAATTTACTTCACTATTGCTCTAGTTTTTTTACACATTATTTTCTTGCATCAGTGCACCCTAAGCAGAAAATACATCACAATGTGTACACCTTAAAAATCAAGAAAATGAGGATCCAGCATCTTCAAAATTGAACTTCACATTTTGTTTCTGCTTACTCTTAGAGCAGCATGCAGGAAAAGGAAAAAAAAAAAAAGGTAGTAGAGCAGCCTCTGTAATTCCATTTTCTCTCTTAAAGTATGGGGGAAAAAAATAACATTGGGTACATAAACACTACCAGACAGCACAAGTGTTTCATTTTCCTCAAGATATTTTTTCTGAAATTCAGGACTGAAAAAACTGAAAACATTAAATGTTTACTTACTGGAATTATTCTGAGGTAAATTTCAGTATGTAAGTTGGAACACTTAAGTTGACAATGTAAAACCATACAAATAGAATGGAAGTGGATTCTTATACTTAAAAGATACCATTCTTATCTGAAGCAAGTCACATAGTATATTCCTCTAAAAAAAAATAATAAAAATCACAGCTTCTATTGCAGGTGTAATTTTAAGGATAAACATTTTCAAGAATATCAGGTACTCAAATATCTTACTCATATAAGTGATTGAAACATAAAGCGTCGTACAGAGAGTTACTGTAAAAGTCTGAATTGAAGCATATCGTGCAAGAAAGTCTTCATATCCATTGTATTTTGGTAGTTCTCTCTCACTTCCATCTGTTTTCTGCTCTAATCATAAAAACTTTTCTTCCTGCTCTCTGGCAATGTTATGAAGCCTGTGCAAATAGTTGTTAGCTATCCACTAGAAGGAAATGAAGTGCTTGGTTGCCACTTATAATGTAGTTTACTTTTTCTGTTGAGAGGCCTGTAACATTACCACCCACCCAGGGTAATGACCCAGTACTTCAGACATAAACTGGACCATTAACTTTCAAAGGGTATAAAATAGGAGGGCTATCCATGGCATCTCATTTGAGATTCAGTCTTACGGGATTTAGTAATGGTACTGTCTATCTGTTGTATTTAGAGTGCTATGTGTAGGGTCTTTTCATATGACTGAGAGCCACAGGTACACTCAGAGAATCTGCAGAACTGAAACAGATTTGGGGAATGTAGGTAAAATGTTGCCCAGACATTTGAGGTCTCTGAGGCTGAGGTTAGCAAGCACATAGCCTAAAGTCCAAGTGCCCAAGGAGACACACACACAGGTCATAATACTCATCAATTCAGAGTCTAGTTTGACAGAAGACGAAATACGGGAACAGGAATGTACAAGCACACCTATTTGGTTATAGGGCTCCTTAAGTTAGTTGTTAGCAAAACAACTAGGATTTCTGCTAGGAACACAAAGCCCTATATTTGCTCAGTCCTAATTTAGGAAGTCTCATTTCATCAAATTTGCCAGGAATTACTCTGGCAAAGGGGTCCCCCAGAATCTGGAAGATAACCATATTCCAATTGAAAGAAATTTAAAGCAAGGATGGCTGCTTAAGGATAGATGTCTCCAACAGTGTTAGGGGAAAAAAGGTTGAGTGTGCATGCGTGTGTGAGAAAGTGTGCTTCACCTTCTCATACGAGTAAAGTGAGGAGATTCGTGCCTGTCCTTAAGTTTTGTGGTGAGTGGAGGCAAGGTCCCTGGTGTTGGGTTTGGACCTGCTTGCTCTTCTTCCTTTCTTCTTTTCTTCTACTTCTCTCTCTGCTTTCCTTTTACTTCTCTCTCTGTGCAGACCCCATACTTGCATTAAAAGTTTATGGTGCCTTTTAAGATTTCCTTGTGTTACTAAGAAGGAACTCTCAATCCAGAAGCTCTGTTTGGGGCAGTACCGGCAGAGAACAAAGGATTGCTGTTCGTCCTGGGCTGAGTCAGGGGAGCAGTAGGCAGAGTCTTCCGCTGGGAACAAAACGGAGGTTCCAGAGAGCCACTAGCTTGGGAACCTCACCCGGGGGAGACCATCCACTACTGGGAACTGTCCACAGGAGGAGACTACATTATTGTCTGTGGAGGGAGAGTTGCATGATTGTGCATTGCCACCGCATGGTCATGAAAGTATCGTGATCCCTGAGCTGGCACGGGAGTGTCCGACTGACACAGAACCATTTGAGGCTGACTGTTGATCCAGCCCATCTGATCCTTTCAGCCCACAGCTCCTGCCCTTAGGCATGGCTGGGCAAACCTTCCTGGTTGAACCTTCCAGCTTTGGATCTGCTTCAGCCCACACGGCTGTGAGTCAGTGTATTGCATGGGCACGTGGAGGGAGCTCTGCGTGGTGAAAGGTTAAGTCCTTCAGATTACCATTTCTTGACTGGAACTTTCAACAAGATAGGCCATTCAATGTTTGTAAAATAATGAAGAGTAACAATTACTTGTTTAGGTGTTGCTGTTAGCCTACCTTGCTTTTTGCTAGGGTACATGATGTGTATAGTAGGATACAGTATTTTAAACACATCTCAATGTAACTATTACAAAAATGATAACTTTGAGGATTCAAAAGGTCAGAGTTCAAAACAAGTATTGTGTTTTTGCTGTTACATTCCACTTTTACTTGTATCCTTGTAAGCTGTATGCTGCAGCATCTTACAGAAGAGCAGTTGTTTAGAGAAACTCTGAGGTGAAAAGACATAATAATAATTAGTAAAAGGGTTTCTCCTCACAGGACATAATTAAAAGCACACTGAATTTTCTAGACTCTAAAGACTGGCACCCTAGAGCTGTAACAAAAGGTTAGTTGTACATCCCTTAAAGATAGTAATGTTATTTCTTTGCACGAACGACTGCAGCATGCTTAGCCTGACATCTTTTGATCTTTACATCTCCAGTAAACTGGAACCTTATTAATCTTCACAATTGGATAGCAATTCTCCACAGTTGTCCATCCAGAAATGAGCTTGAGGAAAATGAGATGGTTGGAGCACTAACACTCATTTCATTTTGAAGAGCTTCCTTGTAAGAAGACTGAGATACCAAGTCCACGGTAGGGCTCAGTGTAGTACAGGAAAAACATCATAAATGTCTCAGAAATATCTCAGTACATACCATCATAATTTAAAATGGACTAGAAGAGAGGTTTAGCATAAATTACATATATTCTTGTGTGCACAAATCTTCATGAGTGTGTATGTGTCCTTGTATAGATGTAGACAGAATAGTCAATCTTCCAAAAACCATTAGATTGTAGAATATTTACTATACAGTAGTGATAAGAGGCCAACTCTCTCTTATCAGCCAGAGAGCTTCAGCTATGCTGTATATTGAGATTCACTGTACAGGTATCACTGGGAGGAATCACTGGTCATAAGCAGAAAGTGAGGAAGAACACTTCCTTTTACCGTCTTCCTCATTTTCAGGAATTATTCAGCTAGGCAGCTGAACTGTAATTTCCCAAAGTGAACCTTCATATTTGCTTTGGGATGTTCACTGAGCATTTCTGCTGTCATGCAGCATCACACCCATACAGGGTGAAGTAAGACTAAAATATTTTGTGCCCATAGAGTGCTTTTCACTCAGCATCACATAAGACATGAATGTTGCGCTAAATGAGTTAAACGTAAAGGAGTAGCTGCAGTAAAGCTCAGTGAAGTGTTGAACGCCACATGCTTGCAAAAAATCCAATGTCATTTAGTGCTCTGTCATGCACAACTGAAATAAAACAGAGAAAAGCCAGTTATTTAAATAGCCCCTAAGCTTATTTCTATCTGTTTCGCTGAACCGCTCAGCTTCTGATGCACCACATTCACCTGGCATGTAATAAAAAACATTAAGGTTAGCTTCAAACATTCAGTCCCAGAGTATTTATGCCTTCACATGCTTGTTTCACCAACTTACCCTCTTTTCTCTGTTCATTATGATTTCTCAAATAGCCAGAATAGCTGTCCTCAATGTGCTTTATGCATAATTCTTCTGTTCTTTGTGCCTAACATAGCTGCTGTTTGACTTATAAAAACATTTTAAAGTTTATTATATCTAGATTTGACCACTCCTTGCTTGAAGTTTTGCTCTGTTCTTCATGATCAAAGGAGTGTCTTGAGGTTAGAAAGCATGATTTTAAGATGAAAGGGGGAAATTGGGGGAGAAATTCATAAGACCCAATAGAGAAACAGACTTGATTCATTGTTCTAAATTAAGAACATTCATACAAACTTGAGGTCAGCCATGAATCCCTATTGTGAGAAGGCTGAATCTTCTGTATAGTAATTAGAAAACAGGGTACATATCCAAGAATATATCCATTAGTTGGATGAAATTCCAGCTGAAAACACTCAGGAGTTCATCATGTGAAAACATAGAATTGTATAAAATATTTAGTGGTTGGGAAGGGTAAATGTTTCCTTTTTATTTCTGTCTGTTTAATTTTTAGTGCTTCAGAGTTTTAATTTCTGTCTTTACTTCCTCATGCTCTGTATGGCCTGAATTAAAAGAATTGTTGTGAGGATACCGTGAAACGAAAGAGAAAAGAAAGTAAGGTATTGAAATCACAGATGTGTCTGAGTGCTTCATGTTTTCAACACACTCAAAATACTCTTACAAGATTGAGTTCTATTATCCTCATTTCATACATGGGAGGCTGAAAACAGAGAGATAGAAACCCAGATCCAGAATGCTAGTTAAGTTGTAACAATTTCCAGTGTTTTTATTGAAAATTAAAAAATGTTGATAATCTGGTGCATGCGATTTACCAAGGAAGAACACGGTACCTGTAGCAGAGCAAGCAGCTGAACCATGGATCTCATGTCTTAGCCTGCCCACTTAACAAATAGGGCATACTTTTCTTCTGAAAGTAAGCTAACTCTTTTTTCATGACTGCTGTACCAAATGGAAAGAATAATTTAAAATTGAAAACCAACCAGAAGCCTTCCTAGGAAGTTTTCTAGCTTGAAACTATTTCTAAATAAGAAATATCTACATATAGTATGATTCATAATTATGGAAAATAAATAACTCCTGTAAATTAAAGATTTCAAAATTTTAGAACAGTTCAGTGAATAAAGATCAGGAGGAAGCATTTATATGAGTCCTGCACCTGCATTTTACAACAAGGCAAACCGAAATCAGAAAGTTGCTGCAGAATTTAATGTTTCTGCTGAAATATATTTCTCCAAATTAGCTTGATTTTGTGTGCTGGATAACAAGTATGCTTTTGAGTCTCCATGCTGTAACTCAGATGGCTGCAGCTTAAATTAGGCAGCCATATATAGCATTTTTTGTGAAGGAAAAATAAACAAAAAGACTCTTACCAAGCTTTGTATCTGAAATCAATCCTCTCAATTTAACTAACATTGAAAGAAGAATTGATTTTGCTGATTTCTCCCTAAAGTATAATTGTGTCTCTTTCAACATCCATCTGTGTACTCTACTAGGAACACTGCAGCTACTTCAGAAGCAAAGTATCCTTTTTCAGACGTAATACTGCTACTGAAATGGCTCTGACTGGGCTCAAATTGATAAAAATTCTAGTTGCAAGACTTGGAATTTAAAATTCCAAGAGATACCTCCAGGTTGTTTTGCTGGACTGATGCTGATCCTCACCTGCGTTTCTGAGTTTTCAACTGAAGTATAAATTTGATCTTCAAATCTAAGGAAAGCTATTGGCAGTCTGAGAAATTTCCCTGTCCCATAGGTCTGAGCAAAATACATTGATTAACAATGAGCATTGTATTGACAGCAACTCGGCAGTTCAGGACGTGAATCTAGAACATAATGGCAGAACTGGGACAGACGTTGGTTGAGCTGGCTTCTGAGCCAATGATCCAAGGAAGACTTGATGCTGTGAACCAAAGAGCACATTGAGGTGGTGTTGTGCATGCCCACAGATGGGGCTGGCCACGTCTTTGGAGCAGATAGCACCTTGCCACTGTGTCTGTGCTTTCTTCATGCACAGAGATGAAGGGCTGTTCTAGTCAGTTTCTGTTGTTACTGGGCAGGCAGATGGGCTACCAGCTGAGCTGAGATTTTGTGGTAGGTATTTATAGGAAACTGAATTTGTTGCAGAAAGCTTAGAGACTGGGAGAGTAGGAAAAAGCCAGTGACAGGATTTGTGTAGGGCACAGGAAGATGGCCTCTTTGTATCAGGCACAGGATCTGTGCCAGGCTGCTGATAGTGTTTCTTCACTGGAATAAGGCTCTGCTTTACTGGGGGAGGGAGGTAGGAAGTGTGTAGGGTCACTCTGCGTTTGCACTGATTTGAGACAGATAAGGATCTGTACTAGTAAGTGAATTGCAAATCAGGAGCGGTCTAGTACAACTTATAGGAAACCTGAGTTCACGAAGCAAAGTGTATATTATAATTGAACACATACCTTCCAGTCCTGTTAGTGACCAGCTTCTTTGGCTTACTCCCATTTTTTGGCCGTTCTAAGATGTGAGCTGTACAAGCTAAGTTTTGAGCTTAGACAGTGAATAATACCAAGCTGATACATGGAGAAGAAAGTATAAACTGCACTGTGGTGGGTTGACCTTAGCTGGATGCTAGGTGTCTACCAAGCTGCTCTGCCACTCCTCTCCCCTGCAGGATAGGGAAGGGAGAAAATAAGATGGGAAAAAAAATCAGGTAAAGATGAAGACAGTTTAATAAAGCAAAACTCCATGTGCAGAAGCAAAGGAAAAGCAAAAAAGATTTATTCTCTACTTCACATCAGCAGGTGATGTTGGACCACTTCCTGGGAAGCAGGGCTGCAGTACACATAGTGGTTGCTCTGGAAGACTAATGTTGTAACAACAAACAACCCCCCCTCCTCCTTTCTCCTAGCTTTTATTGCTGAGCAGACATCATATAGTATGGGATAGCCCTGTGGTCAGTTTGGGTCAGTTGTCCTGGCTGTGTCCCCTCTCAAGACCTTGCTCCCCCTCAGGCTACTGATGAGGGGAAAGTGTTGGAGAGCCAGCCTTGATGTGTGCCAGCACTGCTCAGCAGCAGCCAAAACCCTGGTGTGTTGCCAACACCTTGCTGGCTGTTGATACACAGCACAGCACTGTGGGGGCTGCTGTGGGGAAAATTAACTCCAGCTCAGCCAGACCCAACACATTCATACAGGAATGTATCTGACCTTGGAAATGTAAATTACAAAATGCATCTCCTCATAAATTTTCTGTACTTATTTTTCCAGTGCCCACCCCTGCTGCCCTCTTAGATGATGGATGCTTTTAATTGTGGGGTAGGCTCATGTGAACTGGTACATATTTGGCATTTAGCCTAAGATACTCGGGAAAGGATAGAGTGGGTTCTTCCCTTCTAATGTAGACTCACTTAAATTGAAGAATATGACTCTGTTTCTAAAATCCTTAATCACTTTTGAAATGTCTAGACTAAAAACCATAAAAATGTATAGTAGGATTCAGGATTAAAACCTGTTCATAAACACAGTCTATGAATTAAAAATGTAATCCATAAATTGTCATCCACAAACTGTAGTTTGTTATTTTTACTACCAGGGAGAAAATAAATCATTCTGAAATAATGTTGACATTTATGTATTCAACCTATATGGCAACTTAAAATCCTGCTGTATGCATTGCCTGCTGAACTGGGGATTTGTTGTTCTATATACAGAAATTCCTATGGCAGATTGTGCTGAACAGCACACTGGGGGAAAGCCAGAGACTTTGCTCTCAGTATTTCTTGCCTTTCTCTTGCACTCCGGAATTATAAAGATTTCTGAAGAGTGGGTAACCAGACCAACCAAACAAAAAAAAAAAAAAGAAGCATTAAACCGAACACAAGAAAAATATTTCCCTTTAATGATATAAAGTAGCGTTTGTGACAATAGAGTGTTTACTATCAGAAGGGAGACCCACAGAGCTCAGGTTTTGTTACTGATTTACATACACAACCTAGAGGATGTGCCAGCCTATTAGCATAATCAATTAGTTTTCCCACTAATTTTCTGTGTTCTTTACCTTTATCCATGGATCATTCATCAAGATAACTAATGTTATTCAGGTGGATTTGTTTATTAGTGTAATATAAATCCATTTTCCTCAGATGCAGGTGCACATTCTTTTGAGACACGGATGGCATCTTAATGAGGTTTTCTGGGTGTGGTTCAATATAGTTCTTGTCAGACATACTTCAGGATTCCTAGATTTTTCAGTGTCCCTGAAAGTCCTATTTACATAGCAAAGGTGAAAAATATGTACACATACACCCTCCACACTCACTATCCTTCTAATTACTTATTACCACACTAATTACCACACTTTTATATGCTTGAATTTGATTACTTTCGGGTTACAAAACTTTGCAGGCTTCATTAAAAATGAGCTATTATATAATGTTGGTCATTTATTGTGCTTATTTGTCCACAAGGAAAAGAATTGCATTCTTCCAAAATGATTTTTAGCTGGCATTTAGAAAACGCATCACAAGGGAACCAAAGTGAGCCATCTCAGGAAACGCTGTAGCAGGCAGTAATTGAGCACACAGACAGCTGCCTCTACACTCAGAAAGTTGTGTCCCGGATTTGTATTGAAACTTAGACTATTGTATTGAAACTATTGAAAGTTGTGTCCCGGGGTATTGAAACTTAGAAAGTGGTTTTCAGGACAATTTATATATCTCTTCCTTTTCAACTCCCTGCAAAACACCCTGCCTCTCTCCACAGTTGGGTGTGATCCAATGCCATTTCACATTTGCCATATATAAAAATGAGTCTACTGATCAAATTAATGTGTTCCCCTGTCTTTTTCCTTCCACTAACAGGTCATCAGCCTATGTTAATTGCATTAGTGCTGCTCATGAAAGGGAAGGGGACCTTATCCAAGATGTTAGATAAGCCTGAGACAAAGTTTACATTCAGGTCAAAATTTGGAAAAGCGAATGTCTTTCAAATTCCCAGGTGATATTAATTCTGAAGTTTGTGTCTCAACCTCATTATCTTCGGAACGAAAAGAGCTCTTACTCACACTGATACGTGGGGTTTTTTCCCTGTTATTTTGACTTTATGTACAAGCACCCACTTTGTATTTTTCTTCTTACTGCTAATCTTAGTTACACTACTTTTCTTATGTGAACTTCAGTTCCATAGTCTAAAAACTTAGCTTAGATTTTATTTATTGCCTTTCTTCCAAGATATCTCAAAGAATGACATAATCAGAGTAAGCGGTCATTCTGTTATATTTCCAAATCCCATCGCCTTAGCAGTGCAAATGCATTTGAAAGCATTACATTGTAGTTTTGTTGTCCTACAACTCTAGCTGACCTTTAAAAATGCTCTGTGATAAACATCTTTGCCATGGATATGCAAACACAGGCAACTCTGTCACTTACTGCCCTTACATTTTGTCAGTTAATCATTCCTGAATTACAGCTCCCTGGTTTATATGAAACCCTATGTCTTGTACATAGACTTCCTGACTTTTTGCTGCCAGGTATTGCATGACTGAATACTGGTAGAGACTAAGATGAATGAGTTTTCTGTGAATAGTGCTGTTATTCTTCCTTAGGTTTGCTCAGGAAAATCTGACGTTGATTTCAGTTGTTGGAAAATTGACATTTAAATTCCTTTTGAAAATTAGATTCTTTATGAAAAATATTATGAAAGGGACACTGTATGGTTTTTTTGTTGTTCCTTGATGTGCTTACATTCCAGGTTCCAACTCTAGAAACTCTGCTGGGCTTGGTGGCAGAGTCCAGCTGAATTGGTCTTATGATTGACATTTAATTAACAGATCTGTCGATAGAGGCTTCAATGTACATTTCTACATTCTGTTCCCTGCACAGAGAGCTTGCTGAATTTAAAGGTGGCAAACAAATTAACAGACCCACAAGAACACTTGATCGTACTGACAGAAATGAGGCTCAGGCAGCAGATTTTAGCAATCTAGCAGCCCAGAAGATTACTTGATTCTTGACTCTCAAATAGGGTTGTTTCAAAATAGATGAGTGCAGTGTGGTTCCCTAGAGGGAAAAGGCCAAATCACTGTGGCCAGAAAAGAGAGATGTTAGAGGATTTAATTTTCAGGACATTTTACTTCTGTTTGTTGTTCTTGTTGCTAAAGTTGTATTGTTTTGTTATTTGATAGAAAACAAAATATGTATGAAGAGTCTGTAACGTTCATTTTCCAGGCTAGCAGGAGGCACAAGCAGCCACACATACTTTAATTTTTAGTTTAAGTTGATGCAATTCTGAATTATGAAAATGGCAGCTGCATTTTGTAAGTCTTTTAAGACAACAGGATCTATCTGGGAGCCTGTGGGACAAATCCGGCCCGGGAGAAGCATCAGCTTCAGCATCAGCATTCAGCATCAGCTGAATTTTGCCCCTATTCCAGAAACTATATTATGGCATCAGAATGTCATCACCTTCACTTGGAGCTCAACCTTAACACCTTATATCCATGTGAGAGGATAGATTGGTGGGGAGAAGTCAGATATCTTCCTTGAATGAGTTTTCTTCAATGTGAGGCAATTTCCTGAAATGTTATCTGCCTTGTGTGTATTGTTTTTCCAGATTTTCTAGAATTACGTATGAAATTTACTCATTTAGGTCAGTTGTCATCCTTTATTTCAATGTTGTCTCCCAACTGACTTTGAAACAGGCATCTTTATCTTTGCCATTGACAAAAAATCTTCTGAAACGAGGCACATGCTTTGAAAGGGGAGGTAAATACATCAGCTAATTTGAAATATGAAAACTATGTTATGCCAGTTTTTCACTGTCAATATGTAAAAACGTAGCATCTGGGCCATGAGAAAAAGTCAGGAGAGATGCTGTAATGGAAAGTGTCAGAACAGCTCAATGCTTGTTCTCTCGCTTTGCCTGGAAAATTTGTTTAAAGTAGAGGTTTAAATAGGAAAAACTTTAAACTGTGGAAGTCTTGGAGTGATACACTGTATTTCTCTTGAAAGCTTTTACATGTACAGGCAATTGGAAATGACTCCCTCAAACCCAAGGACAACTTTAATAACTGTCAAGTGTCAGTGAACTAGACACATAAACAGAAGAAATGTCACAGCCCATCAGCTTTTCCTTACTTCTCCAATTCACTTTCCATTGCTTAGTCACCTAGATGTATATAAAGACTCTGTGCGTCAGTTCTGCACTTCATCTGCTGCAGAAAAATGTTGGTACATCTACTTTGCACCTTTCCTGTCTGCACAGATCCTGCCTTGCATTCAAATTGGATTTTCCCTTTAAAACTTAAGAATAAGCTATCCTTGAAGTATGATTATGGTTAAAAAATAATATTGCCTTGGTATTCCATATTTATTCTCCTTCAGTGATTTCTATACTGAATCCGCTCACTGCACATCCAAACCCAAAAGCTTTCTAGCTGCCGTGCGGGCAAACTCAGTTTGGTACCTAAAAGTAATGCTGGGGGTTGATTACACTTCTTCATCAATTTCATCAGCGAAAAACACTCTTTTTAGTGACATTTTAACTGTATAAAACTAGAGACAGATCAGAGGCACACTTACATTTCTTCACCTGAGAAAAGAGAAAAGTAAGTCACACCAGAAACAGGGGCCATATCAAGTCTAGATTGATAGGGACAAACCACTTGCTTGCTTCCTACAAAAGGAATTGTAGGATTGCAGAATTATACTTTTAGTGCAGGGAAATTATTACAGAGGTTGAGTGAAGGATATTTGTCAAGAGTTCAACAGCAACAAAAAAAAGAGTAATGGAAATACAACTGCGTTATAAGTAAATGAGTAAACTGAGAATGTCCATTTTTGGATATGTAGCGTCTGCTACAACATTTTCATTTGGTTTCATGGAGTGTTTTACTCCACCCTCTAACAAGCAGTCGATAGAAGACTTCCTCTAAGTATCTGGGCTGAGGGAGAGAAAAGAATGAACCCTATGCTTTCTGAAGATTAAATGATACAGCATATTTCTACCTTATGTTTAGTGCTTATTTCCACCAAAAGGAATAGAACAGTATTTCAGCTCCTCTGCCAAAGATACTGGTATCAGTCTCCTACTGCTATTCCAGCATAGTCTGGAGTCCTGGCTCAGCTTTTTGGACAACTCCTAGAGATGATGTTTGTTTCAATTACAACTTCTGACAGTTTATTAGAGACAGTAAGGCCATATTTAATCCTCTCCTTCTGAAGGTGAAGAGAAGGAAAAGTTTCATCAGTACACTGAGCAAATCTAAATTTGCTGAATATATACATAATATATATATGGAATACATATAAATCCTGAGAGAGCTAGCTTGTTAGGGACTAAGTAGAGGAGAATCTCCCTTAAAAATAAGGGAGGACATGTCCCTGAAAGAAGTATAATGCTGCTTCTTTTTAAAACATGCCAAGATCTTTTAGTGCTTCAGAGTTGCAGGACAACCTGAAAAGAAGCTGTAAATATTTTTCCTATAATTCCTATTGCATGGTTTTGGATGCTTCATATTCTGTCTCTCTGTAATAGGTATGTGATAGCCTGCTCTAGCCAAGAGAGAAAGAAGAGAGATTCTCTCAAAATTCAAAGGTTTAATCCTTAGAGTCTAAGATAATCACATTTTAATTTTCTTGTTCTGTTCACAGATCAGATATTGTGAAGTATAACAGAAATGTCTTATAACTGTGCAAGAATACCTCATCAATTTAAATAGTTTTACCTTTGGGGCAGGAAGAAGGGGGAAACAAGAAAGAATATTTTTCAATTATTTGAACCCAGTTATAAGGAATCAAAGAAACATGAGGGAAGATGGCATTATGCTATATAAAAACTCAACTCGGCAGTATGAAATACATCAATGTTATACAAATCATTTTCAGTATTAAGAGAATTTCAATTTTTCTTGTGAAATAAAAATGGCTTATGTCTGTCTGCTTACATTTCTTTATGACCCTCTACTTTTGTCTATCCACACAAGTGACCTTTAGCTTAACAAAGGACATGGTTCAGGATTGCTTAGAATTTTTTTCTAAGCAAAAATAAATATATATTGTGTAGAAATTAATTTCCTCAGAAAAAATAATTAAAACAAAAAATTATTGTTATGGACAGTGCAGGTTGTGTAGAACTTGAGGACAACCTGCTGAGGCTTCCTGATGTAGAACTTACTAAAGAAGGGAAGGTCTTTGAATTAAAGAAAACTGTGTTTCATTACTATATAAAGAAGAAAAGTATTAGGTGAGTTTTGACATGAAGAAAGCTTAAAAGTACTAGGTCAGACAAAACAAATATAAGAAATGCTTCAACATTAGTTCTTCCCCTACCTGTTGTATATTCGCAAAGGTGGATCCTTGCTTTTGGTTAACTCATGACTTTTCAAATGGGTGCATATTTTTTCCCTAGAAACAATTATTTCCAATCTGTTGGAGGCTTATTTTTTTACTCCCTGCTCATCATTTTAGTTTGTCTGTCTCTGAATAAGCTGCTGTTTCCCAGCTTCAGGCTGGATTTCTTCTGTTTGCTGCACTCTGAAGTTTCAACAACTTTCCCTCAAAGTATGTTCAGTAAATCTCCCCTCCTTCCAAAGGTTTCATCTGGATTACTCTTCTCAAAGGAACATAACAGAGAGCAAACAAATAAAACTCACTACAATGAACAATGGTGTGTCTGTTATTTCAAAGCAGACAATCAAACTAATATTTTAAACAAGTCACCTTTATCTTGAAAGCTTGAGAAGTAATGCCAAGGATGATATGAAATCATATGGAGTAGCCACTTCTTTCTTGTACAATTTGGAAAACAATTTGAATTTACTGAGTTCTAGTTGGTAACTTTGGGAGACAAAGAGAAAACCACAATTCCTTCCAAATGAAACTTGAAAAATGAGGAGTGAAATTGATGTCCTTGTAAAGATTTTTCAGCTCTCAGCTGAAGAACCCATTCTGTTTGGTATCTTAAGGTATATTTAAGAAATAAAAAGGTCTGAAAGATTCTTAGATCTATTATTAATTTGTCTGTTTACTTCCTAGCAATAGTTTGGCTGTTATGGCTTATTGATTCAATTTCATTTCATAGTAGAAATAGCTGAAATGCAACTGAATGTTGTGTCTCATATCTTATTATTTTCAGCTACAACAGTATGTATAGGTTCTATATTATTTTCTTCCTTCACTTTCCCACATTATACTTTCCCTGGAGGAATCAGCTCTACAGGGTATTTTAAACAATGAGGAAGACTGATACAGAGGTAGCCCCAGGAGTATTATGTAGCAGATTGTCTGAGTTTGATTAGACTGGGATGAAGTGTGAGCATGACAGCACTGTGCTGATAATGTAAGCATGACGACAAGATGCTTTAAAAGTCCATAAACCTCAAGTTGCCTCGCTGCTGCACAGTTGTCTCTGTGTTGTAAGTGTAACAGTTTGAGAACAAACTAGGCCAGGTTCCGAATTTTGTTTAGTGTGCCTGAAATTTTCTTGGTCTGTTTCATATCATTCCAATTAAATTTTGGGAAGCTGTGTAGGTTATTGATCTTGATGAAAACATCTGCTTGAAGGCAAATGAAACTTCCTTGGCTGCTCTTGGAAGATCACTGTGGTCCTCCTTGTGCTGCTGACACTCCTCACTGCTGTGCAGAGAGGAGAATGCTGTGCAATCTGAGGACTGTGAACCACTGCACATCTCTATCACAGTTTGCCAGGGTAATATGTGTTGTTTGTTTAAACTCCAGAAAACTCCCAGTGTCATGCTGGGTTGATAGCTCTCTTGAAAGTAAAACATTGGTCCAATTTAGGGGTTCACTGCCCTCAAGGGTGACGGAACATATTGTGTAGACATAGATAGATGTTGTAGATATTTTAGATATTGGGAGATTTGACATCTAGCCAAATAGATGTATATCATAAGTAAAAGATATTTCACTGAAATATAAAACAAAGGCAGATAGTTATGAAACAGAGTCACAGCACTACAGAGGTATTCTGACCTTAAGCTCTGGTACTGGTTCTACTGCAGTGGAATATAGATTTTATAGGTAGTGATTTTTTATGAAATGCTGTCTTTTGTGACCTTCAGATTTTTTTTTAATTTCAATATTTTACTGACCTTACAAGATGAAAATAAAAAATACACTCATCTACTCCCTAAAGCATATAGCCTATACACAGCCCCCATAAGCAAAATTTTATAAGATGTGCCATCAAAACTGAACATGGCAGTGTACCCCACTGCAAAATATAGAGTAAAAAACTAGCATTTATCACAATTATTCTTGTCTTATGCTGATAAGAGAGAGGGAAAACGAGGTTTGTTTGTAATAGACCAATCTATTCCCATTATTGAGGAACCTCTTGCCAAACAGGCACTGCATCAGCAGTAACTGTCTCCCTAGAATATGTTTAATAGATTACATGAATGATCATATATTACAAGATCTGTTATTGTCAGAAGAGTATGTGTCCATGCTGGATCTACAAAATAGGGACCTTCCTGTGCTTATACTTAACCTCAAATCAACAGGTATGGTTATAAATCTTGATCTGGGGAACTGAAAAGTGGAATTTTAATACATTCTTAAATACATGGGCCCCCAAAAAAGAAGAAATGTGAGGCACTTCTGATGACCAGCAGTGAAGGAATAGAGCAGTAAGTATCCAGAGTTTTCTATGCAATGATCTAATGTTTGTCATAAAAATGTCATATAATATCACTTTATAGATGTTTTTAAGGAAAAATGCAGTCAACATGTTCAGTCTCTACATGGCTGGGTCTCTGTGTTATACAGTAATAGACATTTAAGAAGTGCCTGAATACATTTAGATGGTTCATGGATTGCTGCCTTACAACCCACTGTTCTGTACGTGCTGTGCATCAGTGTCCCTAATGCTGTGTGCATCTAAGGAAACAATCATACAGAATCTGTTGCTTTTTCTCCCCCTTATTCCTCCAGTAACCTGGAGCTGACCAGCTTGAATCAAATGTAACAGGGCAGACACCTCAAAGATTCAGATTTCTACAGGTTTTGTAGAAGTCAGTGATGGGTAGAGGAAAGAGTCCCAGGTCAATGCTCCACAGAGGAAAAGGTGTGAAAGCGTGAGCCTGGCAGACATCTGCTTTGCTTGGTACAGTGCGTGTGCAGGTATGGGGAGCCACAACAGCATGAGCATTTTTCAGTTGTAATCATCAGACCTATGTCGGGCCAGGAAGGGACAGGGAAAGAAGGGCAAATACAGGAAGGGCTGTAGTGGCAGCCGACTGTAGGTGAGAGCTGGAGTTTCTACAGTAAGGGAAGGGGGTAGGCACCAACAAGAAAGCACATTTCACTAGCTGTACTGCTCAGAAGGAAAATAGCTTTTCCTCTGTTTCATGTCTGTCCACTGAATTTTCTCTTTTATGGTGTACTTTACATTTTTAAGTGTGTGAAAGCAGTAAAAATAAAAGTTGACTATCCTGGAGTTTTTTAAAAGGATTTGGAAAAATTATTTACATGGAAGAAAGAAGACTTCCTTTAGCTGCTTTTATAATAGTTTAGTTTTATCTCTATGTCTTCAAGTTTCCCATCATTCATCCAGCCCTCGAAGTGCAGAAGATATTTTTTGATACTTTGCTTTTAGACCTGCATTTTCACTTGAAGTCTGCCTTGTGAGAACTAGCCAAATGATTGCCAGGCTTTTGAAAAACAACATTTTATCTGAAAACATGAAACCAGTTAGAAGATGTAGTGGAGCAAATAAATAGTTCACTTCTGGGATTGGCATGGCATCATACCGAGTATATCGCTTGTTTTGTGGGGGAAAGTTTGGCTCTTGTGGGAAGAGAAAACCATTTAATTTCCTTTCTGCCGCAGTAGGACCTCACTGATGGCAAGCTGACACTAACTGTTTTTTGAATTACCTCAAGAGAAAAACCAACATGATTACGAACTATCTCTGGACCTACACAGGATGCACTGTAGGGGAAGAAGAAACAATCTTTCATGTAGATATTTTTTAACTTGTACATTTACCCCATGCCTTTGGAGATTCTCAGAAATATAAGATAGATTTACATACAGCTGTTCTTCTGGGATTGTTCGTCACGTGTTTGACTTGCACACCCAGAGGTGATCTCCCACAAGCTCCTGAAAGCATGGGGTCTTGTACATTTTACGCAAATATGCAGGTGGCATTCTCTCAGGTAGGATTTTAAAGTATTTAAATATTTCTATCGTAATTGATTGCTGAATGATTTTGTAGCCTAATGAAAGCAGCATTAGTGCCTCTTCCCACATAAATTGACAGGCATAGGTTTGCTCTGTACATGAGTAAGGTCCTCTCCTCTGTGCGATAACTCTTATGTTCGGTTCCCTGTGACATAAAACATGCTAGCTTATCATTTGTACAGAAACAGAAGAATATGGGCTCAACCTACTGTAATCTTCTACTTACACGTATGGAGATATAAAGAATTCCTTGTGCAAAACTCTCTTAGAGGAGGGAAAATTTTGTGCCTCTTTCCTTTGTGCAACAAACCAGCTCAATACAGAGAAATGCCTTTCTTGACTGAAGAGTAGGCATAAGATCTATATGCAAGGAATCGTATATTAGTCAATGATTTTTCTGAGTGGAATTTACAATAAGTTAAGCTGGCTAGATCTTGAAATTTCTCAAGCTCCTCAGTCTTCAGTGACTGTCCTTCATTTTCATCTCATTTGATGTCTACTGCAGGAAAAACTAAAAAACATGAATTCCCTTTAAATACAACCATTTTTCAAGGGAACACTTATTCTGACAGCAGTTAGGAATTAATGGCATATCCATACATCATTAAAATGCTTTCTGAGTAGCTGCTCTTCAGGTAATTATTTCTTTTATCTCTCCGTGTACAGTTTCACTGGTTGAAAAATTGCAGGGGACAGTTATTTCTTACTGTCTCTGTTATGACTAGTATACATGTATGGCAACTTCTGCTTTCCCTATCAAGTCAAGATCAGTTTGATTTTGTTTTCTTATATTATTACATTTGGACAGGAGGAAAAGAAGCACTGGAACAAAACCATGCTTTGACCCAAATTTAGACTCTATCTGTTTAGCAGGGGGAGATGGAAGAAAAAAAAACCTCTAAAACATTTGAAACTGCAGTTACGGTATATAAATACAGCATTTTTACTGGTCATATCGGTAGCCATATTTTGTGAAAATGTTGTTAAGGGAGCAAGTAAAAGCATCCTCTTCCTTCTTCTGTATGCTACTATTCTCAACGGTAATGAGAAAATCCGTCAATTTCTGGTTTTATGCTTACTTCATGATGCAACTGAAGCTATTATTACTTATTCAGTAGAATAAATCTAGATTTGAAGAATTACTCTGCAAATCAAAATGCATAAGTAGGTCATTATGCATGTAGGTATTTGGACTGGAAGATAAAATTGCTAATTTACAAATGTATATACCTGAAGAGAGCAGAGAATTCTGCATGTGGGTCTGCATGTGCAAGCTGAGCACATAATTTCAAACTTAGGTGAAGGATTTGTAATGAGCTATTAGAAAAAAAGAAAATTCACTCTGGATAATCCAATATCTCAAGAAACAAAATAGTGTGTGCAATACATTTCCAAAATTTACAAAAAAAATGCCTGAGATGAAGCACATAGGTTGTAATAGAAGCTATTGTATTCTAGTGTCAAGGTGTGAATACCCTATCAACTTCATGACAACAAGGAGATCACTTACGTAGAGTAAGTCAGATTCTTCTATAAAACATGTCATCCAGCACAGGGTATGTCTTGAAGTCATGTGAATAAACTTTCATGAGCCCTGCAGATTTCATACCAGATAAAGGACAATGTTAGCAACATATCATGAGACTTTGATCACCAAGTTAATCTCGTCAAGAATAGAATAAAGAAAGAATAGAATTTAATGTAGAAAAAAAGTAAGGAAAAAATGAAACAGACATGAGGACATAAGAACATATAAACGAGGTCAGGTTGAAGATCCCCCTATTCCAGTATGGCATCCCCAGTGATGGCGAAAAAATAATTTCTCACAAAGAATATAGATGCAAAGCAAGCATACACAATACTTCCACGGAGTAATTGCCCACTCTCCAACCAGCTGCAAATTAGGGATATGATGAGATAGAGATAGTTCTTATGTGTTTGGCAACCCTTAGTGAATTTGCTTTCAATAAATTTCTTGTCTTACTTTGAAATAGTGTAAAACTGTCATCACCCATAACATCTGATGTGAAGGCTTTCATAACTTAGTGACATATTCTGGAGATATCCACTTCCTTTGTTTGCTTATACCTGTTAAATACAAACTGTATGTTGGGTCCTAAATGCGCTTTATGAAGTCACACTAACATTTTTCCTAGATGAGTATAAATAGCTTTCGGAAAACTAGGTATTTTTATGATTACCTTATGTTATGCATTGAAACAATTCAGGTATTTAAAATCATGTGCAAGATGGAAATCTTTGCCATTATTAATACACTCTCCCAAATCCCATCTACTCTGTATTTTCTATCCTTTCTTTCTTTCAGAAGTCAAATGAAGGACTTGAGGCAAATGTGTTTGTTTGCAGCATGTTACTTTAGAAAAAGTATAGGTCAGTACTTGGAAGAGACACAATTCTCTTTTTATCTACCAAATACTTGCAAAAATTTCCAGAGCAGGTTGAAAAGCCCACCTGATCACAACAACTACATACCCTGACAGTTATCTTTGATGTTAAATTAATTCAGTTTCATTCATTTATTTGCTACCTGCTGCAGATTAAATAGGATACTTTGAATGCTAAGGCATTGCTTCAGAAAATGCAGCCCTTAATGAGACAAGTTTGTTATCTTCCTATAGAGCCGTATAGGGTAGACATAGAGAGATGAAATACAAGTAGAGCTAAATTCTCGGTAAGAAGCGATGTGTTGCCTTTCTCCAGCAAGAAACTTTAATTACTTTTCTCCTTTCTACTGTTCTTCCAGTCATTCTTGATAGATCATGTTTTCTACACTTCTTGATGATTCTTGCTAATTTATCCTCCTCAGCTGCTTGCCTCAGCTTTCTTTTAATCCTGCATCTCCTGTGGATGAGCAGTGACTGCAAAAGGGGCATGGCAAAGCTACTTTTCAACTGATCATTCAGGAAGGTAAAAAATATTTCCTAAGTTGAGTAAGTGGCAAGATGAATGACCTCTCATGAGTCAGGTAAAATGCATTATGCAATCTATAAATGATAAACTTCCAGACATCACCTCTGTGCTCTTCTCATCGTTGCCTGAGCTGAAACATCCAGCTCCTCACTGCTTATATTTTGGCTTTCACAGCACTGATGGGGGGAGTGGGGGGTGGGAAACTTTTTCTCAATATAGAACTATGCAACCCTTTTGTGTTTCTGATCACACTGTGTCAAATTTATATGAAGTAATGGTGTATCATCACATGATTTGTTTAGTGGATTTAGTATGTTAATACATTATATACATGCAGTAATAAATAATACAGTAATTTACAAGTTTTGTCAAAATTACACTGGGAAGTAAGAAAATATTTAAAATCTGAAGGAACACACCACAGAGTTATATGTCAAAGTCAAAACTGAAGTCACGATCAGTTTTTTCTGAAATACAGTAGAGACCCAGTCACAGAGCAGATTGTTGAAAGAGACCCTGGCAAAATGCCAGTTCATTTCAGGAACAGCCTGTGTTCTCCAGCCTTTGAGTGGTCATTCAACAGGAAAAAAAAAAAAAAAAAAGGGATTAAATCTATGTTGAAATCATGAGTATATGAAATATCATGATAAGCTTCCCTTGGAAATATATTCCATTCTCCACTGATTCAAAAGTGAACTTCACTGATATAATCCTTGTTCTGTAAACCTTAGAGTCTACTTAATTAAAAGCTTCTCATGAAATGCACTGTCTAAAGCTATTTGTCAGTGAAATGGTTTTGCTTGTTCGTCAAAATTCCAGTCTCACAAGTTTGTACCATTTTCTGCTAAGTAAGGGCTATTCCGTTTAGTGCTTTTAATGATGGTTGTGTGGAGATAACTTCCTGTGAATTTCTCCAAATGACAGAATTCATTTCTCTTATCGTATCGCTATAAAAAATAAAAATCTAGAAGTAATTAAGATTTACTGAAGATTTCTTTTTCACCACTCTAAGCAAGCTCCCAGAGAAAATAACTACTTTTGTTGATTTATTGGTTCCTAGCAGAAAATAATAGGCTATATATAGGATAACCAACAGTGAGCTCATTTATCATAGAAGTCCTAGCTTAGTTAGCACTGGTGAGCTTCGTCTACAATGAAAAGCTTAACCAGTGCTGACAATGTTTGCGAGAACCTGTGTAATACAAATGACGCTAAAAGTGGTTTAATTGCAAGAGTAGATGGGGCAAAATGCATTGCACACATATCTAAATCTCCTCCTAAATTTCCAAAGCAAATAAGTTTTGGTTCACATACTCAAGGTACGGAGATACGGTCACATCATGAAGACTCTTGAAGACTTACTGCCATTTTAGAAATATTGTATGAAATTTTACAAAGAAGTTGTTCTTATAGTTTTCTCAATCACTAGAGAAGGTGTAATAAAGAATTACATTCTGCTTGCTGGCTTATAAAAGAACTGGGAACAAACATTCCTTTTCTCTGCTTTGTTTTAAAAATTCAGAGTGGATTTTCTTCCAAAATTAAGGTTTTCAGAGCAGTTTTCCAAAATTACTCGTCTCTTTGCAGATACATTTGCTGTTCTGCTATTCTTACAGTTGTAAAGCCTCTGAAGGAAGAACTCAGTCCCACACAATTTGTGTTTCACCCTCTTCCACATTTCTGTTTCTAAAAATGGAAAGCATTTTAAATATTGCAGAATTAATGTAGGAATATTTGTCCTAATTTCACTGAAGGAAAGGATATGGGTTGTTTCTTCTCTTGCCAGGGATGTATATGCAATTGGTTTGATCCACTTACATCTTATTTACAGTCACCCTTAGCTAGTGTTTGACATAAAGGCGTCTTGATTGCCTTTATTTTTTCTAATAAAATACAGTAGACAATGATGACAGTTAATGCTAAAAACAGAGTACAGCACACTGAAATCCATGCTTAAATAGGTTTGAGTAAGGCTGAATTCTCCAGAGCTAAAGGGCACGGCTGTGATGCATGGTCTGTCATCCACACTGCTGTCTCTGATGGCCGAGGAACATAGTGCATAGGCACAGCAGGATCGAGAAGGGAGTATTGCAGCCTAAGCCCCTGATTGTGCAGCTGTATAGCCTAACTTCCCCTCAAGTGCTGTTTCTGTGCTGTCTTTTGCATGATAAAGGGATAGAGCTGAGACTTTGCTACCTATTCCTGACATTAAGAAATAAATCTATTTAACAAACATTTTTACTCAAATCACTATTTCTAAACAAAATTATATGCTGGATTGTTAGAAACTTATGTTTCATTTTCCACCAATCCTACATTTTCAGTCTTCCTCACCCCTGGAATTCTTGTCCAACTGTTTTTCATCATTTTTTCTAACTTTAGGTCTCAATCAGCCATTGTTCATTTTGAAGCGTCTTCACTGGAATTAGTTTGGTAAACCAGTGATTTATGTATTATTTAGATTTCAAAAAGGTACAGATCTGGTCTTGGGGATCCTTAAATGCATACTGGTATTAGAGTGCTTCTAAAAAGCTTTTAGAATTTTCCTGTGATTTTAAGTGAACATCTGAGTCTGAATAAGTAAATGCCTGCTACCTTGCTTTGCACTTCACCTTGTTTCTTAGGCTTCCTGTGGCTCACTCATTTTCAGTAATGCGACTAACATAACATTAACCAGTGCTGGGCTTTCATTTCTCTGCAATTTTATATACTATTGCAATCTTAGAAAAACAACTTTATGGTTATAAATTCTTGGTTTGAAACAAAGATCAAGTATTTTATCCATCCATACTTCAGAAGACTGTCTCTGTGGAGGTTTTCCTTTCTCCTCTCCTGGCATTTTGAAGTCTTTAGATTTAAAGCTCCTTTGAGAATCAGTAGTGCAGGCTAAAGAGAGAAAAGGATTTACTGAGTATGGGGGAAAAGGCTTTGCTTTTTGCAGAAGGGTGAGACCATGGCAATTGGCTAGGCTAGTGCTAAGAGCTTTTTGATGTAAGAGTGATGTTGGAGGCGTGAGATGCCAATCACAAAGTGAGTGAACTTCAGAAGAATACGAAACAGATAACAGGCAAAAATGTCCTTTCAAGACAGTGACTGCAGAGTGATCAAAATCTCAGCTGAGAATACAGGGAGAGTTTCCCAAATGGGGGATGCTTTTTCTACTGCTTCGCAAAGGCCTGAGGCAGCCAGCCCCAGGTGCCTAATGGAAACATTCTCTCTATGTACAGTTATGTCTTTCACGGAGTGTCTTTAACAGAAGTCTGCTGTGCCTTTCAATCTGTGAAACAAAAGTTTTTCATTTATTGATGATTTTTCTTTGCTTTTTACCCTGGCAGTAGTGCACGTAACAGAAGGAAGTATATATCTTGATTGTGAAAAGAAAAAAGTTGATCTGAAATTCACTATTCAGTCAATCACTCATCAATCCACTGACCAATATTGTTGTCATATAATAGGAAGCTGAACAGTTAAAGAAGTAGCAAGTTAGAGGAGGAAACCAATTTCAATCAGTTCATCAGCTAGTTGAAGGTGCCCTTTCCTCTACTTTAACAAAATGAGGAAGTCATCTCTCAGTTCTTAAGAGGAAAAAAAAAAGAATTAAATATTTTCAAGTAGGAAGACATACTCTAGAAAAGAGAAAACTGTTATGATTGCTGGAACCTGAAATTAGGAATCTCATTTTTGTTCCCAACCTACAGTTATGAGGAAGACAAACTGTACTTTATTATTTTCCGTAGCAGAATTTTAAGAATTACATAGATGGGGTTGAAGCAAAGACAGAAAGAAAAATACTTAAATAATTGAGGTTAAGTCACAGTTACTGTCTCCATTCACCACCACAGCAGTTCTGTACATAATGTCTTTTTCATTTTAAATTCATTGCTATGCAATGTTCAGAATGAATTATGTTTGTGCTCTCTAATTGAGTTTAGCAATGAGTAATGAGGTGGCCTTGCCATCATCAAAACACAGTTGCCTGTTTATGATGTACATTTAGTGTTATTAGAAAGGGATGAGAAGTTAATCTGATAAGAGGAAATGCACATTTACTTGGGTTCTTTACTTACTGTTTCATCTTATTTGCCAGAAACACTACAGTGATCTGTAGCAAATAAATACAAATTTTATTTTTTTCACTTCATCTTACCTATATATGTCATTTGTTCTTGGAACAGCATATTTACATTATGGGAGTCATGAATCATTAAAAAGAAGAGGCAAAGCATGATATCGAATGGCCTTCATTTTGTGTTGAATTCATAAGCTAAATTAAAGTTCTTCAATTTGGTGGTCTGGCTTTTTTTTTTTTTCTTTATTTCTAGTATACTGACTAAACAGTTAGTTTATTTATTCTACCTGTAAAACAAACAGCACTGCCTTTGGCCCCTATCTACTTCCTACTTATACTGGTTGTCTAAGAGCCTAAATGTATGGGAGCTGCTATTGTGGGAAAGCTTGAGACAGTAACAACAGTTACTCAGCTGCTAATGACCAGCCTGCAGTGAGTCTGGAATTATTTTTATTCCTTATACTCTTATACATACTTGTCATGCTTAATTTGTGTAGTGTTTTTAATTTTAATGAGGAAGAGATACAAAGTATTTATGCATTTTCTGTCATGTTTCAGGTAGACACATGATTAAAAGCTTATAATCAAGAAATAATTTTTCACATTCAGAGAGTGCTTGTCCTGATGCTCAGGACCTATTTTTAATTAAAAATCTGAGCTCTAGTACATATGCAAATATCATTAAGTCAACAGTAATAGCCATGAAAACATGAAAGACTCATCAACAATCTCAACAGAGCAGAAGGGGAAAGCAGTGGGATATCTTACACCTTCCTTAACTTCATGAAATGAATTGTAATGGGCACGGTATAACATAAGCTCTTGACAAGGTTAGCCTTCCTTTGGTAATTTGCTGGCTCTACATGAAAGAAATGGTAAGACAGAAGTGGAGAACTTCAGCAGTGGATAATGTAAGTCAGACGTGACTTTTCATTTAAGAGTAGTTCAGATCTAAAAAAAAAAACAAAACCCAGAATTATTTATTTTTTAAAATGTGGTAAAATAACACAAAATGCAAAATAAGAGCATAACCAATTCCTCCATAAATTGTGCTCTACTCAGTACTGGAATCTGTTGTTCCAGTGGGGGAGAGTAGATAGGAAGTTCTTGCTTTTTTTACATTCTGTTGTAAGCAGGATTAATATAAGAAAGCCAAGCTTATAGCGCAAGAATAATGAACTTTATCTGAGGAATCAAGGGGAAACTCTCCACAGCTTGGACTATTCTGATGATCAGATCTAATTGCAGCCACATGCTGGTGCCTGCAGATCCTGCTAAGCCAAATGATAAAGCAGTGTCTCAGCACAGTCTTGACACACCACTAACGTTTAAGTGTGGGTTTGTGTCAATTGAGAGACAAATTTGTTAGGCATTCTTCCTTTATTTGTAGCTGTGGTTAGTTATTTATATTCTTTTATTTATACCTTCTTGTTATTGTTTCTTTCTACAGAATGTGGTTTTGCAAAATATATTAGAGGTTAGTGATTAGTATCAAGCCATTACATATGAAGGAATATATTTGATTTGCACGGTTGTTATAACGGTGTGGACTTGAGCTATTGCCCTTAGAAGGAGAGCTAAGTGCAGGTGAAGTTGTCACGCAGATATATTATATGTAAATGCTTTTCACTCCAAATTAAGTGCCAGATTGAATTTTTTGGGGGGGTGCATCTACTTTAAGATGCAGAATGTCTGGCTGAAAGATTTGTCTTTGTCTGTCTTTGGTGTATACTACACATTGAAAGAATGTTAAAATAATTATAGAATTTAACAAATCAGAAGGTATGTATTATCTGAGAGATATAAGAAGGTCTTGGAGGTGAACACAGCATAGGAGAAAATCTATTAGTTTTTACTCTGTAGATTATAATGTCCTAGTGGGTATGCATACTTATGAGTACATGGGTTGGTCTAGGAAACTCAGAAAGCATGTAGGTTTCTACATCGTTATTTTCTTGCACAAAATCGTGTTAGCAGATGTTGGTGCTTAACAATTTAGTCTTAAGTCCTTCCTCTTTCTATTCTTTACATGCACAAAGATGCCTGGAATGCTTGCTCATTCTCAGTTCAGACATGCTCTCCAATTAGCAAAACAGATGTTCTCTTTAAACAGGCTTCAGGTAATATGGACATCTCAGCCTTTCCTTAATGAATCCATCGTAACCAAATTATATATGCATAAATGCAGCCCAAGTCCTTCAAGGACATATTCATTAGTTGTGTCATTTTGGACTCACTCTTTGGAATAAATATGTCCCTGTGGCTGTTAGAAGCATTTAGATTCACTGATTCTATTTGAAAATAACCATTTGATATATATTAACTATATATTGCTACGTACACAGAAGGAAAAAGAGAGAAGATGGTTATTCACAAAGGTATAAAATAAGTCCTCATATTCCACAGCCCTGTATCCTTTTCATATACATAAAATAATAAGACGAGAATCTGATCAATCATCTCTAATACTCCTAATTTATCCACTATTGCATAACTTAGCTAACTAGATTTTCCTTATTTATAATGAAGTGACAGGAAATATTTCTGGCTATAGTAATTCACAAATAAGAACATTTTAAGTTACGGGGAATTTTGATTTCTGTCAGTGTAGGTAGAGGATACTTTTAATATACGACATAAAGTACCGTAGTTCAGGATAAAACATGTTCAACAGAATGTCTGATAATCAGAAAACATACAGTGAGATCCATCAAGACCAGAAAAGCTTTAAACTGCTGAAGCTTTTTACGTTAAAATAAAAATAATCTTAGCTTAAACCAAGTTTTGTGTAAAATATGTAGCATAAGTTTTGATCACCAGACACAGTGATCTTCAGTGAAGAAATATTCAGTTATCCTCATTTGTGGAACCTTTATGACCCAAGTCTGCCTAATCAGCTGTGCCATTTCTAGTTCCACTTTCTCCACTGTTTTTTGCAGTGCGCTAAGTTTCACTGCTACAAACAAGGAAATGGTAGTTACGACCAATTTCCTCAGTGTTGATATGAATCACAGTGCTGTTGAAATTAATGAGGATCTCTCCCTTTATGTCAGTGTCAAGCAATGGAAACCTACATGGGTTACTTCACAAACAAGATGCAGTAGTGCTGTAATTATTGCAGAGGACATTTGGAATCATCATGCAATCACTATTTCTTTCTTTTTCTTTACCTGCTAGTAAAATTGACCCTGATTTAATTAGCTGGGTTTTGGTCCTCTTTGTTGTAAAACAAGTATCTTCTTTAAAACCAAACAACTGCACTACACTTGGGGTCTAGGGAAGACAAGATGGTCAGCTCTAGGAAATCTCCCCTGATTTTTTTTTATTATTATTTTTTATAACATCAAGGCTATATTCAGCTCCAAATAAAGGCCTAGCTTCTGGTATCTTTACTGTGACCTAGGAGAAACTCTTATTTTGGTGGGAACGTTCACAGAATAACCATGGTAATTTGTGGTGACACACCACCCAAAGAAGGTGGTAAAACACCTTTCCCGTTACCATTGAAGTGCAATAGGTATCCACAATTTGTAACAGCTGCATAAGGGAATATCAGAACCAGAGTGACCCCCTAGGGTTTGCACAGTTAAGAGAGATGATTTGACCTGCCTTTGCTTCCAAGTGAAAAGGGCTTTACTAAACCTTTGTAGAGGAAGCCTACCCAGTAGGCAAGAGTGTCTGATCCACCAGAAATAAAGTTGGGTTGTGTATTGGAAACTGTTATGTGTGAATGGGGAATGTACCAATTGCAAATTCATAATGTTTGATTATAAATTATGTTCAAGTGCTCATTAAGGCACAAGAGCATGCATTTCATTACAAAAACACAAGGTTTTAATACAGGTAAAAAGTCATTATGACACTCAAGGGCATAATCAACTGTAAGCAATGCACCTTTCCTTCATAACAGTAAACTAATATATATTCTGTTTCAAGCTTTAGCCTAATAAATAGGCCCCAATGCCAGACAATGCTCCAAATAACAGAGAAATAGAAACACAGTATTTACAAATTGGCATTTCTCCCCTCTGTTGTTTGGCCTGTACTCAATTTTTATTTAAGGCTGTTTTTCTATTGAAAGTTGGTCCGAGAAGAATTTGACAATATTACTGCTATACCAATTTTATAGAAGTCACGTAAAGCATTAATAATGTGATCAAAGCACTGCTCTGTTCCCCCCCACCAAGGGGAAAAAAAAAAAAAAAAGGAAAAAAGGAAGGTTCTTCTTCGTTACAGAAAAAATGGGAAAACACCAGTTATAAAACAGGTTATACAGTCAGATTACAAATAAATATCACAGCAGGTTTTTGGGCCTTTGCTCCTGTTGTATGTGTTTGAACCATCTTTTAAGAACAAATGCATCTTTCCACTTTCAATAAAATTGCTCACCATGTTCCTTTCATGTTCTCTGGGAAATTATTATACATCTGCACTGCCAACTCCACTGTGCAGATCTTTTCAAGTTAGTCTGAAAACCTGAGTAGTTGTATCACTGCAGTGCTCTGCGGTACCTCTGAAAAAGGACAATTATCGTGTGTCCAGCACGTTACTGGTGAAGTGATTCTAATTACTTTTTTCTCTCTATTTGTTCAACTAATGAACTTAATTAGGTTCAGCTTAGGCCCATTGTTTTTCACCTGTTCTTAGCTTGAAGCTTGCTGTTGCTTTGTCAGTTCTAATGAAGAGACTAGCCTATTTTTTCCAAATACATTAGTTTTGTCATTTAAACATGTTAGTGCTCTGAGAGCTGGCAGGGTTGCCAAAGACTAAGGAAACAATATAGCCTCACTACAGTCCCTAGAAAAATCATGGACCAAGTCCACTTGGAGTACATCTCTGGTCATGTCAGGGAGAAGGATGTGACGGGGAACTCGGTGTGGCTTGGCCAAGGGTGAACCATCTGGCTTTGGCCAGAGGGCAGGAGAAACATCAACAAACTGGAGGGGCTCAGGGGAGGCCACAGAGACAGTAGGGTTGAAGCACTCACCCTGCAAGGAGAGGCTGTGGGGCCAGGGCTGGTTCAGTGGGAGCAGAGGTGGCATCAGAGCACCAAACGCAGCCTGATATGTACAGAAATGGATCACAGGGATGGAGAGAGGCTCTTCACAGTGGTGCCTGGTGGTAGAGTGAAAGACTCTGAATCAGGAGAGGTTCAGACTGGGTTTCAGAAAAAAAGTTTTTTACCCACAAGGACAACCAGAGAGCAGGGCTAGAGCACAGGGAGATGGTGCCATCTTCCCTCTTTGGTGGATTTGCAGACCCAATGGGATAAAGCCCTGAGCTACATGATCTGACCCCATGACTGAGCCTGCTCTGAACAGGGGTTTGGATTAGGGACCATCAAAGGTCCCTGCTGGGCTGAGGTATTGTGTAGTGTTCGGGTCCCCTCCATGGCAGTTCATCACTCTGAGTAGAAGTGGAAGGTGCCTACATGACAAAGTTAAGCCAACAATGCCCTGCTAGCTTGGTGTCTGGACAAATACATGTTAGCTGCTGCCAGCGTGCCAAAAACCCCTGTGTAGACACATTACCATTCCAGAGAAGATCATCTGTTGACTCTGGGATTTTTTTTCTGTGGAGAAGTAGCATAAATTCATTTAATCAATACATTTTCCATCTGGGACTGTGAGCTGTTCAACCAAAAAAAATGTTCTGTAGTGTAGCCAGTTTATTTTCTACTGGGGTTATACTGCACTGTTGAGAACAAATTCATAATGATGCACTTTGTTAAACTTTCACTTTGAGAATCTTCTCTAGGCTTGTTAATTGTGAAAGAAAAAACCCTCCTGCTATCCATATGGCAAACGCTGAACATTCTAACACAAAAGAAAAAATGGAACCACAAATAGCTCAAGTAATTTATCCAAGATTATACAGTCTGTATCATAGCTGTGAAATTAATCCATTTCTATTTGCTCCTGTTCTTATGACCTAGACATGGGACTGATTTTTTTCAGGTGTTAGCCACTGGGAATATGACAAGTGAAAACTTTGGAGTGCCAAAATGAAATTCCTTTACTTTCTGTTGTGAGGGACATTTAGCAAGAGTAGAAAACAGCCACCCTTCCTTTTCACCATTTACTGTAGGTCAAGAATCTTCATGACATGTTGGTAAAAAGAACAAAAAGAAAAAAAAGAAAGCCCAGAAAGATAAAATGACAGTCTTTTCCAGCTGAATCAGACTGGAGGGTGGTCTAGTTTTTTATAGAGTATGCATTACCTAGTTTTGACTGCCAGATACTAAGAATACTAAGAAGTGCTGCACTTTTTCCTATAATAAATATAGTGCTGCTGAACTCAGGTCACCTGGTGTGACCAGAGCTAGGTATAGTAAGATTAGATGGGAATGTGAAGCAGGTTTTATTGCTGCAGCCCATCTCATTCATATCTAGCTTCAGTCTGCTGCCACTGGTCCATTACACAGCTGTGGAATGGATGATTCTTGCAGTAAGAGAGCAAAATGATGCATTGATATGTCATCGTTTGAATTGTTCCATAAACGTCATGCTTTGGAAGAAAACTTTTTTCTCTCCCACTGAGCTTCTTTCTGCTGTGTTCCTCTGGCTTTTTCATTATCACCCAAAGATCAATCTAGTGCACCATAAATTACATGAAGATCTTCCTTCAGCAGAAGAAAGCAATAGATGTGAAGATAATAATCTTAGCAGTGGAATTCTGTTGCTTTCCACCGATTTTTATTTTGCTTAAAATTGAAATCCTGTACAGATGCAAAATAACATTTATTTTTGTTATAGTCTACAAAACTGTTAGTAAGTGTAGAGGATGCAAGCTTTGCGCTTTACATTCTTTAACCTCCATTTAGCTTCAATTTTCAGCTTTTGTGAACGATTCTTTCAGTATCACGGGATGTCTCTTTCATCACAATATTTTCAGTAACATCAACAAGAACTCTGAAAGTCAAGCCCTCTACAAAGTATTAAGGACTACTCTGCAGGGAAAACATCAGTTCTACTGTATTTCAGCTATGAAATATGATACTTGCAAGCAAATGCAATCCTTGAATCATAATATAGGAAGCTGAGTGATTTATCACCTTGGGCATGGCACTAGTTATAAGAATAAAATTACTGTGATCACTTACTGCTATTAGGAAATGAACATTACCTCCCACATACAGTAGAAAAAGGTTACCTTCCTGAGTGAAGGGTATGTGTCCACATCATCTTCGGACAGATAATCTTTTGCCACGGTAGATTAAGTGGGTGAACCAGAGCTAATGTGTCCTTACTTTTACCTTTGATGTTTTATAAGTTTTAATGGTTCTACATGGATAGAGTTCTGCATGGGTAAACAGAACTTTCCAAGGGTTGTAACCTTAGAAGTTACTCTCTTTTTAAGATTTGCACCATCTGTTCATGGGCATTTGAAAAGAATGGAAATATTACTTGAATAAGTAAATCAAATGTGGTGAAATATACAGCATAGAATTATGCCATATTGCAGGTATGCCATGCATAGTCAAGTCCACACCCTAAACACACAACTATTATACGAGATGAACAGTGTGTGTGTCAGAGAGAAATAGAAGAAATATGGAATTTGTTGTATTACCTGTAATATTCAGTAAACATTTAAGTAGCTGAATACTACTGTGGGTGTTGTACTTAAGGTCCCGACCTGACTTAGTAGGCAGATAGAATTGAACCCTCTTTGAGGTTGTTTTACTTCAGTATTGCCAGAATTTCATGCAGAGGTTCTTCTTCAGCTGAATGGCACTGTTTTGAACCAGCCAGTCAAGATATGCTCCTTTAGTTGACCTGAATGATTGAAATTTTCTTATAGTATGTTGTGCATTTAAGCTGACTGGTACTAAAAGCCCGTACATGGAAAGAACTGGGAACTCCAAACTAAACTTTCTGTGTTTTACCATTCCCATAGGTCACACTGTATCTGTATTGATGTCTTCTTTACCTATTGTCGAAACTTTGAAGAATTTTCTTTTTTTTTTTTAATTTAATTTTGGTTTATATTTTAACTATAGCTGTAATCTCAGTAGCATGTACTGAAAATGCCTAAGGCTGTTGTTAAAATTTACCTTCCTAAAATATAATATCTGTTCTCTCATTCTTGAACTCAATTATCTCTTAATTTCTTAGCTGCCAAGAGCAAATGAATCTGAGCTGCTGATATTTGAACCCAAATACTTCATGATCCTTACATGACCTTTGGCTAATAGTTTTCTTGCTACGAGAGAAATTTAATTATAGCATAAATAGCAAAATTATTTTTATGTTGAGTGCAAATTACTCATAACATTGGATGGAACAGGAAGAGTAGACAAAAGAACTGAGATGATTTTTGAGAAGGAAAGACAAGAGATAATAACGGGCTGAATAGTTTAAAGGCATATGAAATCTGTTACTTTGCTTGCATTGTCCCATTACTTCCCACATGTGCCTTTCCTGCTGAATCGCTCTGCCTGCCTATCCTTCCCTTGGCATATAATTTTTTCCACCTGCTTCCATTTAGATTTCGAGCAAGATACATAGACCTGTCCAGGTTCTGCCATCCCATTATTCTGGGTTGTTTAGTGGTTTTTTTTGTTTTTCCAGCTGAATTTCTTTTTATTGTCTTTCTGTTGTCTGTTTTGGGTTTTTGTGGTTTGGAGGGGGTTTTTTTGTTTTTCACTGGCACAGCCCTTTCAGGACCATTTAGAATAAACTTTGGGCCACTCTATAACAGTTTAGAATGAGAGTCACATATTCATTCCTATCTTTAGCATGCTCTTGTAAGGAATTTGCCTACAGTAAGAAATGATTTCTGTCTAGCAAAGAATTTGTAGAGCTGACTTAGACCTTAACTATCACTATTTACATTATTAATGACCTTCGTGCATATAGTTCTATAGGTGCTGAATAGACTATCGATACACTGAAGATTGCCTTCTGAATCACATTTTTCTCAGTTACTTCCTCATATCAGTTGCGTTTTTCTTCTAACCTAAAAGTATATAGCAATTTTTAGCATATCTGTTTTCTTTAGTTTGTTGATTGCCAGATTAATTCTAATTGAAAGCTCCTAAAATCCACTATGCTGGTAGCTAAGCAAAACAAAAACATCAGATAAAAATCTCATTTGTTCTTATTTAGCAGCAAATTCTGCCACATTTATTCAGTGTGAGTAGTAACTAGGAGTAAGAGGAGCTTAATGGGTCTCCTTGAGAAGGCACTGTGCAGCCTATGTAAGGGAAGCATGTTTGGACCATAAAATAGAACTGTCTGGTTGGAAACATGATTGCCAAAGCCGCCACTTCGTCACTAGCTCCTCTTATGGTCTTCATGTCTGCTCCATTCTCTGCCCATGCCATTGTCTTTTATTTTCTTGCTGAAAGGAAATAATTTAGTTTCCTAGAATGGGCCTGTAGAAAACCGACACAGTGCAGTGCAGCTGATCACTGACTCAATAACCTGATTCATGTCAGAAAGTCACTGCCCTGCCAAACCTGTTGTAGAAAGCTCTGAGGAGCTGACATAATGAATCAGCCCTCCCTGGTGAGGTTTGCCGTATTTCTTTGTTTTGTTTTCTAAATGCTAAGCATCTGCCTGTTCCTCTGCTTTCCCCTTTTTCCGTGGCAATGTTGTTAAAAGCAAATGGGATATATGCATCAAGCATGCATGGCGTTGTTCGTTCAGTTCAGGAACTTTGAGGTTACTGCTTGACCAATGGAAATGTCAGCATAAATCAACATAATGTCACACAGCGATTACAGTTACCACTCTGCACTTACAGCACATTGCCTATTGCTTTGGCTTTTGCCTGCTTGACATGGGAGATATGTTAACAACTCATCAGAACAGAAGTTTCAAATCATTTGATTAAAAAGGTCTATCAAAAAATTGACAAAAGATTTGGCCAGAGAAGATAGCAAAAGAGATGAAAATAATTCTTATGTTGTTGATATATCACTACTACTTTACATTATTATGCCTTCAGAGATGGAAAGGCACTATTAATATTTTATCATGTGATAAGTTATTAGGGTGCAAATGTCATCAGTGTTCTCAGTCCCCAGTTTCTACAGGCTTTTGCTTTTCCTAAAGTGAAGGGTCAGTATGCAGACTCAACACCTGTTAGTGGTCTTTGCAGGAAATACAGAAAGGAAGATTGGCTATGGAAATCTTTGAGAAGATTGTTTTTGTAATTCTGAAGCTAAAAGACAGTTACATAGAGACAGGAAATTTTTTGGTGAGGGTTTCCATTTAGGAGACTAGCAGAGCAAGCTGCAGGAAAAAAAAATGTAAAGGAACTAATCAAGTATATGATTCACTTTATTCTTTCATGGAGAGGCCCCATTTTAAGGTCCTCTTTGTGCTGCTTTCATAAACCAGCCTAAGTACTAAGGTTTTGTAGGAAACTCTTTTGTCCCTTTTTGAAACTGCCTACCTCTGTATCAATAATTAAACAACTGCTAGACAGGAATTAATAAGGTAAGGCTCCCAAAACATACTAATAACTTTTTTCATATCTCTTCAACTTCTTGTCTCCCAAATGAGTCCTTTACCTGAGAAATCATTTCTTACAACTTTTAATCTGAAATTCCACATTCCTTTCAATAGCTTCTTATTTCCGGACTCCATTTGGTTTCGACCAGAAACATTTGGGTTAAAAAAACTTCTGGCCATCTCTGTGCAGCAGCATCTCTGCATCTCTAAAGTCTCTGTGATGAATCTTGATAGATTTACTCCGATGTCAGGAGACATTAACATCAGCAGTAATGTTCATTCACGTACATAGGCCTAGAAACATGATGGGTGCATGTAAAAATATGAATAATACAGCTAAATACATTTGTTACTGGACCATCTTTGCTTTGCTTCCTAGTTCCATTGAACTTGTCTTCAGACTCGACTATAATAATTTACCACTTTCTTGTAGTTTGAGGGGTGGAGAGAGCCATTCATATCTAAACTTGTAATTTTAGGGAAAATTTTTATTGGTGTTTCCACTAAAATTATGCAGCTTTAGTTACATTTTGCTGTTTGCAACTGGATTAATCTTCTCCAAACTAATGAACTGTAATTTGTAAATGAACTGTTTGTTTCTCTGAAAGGATTGTTGCAGTCATCTAGCTGTCAAGTCTCCTGCAGACGGATTCATTGTTAATCAGGGATGTCAAAGTCTAGCCTTTTCGAATTAGACTGGCTTTCTATGGTTGTCACTTGGCTCGGCTCTTTGACAAGACCAGGGAGGGCAGGAAAGTCTTCTGTTTCTGTTTTTCCTCACAGCCACAGCAAAGCAGAGGTGTGTGCTACTGTAGATCTTCCATCTATCATTTGATAGTGTAAAAAGGGTTTTAGTGATCAGATCTCCCTACATAACATTTTCCTGTTACACATTCATTGTGCTGTGGTATGACAGAGGTGAAAGCTAAGAATAATTGCTTTATGATTATAAAAAAGATCAAATATGAAAACTGCACAGTACACTTTGCACAGGAATGATAACATGATATACAGCCCTGGGACTGGTTAGCCCTGAAGTGGTTTAAATTACCCTTTTTTTGGTGTTTCTTTCCAATGTTTTTTTCTATTAGTGGCTTCTGATTCCAGAAATCTGTTTGTGATGGTTCTTTCAGCTTTCATATGATATATACTTATTTTTCTCACAAAATATTATTCTCCCAGGCTCTATTGCACTTTGTATGTGTGTTTTGGGTTTGGGATTTGCAGAAGGGAGGAGGCTGGGATTTTTTACTTAGCAGCAGCAGCAGTAGCTAATCTTGTTCTGAACACATATAGGCACATGATAACAAAGTTGAGCTGGTTTATACACTTCCAATAGCATTTATCTAAAGGGTGGAGCTGAGCAAACAGTTGTGCTGTGTGGGACTGCAAATGCATGCAGAATACATAGTTCAGATGGCAAAACTAGTGTTTAGATTGCATTAGTGTATCGGGTCCTTATCTCTTATTTTTCTCATGCTTTTAAACTTGAGAACAAAATGCTTTACTTCAAGCTCTGCTGTTTATATCCCAATTTACAATAGTGTGTACAAGATCCAGAGCAACTTTGCAGACCTGTATTTGAGTGAATAAACAACTTTGTCAAATGAGGTCCAAGATTTGTAACATTTTTAAGTCTCAGAAGTAGTTTGGGTTTACATATTCTTTCCAGCTCCAGTAGTTTGGGATTGCTTACACCTGGCCATTTTACTGACAAAGAAGGGTGTCTTTGAAGGCAGACATAGCAGGTCAATAAGAAAAAAATAATGCAGCAACAGCTGAGCTATCAGTATTTGAAATTTTGGCCCTGTATATCTTTAAAAAAGTGATGTTGCTAACCACAAGTCAGAAAAAAGGCAAGAAAGTGATTCATCAGAAAACATAGAATTTACTAATATGTTCTCTCCATTCTACTTTACTAAACTGAGATGGCACTTGTTTTCCCCTATAGTAATTTGAAACAACTAAATTAATTATTTCACAGTTTTGTCTTTTTATTAGCTTCTTAATTGCCCAAAAATAAGTTATGGTATTCTTATTCCTAACCCTCAAATCTTTTTATACATTTCCCGTGTATGTTTTTCTTTCTGTACAGTTAGTTTTAACGTTATTTTCGCACAATTAGTTTTTAACTACTGAAGTCATGTTTCACTGATTTTAATTTTTTCCACTCTGACTAGATTATTTTAGCAATATCAAACAAAGAATGAACAGTAACTTTTAAAATCAAATATGTATTTGAGATATGTGAGCAATGAAGCTTATAGCTCACTTGTGTTTGTTCATGCTAAAATGGTCTGAGAGCTCACAAGTCTGCAGAAAGCAAACAAAAGGCATTACAAACATGCCAAAGTGAAAATGAGTTTTGCATTTGAACAAGCATTAATGAAAAATGTTCTATTGCCATTCGCTTTTTTTCTGCATCCTGTGGCAATTATACTCACATTCCTCTGCAATGCCAGATCTGAACTTCACGTTCCAGCAGAATCAACCCAATTTTCCTGATGGGCATCTCACTTTGCAGCCTGCAGCTCTCCTGCCAGCTGTGACTCACGTCTCTACCTGAAGTTCTGCTAGTGTCAAGGTATCTTAAGAATCACCTTTGTACTACTGTGCATACAGTAACTTCTTTGACAGCAGATAGTTGTTCTGGCACAGAGTCAGACAAAGGTACCGTGTGAAATGGTGACAATCTTTTTTTTTTTTTTCTTTTCTTTTTTTTTCCCTACCCTTCACCTCCAGTTTAATCTGGTGTCAAAGGAGAGGGAGTTATCTCCCTTGTCCTCCTTTAACTTACCATGGCATAGCTTATTTCCTTCTTGTGCTCAAAGGCAGCTACTTTTAAGAAACAAGGTTCCACCTTTTCCCACTTCCCAGTTTGTGCTGTCTCCAGTCATCTTCATCTGCCAAAGGACATTAGGCAGGCATTCCTTCTGTTCCCTGCCACATCCAAAACATAAATAGCGTTTGTAAACAAAGTTAAATAACATTTGTAAGATGAGGTGGGCAAAACGTATTAAGCAAGAGCTGTGATATTACCCTGGGCAGCTAAGATTTATGGAGACCTCAGTTCAGCACTATTTTGCTAGACTAAGACCACATCCAGGGGCCAGCTGATGGGTAGAGGGATTTTCACAAGGGATCATTTACTGCAAATGAAGGAATAAGTGTGTTGGCAATTAGAGACTTTGGGGGAATGTAAAAGCTCAGCCCCTGGAATTGGATTTAGATGTGACTGTTCTATTTTCTGTGATTGATCAGGTTTGTGCAATGCCTGAGCCTTTCATTAACGTCACTGGCTAGATTCATGGGCTCTGCCACTCCAGCAGAGGGAAGGCCACTCAAATTCTTCTTCCATTCTCCTTTCCTTATTTCCCTGGAGTTCAAGGCTCAGCAATCAAAGAGCACATCAGCCATCTGGAACTGAAACTTTTTCTGTCTCAATGAGAGGACTCTGAAAAAGCCCTGCTTATATGGATCATTTGTGTTGCTATTTGCCATTGCTATTTATCTTACAAAAAGAAGAAAAATCCATCACCTACATTAGACCTGGCATCTTGTAGGATACTATTTCTCATGTCTGTGCAGACTGGTATCTCTATCGTACGTTTATCTTATAACCATTCATGATTTTCTTGGTGCATGTGCCTCTTTCAAATACATATAAATGCTCTTTTGATAGACCAAAAGAGCTAGTTTAGGTCAAGGGTGATCTTCAGTTATGGAAGAGACTATGAGTCATTTATTTCCCCATAAGCCAAAGGATTATCATGCTTACTGGACCACTGAAGCCCTTACAGAATTTATTGCCAGAGTTTCCCTTGGGTCTTATGAAAACTTTAATCATGACAGTATCTTAAAAAGAAAACAAAACAAAAATCCAGTAACAAAAACCACCACAGAAAAGTAGAATTTTACTTAATTTCTTCATAAAGTTTCAGTGAGTTAGCTGGCTAAAACTAGAAGAAAATGAAAATCTGGCCTTTTTTTAAGCTACCCCATGGTTTTTGTTGGGTTTTTTTGTTTGGTTTTTTTTTATTACTGTTAGTATGGGTATATATAGGCAAATATTTTTCTTATGTATGGCATTTGAAGTGTAAACACACTGCTATCTTTTCTGACACAACAAGAAATCCTCTTCTAAGGAATATTTTCTGACAGTATTGTTGTTAAGAAAAATACAGGTTATTTAGGCACCACATGATGCTTGAATAAGTGAAACAGAACAAGAGGAAATGGCATGTTATGAGCACCAGAAATGGCAGGTAAAGAAGTGATACATCCACTCATTTTTTCTCCTGTTTTCCTTTAGACCACCTATTTCCAGCAGCTGCCCCTTGCTTTGTGTTAATTCTCTGTCTGCTAACGAAAGCTGGCAGCTGTCCGCTAGCTGCCTTATTCTTTGGTTAGCCAATTGGGCACTGTTGATAGAAGCAGCAGGTTTGGGCACAGAAGCATACATTTTCACCTTCATGGTGTACTTGGGCTCTGCCCGCCAACAATCTGGAAAAACCAATACCAAATTCAATTTACCAGCTGAATGTTTTATTTTATTTATACACATACCTACGCAGGCACACAAGCCTGACAGACATTCTTTTTAACTCCTCAGTATAGTGAATGAGCAGAGGGTTGGTATGCGCTTGTACAAAAGTTGTGGTCATTGTAGAAGGAAGGGTTAAAGATGTATTAAAAGGAGCACCCACAACTGTGCATGAAGTAGTTTATTCTTGCTCTTACTTTTGTGGTTTACATTTTATTTAGATCATCTCCAAAGAACTTTAGTGAATTAGCTGAAAGAAACAACACAAAACTTTAACTTAGGTCAGTTTATGAGGTCTACAGTTGCAGCTGACTTCCCTGGGTGATTTAGTAGAACAGCATTATGTTTTCTCTTGGCCTTGGAAATCCTCAGGCTTAACTCACAAACTTTCACTTGAACACTCATAATATCTGCTATCTAGCTGATAAATTAAAAATGACAGAAGATGAGAAATGGAGAACGAGTTGGCTATTCTGAGTTCAGCACTAAAGAACTGTAGCTCAGATGATTCACCTTCAAGGACCAAAGGCAGAAACAGCATCCCTTTAGATGATGAAAGCTGAGTGCTCTCCCTGAAGGGATCTACAACCCAGTGTGAATTTAAAGGATACAACATCCAAGGCTTGACTTCCACTGAACCATGAGGGTCAGTGCAGAGCAATGGGGAAGAGTCTCCTGCCAGGAGGAGTCCAGCAGGCAGCCACCAGAGGTGGAGGAGTGCAGGCAAAAGAACTCCTTGGGTCATCACGGATGCACAGTGCATGTGTGCATGCTAGTGCTGCCAGTTACACCATCTATTAATGTTATACTGCACCAAAACAGAAATTAACTGTATTTTCAGCAAGAAAGCAACTAACTGTTCCTTTGCTTCTTTTTTGGCAGTGCATGTTATCTAGAAGAATGCACACGGAGGATTTATGATTAACCCTTGTTCACACTATTAACCCAGTTTGTGGCAGTGCTTTAAATCTTCAAGAAATTTTACCTATTCTATCTTTTTGTTGATCAGTAGAACATACCATACCCACTGCTGCTGTAGTTGCTTCTGCTGCCTTTTAATTTCTTTTTTTTTTT
>VWZZ01007431.1:17122-106326 GCA_013399095.1 Psophia crepitans | reverse complement strand
TTTTTTTTTTTTACTTTAGGGCTGGCCTCTTTTTTTCAGATATTGAAAATTACTGAACATCTCGGTTTGAACATGATGTAATTTACCTTCTTTCTAGAGTCAAGAGGTAAAACTACTGAAACAAAGCAATGTCTTCATCAATTTATTTGAAAAAATGCAGAACAAATTATTTTTCATATGAGAATTAATTGAGAAAATGTTATGTCCAAATAAGTAAATGTTCAGAAACAGAATATATTTTGCTGAGTGGAACTTTCATATTGTTCTTCAGTCAGGATTTGCATTATTGATTTACTCATATATAAATGATCTCCAAAAAAAATGTATTTGGAAATTGGATTTCCCAGACCACGCACTATTGTTATCCTAATTCACATTCGTTTCACTGTGGTCATTTCAATTTTTTTTTTTCTATTACCTTTTTTTTTTTTAATGAAGCAGAAGAGAAAGGTTTTCTCTGTTTAAGGATATGTCATTGCTGCCTATCAGTATAGTATTAGGGGTTGTAAATACTCTAAAGAATGACAGACTACTGAGTTGGCTTAAAAACTATGCAGTCTAGCAATACAGGAATGATGCTCGGGAGATTCATTCATTCTTTCCCAGCTAGGTGTTAAAAGTGGTTTAGTTATGCTAGATACCTCTGCACAATACAAAGAAGGTGATACTTCTGATCTCTGCTGGATTTCTTAAAATTACCATCTCTCTGGCCTTTCCCAGTTCAGAGGAAATGTATTGTAGAGGTGTATGTGTATGAAAAGTCATAAGTAGGGGTGAGATCAGTGAATGATTATTCTAAACGTGTCATATTCTTGCATTTTAAAAAGATATATTAGTAGCTATGGGCATGAATGTAGGCGTGTGTATACACATAAATATGTTTGGAGCATGAGTATTATATGCATGCCTGTTAGCAACAGCCATTCTCCTGCCATCTTTTATCCAAGATTATGTATAAAAACCCTGTATTGAGGTCATCAGGAGGTGGAAGGAGAGCATTGCTTTCGTTTCCACTGTCTGAAGGTAAGTTGCAATCTAGCAGAGATTGCATTTCATCAAATCCAGTTCGTAACTAAAATGTTTCAGGATGCTCCATTTGAGTAATAAGTATTGAGGAAGAAAAGCATTTCAGAACACTTCTTTAAACTGCCATCCTTGTGGATTAAAAAAAAAAAAAAAAGCAATTAAAAGGAAATGATTCCAAGATATGTGGCTTGGCTCTTTTGTGACTAAATCATGGCACTGTCAATATTTTACAGTGACAAGTGCTGTCTATACAAGTGCAAGATAAAGTGGCCACAAAGTTGAGGCTTCTGTATAAGCTTATTCACTTACATACATATAATTTCAGCTATTGTGGATGCTAAGGAACACAAGGCAGAAGATTTACTGCCTGTCAGCACTCAGAGCAATTGAAACTACTTAAGTGTACATGAAATCTTTTGTCAAATGCTTCAGAGCATCAACATGGCCAAATTGGAGGGGTATGGAGTATGTCGCATCAAAGATGCATCTCTATTTTCAGTAGCTGATACCAACTTTGAGGACTGATCCTATGAGTTTTTTCTGAAAAATAGACTGTAGGGCCCAATTCTTCCAAAGTAATTTCATTTTAATCTCGACAGAGAAGTGACATGTCTCTGTCAGTCTTTTAAGAAGTGGTTTACAATTCTTTCAAAGATAATTAATACAATCTGCATTGAAAAATATACCACACAGGTATAAAATGGAAGCCTTGTTTCCTTAAGGTGGGCTGAGCTGTTTTCTTTAAACAGTGAAATCTGAAAACCATTAGCACTTATTATCCAGAACGTAGAGGAAGAGCAAATAGCAGGAACACCTGTGTGGCTACTGCTCTGGCCAAGGCACTCTTGTCTCAAAACATGGGCTTGTTTGACTTGTGTGGCTCTCGTCCTTCACAACCTCCTTTTCCATCGTTGCTGTCTAAAAGGAAAACAGCAATACCGTCACCTTGGATTTCTCTAACCACTCTTGCTTTGTAAAAGTATTTAGTATCATTATCATCCAGAGTGGAAACAGAGGCCCAGAGCAATAAAAAATATGTGGGCATGATTAATCAGCAAAGATGATAACGAAAGGCAGCGTGCATGATCTGCAGACTTGGATTTGGACGTGTTGCCTCTCAGCATACAGAAGCTAAACCTCTCCAATAATGTTGATTAAAAGTCTAGCATCCTAAGTGTACACTTGTTTCCCTCTTCAGCAGCATTCCTTCTACTTGTGTGCTGGTGGATGTACAAAATGAGGGACAAGGTAGTTTACTCTTCTGGGTAGAAACTGCCTACTTTTTTGAATTCTTGCAGAGGAGAAATTAGTGTTGCTGGTTGAAGAGGATGGATATATGGCTATAATAATTAATAATAAGTAATAAATATTTATAACTATAATGAATTATATGGTGCATAATTGCATAATACAAATACATAATGTATTGTAGCTATCTATCACATATAATGGGGGAGCTATTACCAGATCTACTAGTTAGATAGCATCGTATGAATTTGAAGCACTATGAAAATGCAAATTCTGATTCTAATATCCGCTACTAGAGTAGCCAAAGTATATGGACTGGGGGGAGCATTTGAGAGCCACTTCTAAAGCACAAAATGTTACATTTCTCATATTCTGTGGAACTTTTCTGAAGGAAAGAAATGTTCATAGACTTTAAAGGCCCCTGATAGCCAAAGGTCCAGCTCCCTTTGCTGTCGCTGTAATGCCGGCCGTTCCCTCCTAATACAGATGGCTCACCAGGCTACAATACAGCTGTTTGAGAGAGAAGTCCAAGGACCTTTGTAGCCTTTCCAAATTCAGGAAATTCTCAGGATAGAGAAGGTGGCATTTAGGTTTCCAGACATAAATATTTTTAAACGACCACACAAATTTTAAGTGAGATTGAAATGTGCACTATCCAAGCTCCAAGGAGCTGTGAGGTATTAGCTGCACACAGGTTAGCTTCTTTCTCTGTAAACACCCTCAGTGCCCGAGATCTTCTGCTTCCATATCTGTAAAGTGGCTTGCAGGTTTTTTTAAACATAGGTGGAAGTGTATGCTTTTAAACAACTACCAGATAGTGTGTCTACAGACAGCATCTCAGGATTTGTCAGATTCTTGTGCTTAGTATGGAGGGGACAAAATACTGAGGTAAAACTAGCAAGCTCAAGAAGGAAGTCATGGTAGTCTGAGCACTGATACTTGAAGGTTGTCTTGGCACCAAGAGAAAACATGATCAATGCTGAAGTCAAATACCTCTATTATAAGTAGAATTTCAGCTCCCTTGGATCAAGACAGATGACTTTTGGCACTGTTCTCCAATTTCAGCTGATAAGAGAATTTCTGAGTAGAAGAATTTCCTTGACTGGAAGAATTATTAGGGCTGCTGCTTGGCTAGTGATAAATTAACTTGTTATTGATAAATGTATTTCTGTCATATCTCATAGAATGAAGAAGGAAATAAACATATATGGAGACTAGTTATCCCCCTCCCCCTTCAATTATATTGCTTTATACTATATTGTGTTACCTCCAACACTCTTTTGAAATATTCTCTCTGATAAACCAGCTCTATTTCTGGCTAAAGATGCAAACATAAAACCAGGGAAGGATGAACTGCAAACATCAAGGATTCTCCCTACAGCTTTGGGAAAAGGCTTACTACTTATTCTTTAAGAGGGCCTAATTGTTTTATACAGTAATTTATTTTTTTCATTAAGTCAGTTTAATGCTGAGAGTGCTGAACTCCCTTCAAGTCTTACTCATTTTCTGACATTTTATTTACACAGATATCAATGGAAATTATGGATGTTCAGCACATTTTAGAATTAAGTCCTTCATCCGTGTGATGAAGGGATGCTCTGCTTACTTCCATCTTCTGTGCTGTGTGATGTTTCTCCTGCAAAGCCATGGTTGCAAGTAAATATGTTGTGGGCTTTCCTCACAGAAATGTGGGTCTACTGTTTATAGATTTCTTTCTATTTCTCTGTTCCTTGATTTCTGTTGTACTGGGTCATAACATAGAAACACAACATCAGCTTCCCTGGAAACAATAACAGCATGAAATCTGTAATAATTTCAGGAGGTGGGGGCTGTACAAAAGATGGCATCTATCCTTTCTAAACTGCCAAATGAAAGCTGGGGATGGAGTTACTGTGGTAGGTACAACTTGAGGACATACATGCTGGCATAACACTGTGACTTGGCAGTATGAACCACCACCCCATCAGCTTCTGGTCCTTTCATCAGCTTGCCAGTGTTTTGGCTTCAGTTAACAGAACAGCAACGTCCGCTCTTTTTCCAAGTAAGTATGGGAATGAGAGGATATCCTGGTCATTTTTTACAGACAACAGAAATGTTTGTTCTGACATCAGATTAGGACTGGAACTTCAGTTTTTGTTTGGTTTTGGATGCTGGTTTGTTCCTTCCTTCTCTTCGTACCATAAGAAAGCTCCTAAGCAAATAAAAGACGACAATATTTTCCTGAGTACAGTACTATAAGAATCTATTTCATGCAGTTGGATAGCAAAAAATAAGTGGGGGGGGAGGAGAGGACTTGACTCCCTTGGTAATCAAACATTCAGAGACTTCATGGCAGGCTCTGCAAGCAATCTGCAGCCAAGGAATTGCTTTATTATATTTCATTACCTCACGGACAGTGAAGAGGGTCCGTAGCACAGTGAGGATCATTCTGGGTTTGCATTCATTAAAGCAAAGCTTTGAGAAGACTGAATTGGGAGTACAGAAAGTTCTTTACATTTTTCACAGCATGGGGAAGTTCAGGTTATCAAAAGGCAATACTGACAATGATTCTGAATGGGGCAGCATGACAGCAGGGCTGGAGATGCTCAGTCAGACTCTTCTAACCCCACAGTGGATATACTCCTTTCATAAACCCCTTTCGAAGCATTGGAACCGAACTTGCCAAATCAGCTGCTGATTTGGAAAAAAAAAACTTTTTCCCACTGTGCTTTCTTAAAGGGGAATAGTATGCTAGGAGAGTAGGTTGCTCCGCTGTGTGAACTGCACACTGCCACAGCAGATATATATTGCATGCTATATAAGCTCGTTCCAGATTATCAGATGTCCTTAACTAACCTGAGGGTCATTTGACTACCTTAGATTTTCTGTCTCCAAATCTGTCAGACCTTTATCTAACTCTTGTTTAGAAGTTTGTTTTGCTCTGTTGGACAGCTTTATGTTTCTTTTTGTTACATAAGTAAGCACATCATTCTTATGATTCAGTGCATATAGCGCAAATTATAATAAGACTCAGATCTGAATTATCTAGGTCCATCTCAAATAAACTCTGAATGTGCCCCTGGCTCTTCGATTGTTTCTCTGTTACCAATGACAGTGAAATCTTGTCTCCATTAATTTCGTATCAGCATGCCTTGCAGTTAGACTTAAGGGAGAGTCCATCAGAACCAGATTCCTAGTTAAGACTTTGGTGCCTGAAATAGTAATTGAGCATCTGTAATTGTTTGTTTCCTCTTACATAAGAAGAACGTAAATCAAATGTCATTTGTTGAGAAAACATGTAAAGATGTGGGGACCAGGAAAAAGTAATTTTTCTTTTAAAGTAAGTTCTACTTGCATCTTGAACGTATGAGAGGATTCTATAACACATATGTATGTACATTAAACACATGTATCTAATATATATTTACCACAGGAATATATATTCAAATTATTTTGACCTTTCATCCTTATGATTCCTCGGAAAAGGAATTTGCCATGAAAACTGACTGATGCTTTTCCAGAATTGCATCATTCCTCTGAGTTACTGAGTTGAATTTATAAATCACCCTCAATTTCAGTGATTCCAGACTTTTTAATTCTGGCACTCTTCTCCTCAAATGTAATGTCTGGCATACCTTTGGCTTAGTTTTTTGTAAAGGGTTCAGTAAGAGACTCTCTGTCTCAAAATGAAACACAGGAACAAAGGGGGAAGCCAGAAGAACAGAAGGCTAAAATGTCATGAAGGAAATTGAAGCAGGGAGAAGAGATGAGGTGAGGTCAAAAATTTAAAAAGACAGATGAGTGGTGAGTTGATTTATTCTGCTAGAAAGTAATCATGTTGTATTCCTTTTTTTGAGAAGGATTATACTTTTTCTGTCCTTAATGCCATGCCTGAGTAGGCAGCATAGACAAACGCTCACAGATTGTTTCAGCAGTGATACACCAGCCCACTCTGCAAGTGCAGAAAGTCTTCTGCAGCCTATTGAATGCTTTTAGCTCTCTTTAGGCCACAGTATCTGCAGGGTGGTCATGACATGCTTTAGCATGAAGCATGAAGCTTTTCTAGGCAGAAGAAAGCCAAGGTGAACACTGCTGTTGTTTATGGATTTATATCTTTTTTTAGAAAAATATAATGTAAAAATATTGTGTCTCAGCTACACAAAGGTATTCTTAATATCTAGTGTGAATTTTAAGTGTTTTACATCATTCTGCCCAACTTTTTTCAAGTATATATTTCAAACAAACATAAAAGATATCATTTTTTCATTTAAAATTTTAATTTTTGCTAACTATACTGGAGGGTGAGTGCTTTCAGTACCATTTTCTGGTGAATTTTTGTCATTACTCTCAACAAACTTTTTAACGTTTTGCTTTCTTTAGTCAAGATTGTTTCCTCTTTCCTTAACAATGATAACAGCTGAAGTGGAAGGGCTGTTCAGAAAAATTGCTTTGGGTCTGTGATCATCATTTAGAATGGTGGGGTCCATGTGGGAATTGTAAGACATTTGAATGAAAGTCACAACTTATCTCTTCAAAACATTTGTGATATTTTGACAGCTGAACTTAAATGAAATGCAGAACGTATATGCATTTATGTGTTCCCTTGTTTTCCTTCTCACTTGACAATGGAAAGCATAAAAGAAAGGATTTTTTTTTTTTAAGAAAATTTCTACTTTTAATTATGTTCATTAAGATTGAAGGAAAATAATTAGTGCCTTTTTTCTCACTGGTTCATGCATTTTCTTGGTCTCAAGCCACTCTAATAACTGAAATGCTGTGCAAGTAGCTTTTAATTCATGGTGAAATGGTGCATTCCTGATTCTTTCTGGTTTGAGTTGTGTGCTCGGAGGTTCAAGTACCAAAAAAAAAAGCTATTAGGAGGAGAAAAATTAATGTCAAACTCACACTCACATATTCGTCCTGGGACTCCGTTCTCATGGCATTTGGTTAGTTGCTCAGTTGGGTAGACATGATCAAATATATATCTACTGTTCTGGTTTCTCGAAGTCACTATGTCTCAAAAGCAGATTAGCTGAAGGTTATTAATTCTGGTATGGAGCTGAGTGAAAGCTAGTTTGTTTGGGTTTTTCCTAACAGCTTTTGGAATTACAAAAAGTGACAGCGAAAAGTGCTTTTTTTTCCCTGTCCATGAAAGTAACGAAGGAAATGCATCCATCAGCAGTTTCACTGGTGCAGGTTGCCACCTGTGACTGAAGTCGGCAGCTTTTACTTTTCAGCTTTATTTTTTATTACCACAGGTAGATTCGGGCAGATTATTACATGAAGAAAAAAACATTTTATCTGTTTTAAAGATCCACAAGCAGTTCAAGTCTGGAACACAGTTTTGGAACTTTTTCTAGCTGATCTCCATAAATATGAGAGACGTGTATTTTCTCGGCGGGGGGGGAATGAACCATGCTCAGATCTTCTTTGAAAGACCATAATCTTATTTCTGCTCAGCTCTCCAAACAAATGTTCTTTCCTAGCTGGTTTAGATGCCCTATTTGAACAGACAGGGAACTTCTATAGACTATTTTCTTTCTGAAGGTAGGAGTTAATTTCTATTTGTTTCTCTTTTTCTTTGGCATTTAGTGAACAGAAAAAAACAAAACTAGACTGTCCCACAATCTCTGCTCTTCTTAAAATGCAGTTTGTGGCACAAAAGCCAGATCCTAATTGTCTGCTTCACAAGAAACAGGAGAATTAAGCTTTGTTAACCTTCTTTCCATCACATCAGCAGAGATGTTGAGTTCTTGAAAGAACACTGGGAGAACACAGCCAAAGCACCTTCATGACTAAGCTTAGTAAATTAGCCAGAGAAATGTATATCTCTTTCGCTTGTGGCAGTTTATACTAAAACTCCTGTTCTTGGCAGTACCTGAAACCAAATGAATATTTTTATCTAAGTCCATGGGGGCTCTGTACACAGAATTGCATAAAGACTTAGGTAGTTTTCTGAATCTGGAGCATATGTCTTCCTCTCTTCTACTGAAGGCAAACTATGTTTTGTAATGAAGCTATTCTGAAGACTGAAAGAAAGAGATCTCTTCCTCTTTACCTTTTTAGTTTTTATTTTTTTTCCTTTTGACTGTGTTTGACCACGGGACGACTGCTATGCCTGTCCCAAGGAGGAGTTGCTGTCTCCAGGAGGCAGAGCACTGAATGACTCAGTAGGCAACACTTTCTGTTCTGCTTTAAAATTTTCTTTACACTGCATACAGTATGTCATTCTCTCCAAGCAAGAAAAGCAATCATTTACATTTTTAATCAACCCCCCTAGGAGCCTCAGCTATGGAATTATCACAGCAATACCCTGGGCAGTATATCAATAATGAGTCTGGCACCTCTTTAATAATAAAACTGTGTCTGTCTCTAGCTCTGACCTTCATTTCACACAAAAAGTTACACTTTTGTAGCACCAATTATACCTATCTCTCTATCTATCTGTATCTATGCAAACTTGATTCTAATGACTCAGACCTCATTAAATAAGGACTAATTTATATTAAATGCATAATTAATTGGTAGGGATAAAGACTGTTTCACCTTTAATCATGGCCAATCCATCTTCAGCATATATCAACATGGTGGCAAGAGAGTTTTAACTTGAGTGTTGCTCTTTTATTATTCCTTTCTCTTCTACAACTTTTTAAATGTACATCACCGCCAACAGAGAACAGACTTTTTTCTAAAGCACTGAAATGACCTCTTGCAAGAAGTTTACTTGCCTCCACAGCAGACTGACATAGCTACAATATGGGTGGCTGCAAAAGTAAAGAAATCTTACTGCATTTAACAATTTACCCTGCTTCTTACACAGGGCTAGTTTCAGTATTTCATTCCTGCGTTTTTCCAACAATCCTCTGAGTAGTCAAGTAGAAAATCTAGCGGTCTGAGGTAAGTATCATGCTGGACTTTGGGAACTCAGTTCCTAAACCAGGTTAGCATTAGGGGACACTTATGCTCACTTCTGAAACACCTGTGAAGGTTTAAGAAGGTACCTCTCTTGAAATAATTTTATTGTCTTTTAAGTTTTGAGACAGCATGAAGTCAGTGAGCAATAGAGATTTTTCCTTTGTTCTTTAATGTAAAAATCCTTACTCAGCTGTGCCTTGGGGGATGGTAGGAGCACTAAAAATGCTTCCTTTTGTCTCCTAAGCACACCATACTCATTGAGAAGCCACAGTTTTGTGTTAACTTTGGGTGTGTTAGACCTCACTAGCCTTTTCAGGCTGAAGTGCCTAGTTGCTTTAAAAACTGTTTGTATCTGCTTTGATGCTCTTTTGAGAGACTTCTACTCTGACACTAGATCGAAGACAGTGTGTTTTGGAAAAGCACAATCAAAAGGCATACTCCTATACATTCGACTTTTAAGCTGCAGGATTTAATTTCTGATTTCTATTTGCACTCAAATATGTGCATATATTTTAATTAAAATAATAAGGCTTTTTCTTTTATCTTACCTGTCATCCTCTGTTTTAAATCAAGAGAAAAGCTCCTGTCTTTACATGGCCTACTTTTTTGTCTCCTTCCTAGCTAGGGATTATTTTATTATCTTTGATCCTGATGTGATGACAAAATACATATATATCCTAATTTTTACTTTCCTCTTGGCTGTAGAGTTCTGGTCAGCACTTTTTCCAGAAATAATGGCAACAATACTTAGGAACCAAAATAATTTATTTGCTATAGTTTGAAAACAATTTAATGCAGAGTTCTGCTAGGGACTTACTTTGTCTGGACTGGATAAAAGATTTTTTTCCAAATTCAGACGAAACTTTAGTAGTTTAAATAGGAATGAATGAGCTTGAGTTCATTTAATGATAAGGTACTTTTAAAACAATCAGGTAAATATGTGGGAAGAAAGAGGAGATGTCAAATAACCTTCCGTAGGAGAGGAGAGGAGAGGAGAGGAGAGGAGAGGAGAGTCCACCTGCCTGACTACTTCAGGCCTGACCAAAATTTAAAGTATCTTATTAAGGGCATTGTCCAAATGCCTCTTAAACACTGACAGGATTGGGGCATCGACCATGTCTTTAAGGAAGCCAATCCCAGTGTTTGACCACCTTCTCAATAAAGAAATTTTCCTGCTGTTAAGTCTGAACCTCCCTTGGTGCTGCTTTGAATCTTTCGGATCCCAGAGAGAAGAGCTCAGCACCTCTCTCCTCACTTCCCCTCCTCAGGAAGCTGTAGAGAGCAATGAGGTTGTCCTTCAGCCTCCTTTTCTCCAAACTAGACAAACCCAGAGTCCTCAGCCACTCCTCACAGGACATTCCTTTCACCAGCTCTGTTGCCCTCTGGATGCATTCAAGTACTTTCACATCCTTCTTAATTTGTGGGGCCTAACACTGCACGCAGCACTCAAAGTGAGGCCATACCATCGCTAGATACAGCAGGATAATCACCTCATCTGACCTTGTTATACTTCTTCTGGTTATACTGTGTCTGATGCACTCCAGTGTATAGTTTGCCCTCCTGACTGCCAGGGCACACTGCTGACTCCTACTGCACCCGGAGCCAACCAGCACCTCCAGATCCCTTTCTGCAGGGCTGATCTCCAGACACTCCTTTCCCAACTTATACTTGTTTCCAGAAACATTGGGCATCAGCCATCCTACCTCCACTCATTCCAGTCTGCCCAGAAAATTATTCATTCTACCCTTTCATTTGGTTTCCTCACCTTTCAAGACTTTTCACAATTTCTGTGTTTGGGTTGGGGTTTTTGAGTTTTCGGGTTTGTTTGTTTTTATTTCACTGCAAGGCACACATCCACAGCTCTGAGGTACCGTGCTCCTCCACCTTCATGTGAAATTTTTACCCTCATACTTTTCTTCCATCTACCACAGTCTCCTTAGTTATTCTGTCAAAAAGCCATTCTTCTGCTCTCTAAAATCCTTCTGAAAAGTATATTGTTTTAATAGCTACAACCTACTGTGGCTGTTAATTTGCACTACAGTCCTTTAATCTACTTCCCACTAGGTAATAATAATATTTTACCATCTTGGAAAAATCTCTGACCTCTCAGAACTGATTTTGTTTGCCTCAACAACCCTGTTCCTTTGCTGTATATCTTCTATTCCTTAACAAGGCAGATGTAGATTGTAAGGTGCCACTTACCCAGTAAATATTTGTAAACAGTACCAAAGAATAACTAAAATCTGGAGTCCAAGTAAATTAAATTAAATTTAGTACATCCCAAGGTTATTTGCTTTAGCTGCCCCCTTTCTTTTCACCCTTTGCCTGTCTCCGATTTAATTTCTTCTTTTCATCCTGACATCTTTGTCCCACTTTGCTTCTTTCTGGTGTTTCTATCCTTTTCTGTTTCTCCAGGCTTTTTCTTCATTTTGATTTCTTCATTTCTTGTTCTGCCACATCTACCTGTCTCATTTTTTCATTTACCCATTTCCCTTCTTTCCTACATATTCTTTCCTACGTGCTTCCCTTTTCTTTCCGATCTGCCATATCTCAGCTAATTTTCCTTTTGCTCTCTCAGAAGTTCTCTTCCACCCCACCCAGTTTAAAAACCTATAGTATTTCCCTTTTTCTTTCTCCTTTTCTGACTGAAGTCTTCCTTCTAAGAACTTCTACCTTTACTTCCCCTTACCTGCAAGCTACCCCATTTCTCTTCCCTCCTGTTTTTTGCAAAACACTTCTAGATCTTTTTTATTTATACAATACTGTCTCTGTGCTTTGTCCTGCCTCTTTTCCCTCTCTGTTATTCCTGCATAAATGTGTGGGAGCAGTGGAAAAGCAGGGATTCCCAGGACAAGAGGAGCCATATGGGCACATTGGCCATAGGGGTGGCATACGGATTGCCGGTGTCTTGCACCAACCCAAGTTGCAATTTTCCCTTACACTTTTATACATAACCCTCTCCAACAGAGTTGGCCAGATAATAATAATTCAACATGGGAAGTTTTAGGTAGACTGTGTCCTGACGCAGGGCTTGAGCATTTCTCCCCTGCTGTGAGGGACATGAGAGAAGGAAGACAGAGTATGATTTACTCTAGCCACCATTTCCCAGGACCAGGACCTTCCTGAGAGCCTTTTGCGGGTGGGAAGACTCCTACACTTTCTGGCTGTGCTGCTTTTTCCATCTCTACACCCACAGAGTGAACTGGAGGTTGGCTTGACAGGGTAACTGACAGGGGAAGACGCTGGTATGAATTCAGCCAGCCTACAGTGACTTGCTCACTCGAATTTGAATTGCCTGTGAACAGCTCTCAGCAGCTCTCATTTAAACCACAAAAATGTCAAAATATTTTATTCAGTGGAAAACATAAGTGAGTTATCAGGGCTGACTGTTTCTGAGTTCATGCCTTTTAGCAAACAACTTCTGAAATGAGTTTTCCCTCCTCCACCCAGCTAGCAGTAAGCAATTCATATGTTTTGAGATTTTGAAGGGTTGTCTTAATTTGTTTTTTTAAAGCTCTACTTTAAAATACGGTGGTTCTCACATAGAGGGACTGATCCTTTTCCTGGTACAGTGAATGATAAAACTATTGTGGACTATGAAAGGGCAGCATAGCAGTCTCTATATTCAGCTATGTAATATGCCTAGAATCTACCAGTTCTACTACTAGGATCTGGAGTATTAGAAAACATTAAAACAGCAATGAAAAAATGGACACAGGAATGAAGAGAAAGTATTGTGATTAGAATAAAATCAACTATTGCCATGTGCCTTCCCTACAGATAAAAATATTTAGACACCTATCACATAAAAGAGCCCAGTTTAGCCTTCCCCTGGAAATAGTTTTCTATTATATACATAGTAGCTAAATAAAGTAATGTTTCTAAGTTGTCAGTGGTTGTCCAGTCCCTTATTTTCATTGCTCTGATCAAAGACTTTCCAATACCTTAAACAGAAATAATGACTTCTGATTAATCCTCAGCTACAAAAGTTGAAAAATGGTGAAGAAGTGTTGCTATCTTTCTTGTTCTTAGGCTTATTCTTACTTTTAATTTTTTGTTATGCTTAATTATTTTTTTATTCTTATCCTTACTCTTATTCCTACTGAATTCTGTTTCTCTCTGTCTCTAAGGCTTTGAACATCCACTGAAGTCTTTGGGGACTGCTAGGAGCTATAAATGCTGAAGTTTTTTTCAGAATCGCATCGTCAAGACATCTTGTATATTAAGGTTAGAGGTAGAACAATGCAGGAAATGCTGTCAGTGCTTTAAGTTACCTAAGCTTTTTTTGCACTATTTTGCAAAATAAAATGTAAAAAGAGCTTTAAGTATATGCTGTAGTCGTGATGGCTGAAAGCAAAGGATTAGTTCACAAAAGCCTATGTATTTTTATATTTCACATTGGAATCATCCAAATCTTTCCTTTTTAATTAGACTTTTTGAAAGATTAATTGATTAACCTAAGAACAATAGCCATCATTGATTTAAAGACAGCAGCAAGTAAATTTGTAGCAGAGGTACTTGTTCTTCAGTTTTTATGCAATGTGAATGTAAAAAACACCAAAAATAGCCCAAATTTAAGGTCTGTTCATATCTAAAGCTGGCTTATTTTGATGATAAGTAATTTTAAGTCATCACCATTATCTGCTTAATTTTGTTTGCCCCTTTATTCAAACTAGAGTCATCCTATGAAAACTTGCAGAACCTCATTATCCTCCTCCAAATTCATCCATAATTCTTAAGACAGCTTTCTAGAGAAGGCAGTGCTCACATGCTTGTAATGATCCTCTTATTGTCTGACCAGTTCTTCAGGGCTGTCTTTTTGAGCACCCTCACCTGCCAAAGACGTTTGCTGTCTTCTGTCTTTTTTTCAAGTTGTACATTTCTTAGAACAGGTAGCTGTGATAGCTTCCTAAACGCAGGAGACTTTAGTAACCATGCTTTCTGGCTATGGACTGATCTCCTATCCACAAAGTCTGAACCTTCGTGGACATTTCACAGCACAATATATAAGTGAACCACGATACCATGCTAAAGTGCAGAAGCACATTGATGCAATCTAATATTCTGCTGCAAACAAGTTGAAACAAATGATAGAGGACACTTTCTTTGTAAGTGGATACTTCTGAGATCATTACAATGGGGAATAGCTGTGCCTGTTCACTGCCATGTCGCGTAAACAGCTGTCCCCAATATTTTCACTTTCTCATTGTTGTGGTTTTGCCCCAGCCAGCAGCTGAGCACCACAAGCAGCTGCCCGCTCACTCCCTCCATGGTTGGATAGGGGAGAGAATTGGAAGAGTAAAAGTGAGAAAACTCGTGGGTTGAGATAGAGACCATTTATCACAGAATCATAGAATCATAGTATCATTAAGGTTGGAAGAGACCTCAAGGATCCTCTAGTCTAACCATCCCCACCCCACCTATTACCCACTAAACCATGTCCTTCAGTACCGCGTCTAACCTTTCTTTAAACACCCGCAGGGACGGTGACTCCACCACCTCCCTGGGCAACCTGTTCCAATGCCCAACCACCCTTTCCGAGAAGAAATTTCTCCTCATCTCCAACCTGAACCTCCCCTGGCGCAACTTGCAGCCGTTCCCTCTTGTTCTGTCACTAGTTATCTGCGAGAAGAGGCCAATCCCCAGCTCACCACAACTCCCTTTCAGGTAGTTGTAGAGGGCAACAAGGTCTCCCCTGAGCCTCCTCTTCTCTGGACTAAACAGTCCCAGTTCCCTCAGCCGCTCCTCATAAGACCTGTGCTCCAGCCCCTTCACCAGTTTCTTTGCCCTTCTCTGGACACGCTCCAGGGCCTCGATGTCTTTCTTGTGGTGAGGGGCCCAAAACTGGACACAGCACTCGAGGTGCAGCCTCACCAGGGCTGAGTACAGGGGGATGAACACCTCCTTGCTCCTGCTGGCTACACTATTCCTGACACATAAAGCAAAAGCCGCACACACAAGCAAAGCAAGACAAGGAATTCTTTCACCACTTCCCATGGGCAGGCAGGTGTTTAACCACCTCCAGGAAATCAGGGCTCCATCACACTTAATGGTTGGTTGGGAAGACAAGCACCTGTCTTTTGTTCTTCTTTCCCCAGATTTCTATGCTGAGAATGACGCCATAAGGTATGGGATATTCCTTTGGTCATTTGGGGTCATCTGTCCTGTCTGTGTCCCCTCCCAATTCCTTGTGCACCGCCAGCCATCCCACTGGTGGGGTGGGGTGAGAAGCAGAAAAGGCCTTGGCTCTGTGTAAACGTTGCTCAGCAGTAACGAAAACATCCCTGTGCTATCAACACTGTTTTCAGCACAAATCCAAACCACAGCTCCATACCATCTGCTATGAAGAAAATTAACTCTATCCTAGCCAAGACCGGCACACTCATCTTCAGCATCTTCAGTTCACTAGGCAGAGGAATTCATCTCATTGAAAGATTTTGTGGAATATCCCCACAACATCTGGATACTGTCAAAATTTCACAACACACTTGTTTCACTCGTATTTTGGCAGAATTAAAATTCTATTTTTTCATCACATTTTAGTAAAAATAAAACTATGTTTTTTTACCACAGGAGGACTGAGCTATAAGTTAGGGTAAATCTGCAAGAAATAACTTTCAGCATAAAAAGAGAGCACAGTTCAAATGTGCTCACAATCCTATTAAACCTAAGCAATTCAGGTTGACCAAGAACAAATCTCATTTCTCTTCTTTCTTTCCTCAGGATGCCTGTCAATTATGTTAAACTGAATTCATTCTTATCCTGTGACTTGAATAAAGATAGATAGTACAGCCTTTCCAAACCACATTACTCATCTGATAGGGAGAAAAAAATACCCTTATTTTTCCAGAAACAGTTATTATCCTACCAGCTCTAACTCATTGAATCTGAAAGAGCTTTTATTATTATAATTATCTTCTGATTGAATTTTTAGACATCTATGATTATAGCAATGCAGCTTTTATTTTCTTTTAAATCATCAATTTCATAAAGACAAACACAATGGTTGGCATAAAACAACAATAACACAAAAAGTGGGGTTTTTTTGCCAGAATAAAAGCAAAGAGAAAACATTTTTGTTAATCACAAAAGAGCAAAGCATAGTACATCATCTTGAAATCTTGCATTGTGCTTTGAAAACTGCAGCCTATTTGGGAAAACTGATTTTATAATGGAAATATCACTGTATCTTGGATTCTTTTTCTTTCTTTTTCCTCTCTTCCAAGCCAATGTCAAAAGTCTTACGGGTTATGTTTCACGTTTTGAGCTATAATTAGTTAATGGTGTTCTTTTCGGCATAAAAAATTGCTGTGGTCTAGTTTTGGGTAACGATGCTTCCCAGCAGAACAAGTTACTTACTAAAACCTTTCAGCTAGAAACTGATGGGACACTTGCAGCAGAGAAGCAAGCAGTGGGGCCTCTGACAGTGGTTGCAAGGGAAGTGACCCCAAAGCAGCTGCAGCACTTACAGAGCAGAATACAGTCTGGTCCATCTGAATCTCATGCACCTGCGCTTCATGGACATCTGGCTCCAGTTTGTCCACAACACAATCTACTTAGAAACTCCAGCCATAACAAAGTCATACTGCCCGTCTCAGTAATGGAGCTGTACTTAATTCTGCGCCATCTGGAACATCCAATTTTATTTCAGTGCATATTACAAGTGAAATACAAACTACACATCGCTGTTTGCTTTGCTTTTAATGTCTATTTCTTTTTTTCAGTGACCAGTTAGCATCATAGCTCATATTTGTAACTTTTTTTCATCTTTGTGAGGAATCAGAGTGATAGTGGGAATTCATTGAAGTAAAAATACGTGAAAGGTAAAATTATGTGATTAATTAAAATATAAAATTGAGGGCAGTAGACTAGACTAGAGTAGACTAGACTAGTTCAGTTGGAAGGCACCTCCAGTTGTCTAGTCAACAGCCTGATCATTTCAGGGCTTGTCAAAGAAAACATTATTATTATTAAGGTCATTAAGTCCAAATGCCTCTTAAACCCTGACCTGAGGTATTAACCTGAGGAAGTATTAACCATCTCTCTAGGAAGCCTCTTCCAGTGTTAGACCACACTCTTGGAAAGAAATTTTCCTACTGTTAAGTCTGAACCTCCCCTGGTGCAGCTTTGTATCATTCCTACATGTCCTACCACTGGATCTCAGGGAGAAGAGCTCAGCACCTCCCTCTCCACTTGCCTTCTTCAGAAAGCTGTAGAGAGCAAAAAGGTCACCCTCATTTTGTTCAAACTAGAAAAACCCAGAGTTCTCAGCCAGTGCTTGCAGGACATGCCTTCCAGCCCTTTCACCAGCTTTGTTGCCTTTTTCATGGCATAACAAATATGATCTCATATTTTTTTTGTTGAAACTCGTGTGTCTTCTATCTGCACTTCATAAAAAAAATGAGAAAATCACTTCAGTAAGAAATTTTATTTTATTTTCTTAATGACTTTTCAAACTCTAGAGGTATCCTTCTGCAAGAAGACATCTCTGCTTGGATATAACTCTCTCCACAGGAGCAGATTTGTTTCTTTCCTACGAAATCTTGCACATTTTGACACAGTAATGCAAGGACATACGAAAAAGTATTCTGTGATGGGTTCTGATCCAATTCTGCAAGGTGCTGAGTAAATTACAGAAGTAGTGAACTACTGAATTTTATATGTAGGTGCTTTTTAACATCTACAGTTTATGTTTTCCCTTAAAATCAGTATGTTGATGTCTGCCTATTTATTAAATCTAACAAGTTTGCCTTCATTTTGTGCTTGTATTGAAATATTGATGGTTTTGTTTTTCAAAGTAACTTTTGGTGGTATAGTCTATAGGACCATCATAACAACCATGTTATTTATATCGTCGTTCCTAAGGCATTTGAAGAGTCACAGATATCTTTGTAGGCAACAGATTTCAGAACGAAATATATTCCTGAGCTTGTGTGCTGGAAATGTTGTGGAGGACCTGGAGAATGTCCTTCAGAAATTCTCTTCTCCTCGTGGTGTAAACCTGGCCTTCCACTTTGTATACAGAGGTTCACAATGGAATTGCACACAGAGCTAAGCTGTCAGCCCCTGAATACATGAGGAAATAGTGGGAACAGAGAAAAAGCTTTAAATGTAACAGGTCTTAGCTGCATATTGCTCTTTTCTGTAGGATTTCATCCTCAAATAAGATGTCAGAGAGGACTTGTGCATTTTTCACCCTGAGCATACTCTTTCTGCCACAGCAGTGTGAAACTAACCAGCAGGGCAAGGATTATCATGTCCCCAAAAATCCCAAAGTAACCATTTCTGATAACTAGACTGGAAGAACTCAACCCTGATTTTACTCCTCTGGTTTACTTTCAAATGTTAACACTTCACCTCCTGAGCATTAAATCCATTTCTCATGTACATATTTTAAATGAAGGTTAAGATTAGCACATGCACTATTTCTTTCAACACAGTGCAGCTGACTTGCAAGTACAAACCTGAAAAAGCTTCTCTGGCCTCATGAAGTACAGGAAGATCAGGAGGAATCCTGAGTATAACAATTAAGTCAGACTGATTTTATTAAAATTTTGATCAAGCCTGACATACAGTGAAATAGGTTGATTTGATCTGAAAAGATATTTAAAGTACAAAACACCTTATTGATGTTAAGCAGATGAGTATCCTGTGATTATTCCATGTCTGGAGTATCCTAGATGATTCCTCAGTGAAGGCAATCTCACAGAAATCACAATTCATAAGACAATAAGATATAAGGGTGTGAGAAAAAGTATCAGCCGCTTCATTTTGCAGCTAATATGCTTCCTATGAGACAATCTAAACAACGGATTTGTAGCATGACAGACCTAGAAAGATGCACAACTGTCAACTGAGACTGTACAAATCAAACCTGCCTGTGTTCATCAGATAGCTTAATGATTTGGAGGGTGGCATAGGGATGCCAAACCATAATGCTTGTTTGGACTTGGAAGAGTAGGTGCAAAGTCAATCCAGGGCCTGTGTATTGTATACAGTTCTCTCTGTTGTTATCCTGTGTGCAACTTACAAAAAATTGAGGAAAGCTAACACATTGTACTAGTTACACTAAAGGAATATAAACAGAGAATATTGATTGCATTAACTGTGTGATAAAAGAAGCATAGTGTGGTTTTAGTCATTTAGTTGATGAGGTATGTTCTTGAATTCCTTGAATGGAAGTGTTAACTCAAACAGATACTTTTTTCCTGAATTCAATGCATTTTGCTCTCTAAGTTCTCAAAATAAGAAGAATTTATATTATATTTTCATGGGACATAGCTAGCAGAATCTGGAAGCTCTGTGTATCACGGATAATGGAGTCAGATGTCTGTCAATTACATTCTTTTAAATATTTCTTAATTCCCTGTTACAAAAAGTCTAAAATGAAAATAACTCTAAATAATATGTTTTTATATACTTTTATGCACATTTTTTGGCACTTGAGATGCTGCTACCCAGCAAAAGATGGAGGCTGAAGAACATACAATATCTAATTTGTTATTCTCTTCGTGCCTCACGATACTTGATCTCATACATGCATGAGAGTGTGAATGCAAGTCTGCACACTGCGCTGAACAGACAATACAGAAGGAGAAAATTCCATTCCTCCTGTGCACTGAAATCTGGCAAAATTGGGTTGTGTTGGGGCAGCCTGCCCTAGAAAATACTTTGTTATAATCCTTTAATACTTTAAATCAACTTTCAACATAAGGTTAAATTTATAGTGTAGATTATATTGACACAGAAATTTTCATTCTTGTCTTTTAAAAGTCAGTCCAATGCAAAGCTATATCAGTGCACAAGCAAGCATTGCTGTGATATCAGTGAGGTGTAGATAACAGCAATTTTGTGTATTGCATGAGGCTAAAGGCTTGATTCTCTCTCTTCTTTCTTACACCATTGTGACTGTGCTGACATTAGAGGCATTATTCCTTATTTACTTGTGAGACATGATCACAAGTGAGTCTACATCAGGAGCTAAAGCCAAAGTGAGGAGGGAAAAAGGCTCCTTCAAAGGGAACATCTGAGCAATTCCACAGTATAAAGTATTATTTAAAAAACAGTTAAGAGAATACAGTTAGAGAGAATGTTATTGTGCTTTAAATCTCTGGAGGAAAGGTGATTAGACATAGCTGCTATTTTTTTCTGTAATATTTTTGAATAGAGTATATTACTTGCACACGCTGCAGAAGCTGAGCACAAATTGCCTCACTAAGCTCTATTATTCCGGGGAACAGCAAGAATAACAAGCTGAGACTGATGAACTCAGAGAAATATGAATAACATTAAAACTCAGGATATATCAGTAGCATGATGCCTGACACGGGGGACAAGCATCTTGAGGATGTGAGGGATTGCAAGAATGGGTTGCCAAAAGCAGATCTGGAGACGGGAGATTTTCAAGACCACGTCTGATGGCTCTAGGGAAGACAGATTCAGCTGCAGGGGGTAAGAAATCTTGCCAATAAAAGACAAAGGGGTTTTGTTTCTCAGATATCATTAGACTCCATGTGAAAACTGGGGAAGGCTAAGCAGGAGGAGTGGTTTTTATTTTCGCACACAGAGAACACAGTATGTGGATGTTTATGATACTCAGATGATTATATCTCAGGCTTACTGCTCTTCCAACCTAATTTCCGGCTTAAAACTCAGGAGAGTACGATGCTTGAGAGAGCTTCAGGGGAGGACGGAAATGCTGCTGAAAAACGTTCTCGGGTTGGCCTTATTGTAAGATATGACAGCACGATATAGCCAGTACTGTTGCATAGAATTCCAGGCGCACACACACACACACAAAAAGAATAAATACATTCTTTATTGAGAGAGTGTGTAAAGAGGGGTTTTTTTTTTCTTTCAAGGGATTCTTTTTGTCTGCATTTGGTGCGGTGTGCTGGATTAACAGCCCTTACACCGAAAGTCCTCTTACCAGAGAACAAGCAGCCTGCTCCTTTTCTTGAGTGACAGACCCTTGAGCCATGAGGGCTTAGCTCTATCTGTCAACTTACAGTCCTTTCTTCTGAAATTGCCCAGCAGGATTCAGCAGCAGCTGGACTGAGCACACCAACTTAAATCGTGTAGCTTACAAAATACTACAGTAATGCCAGTTTTGTCACTTTCAGCCAAACCTCCATAGCTTTACTCTGATTAAGGTGGAATTTGCAAAATTAAAGAACTGAATATGTACGTCAATGAGAATTTAAGACGCTGTATGCTGCCATTTGCCATTGATTATAATTAACCAGAGAAAAATCAGTTTCCACACTTGAACACTGTTGAAAGCTATACTGTACATTGCAATCTAAGGTGCTACTCAAGGAAGACAGCAAGAAATTATACTGTACTTCACTGACACAGTCAAATGATTTAAGGAATCCAGTAGGAACCAATAAATTCATAGTGCTGATGTTATTATTAACCTGGATGCAGCTTGAGAATTTCCAGGATTATAAAAAGCTTATTGAACTGAATGCTAGTGCACTATCATAGTGAAAAAAATGCTACTATAGTTTGCATCTCTATTTAATTAGTAAATAATTGCTTCTACATTCTAAATTATTTTTCCTGAGGCACAAAGAGGAACAGTACTTTTGTAGCTTCAGAAGCTAGAAGCACTGCATCTGTGCAAGCAAGACTATGCGAGATGTTGGGGCATTCTGTGAAAAGGGTCTGGCCTTGACAAGCCAGAAATCTAATCTTTATTTTTTTATGGCAAAAATGCCATTGAGGTATCAGTCAGTAAGTGCAACATAAGTTTCATGCCCTCATTTCAGTGTGTGGACGCTTTCCACAAAGACTGTGCTGGCCAAAGGAAAGAGAGTGTCTCAGTATTTTCACCTTTACCAACCCAGAATTATGCTTCTGTAACTGTGAAAGAGGGCTCTGCAGTGGCTTGAGAAAGTCTTGGCCTGTTGGGATGTCTATCACCTTGAAAGAAATCAAGCACCAACTGGAATTTATTTATTCCTTGGCAGATGAGATAGCCACTAATTTCCAGGCTAGCCTCAGATCACTCCTAGCGCTCTTAAAGCTTGGAAAGATTTAACAGTGGAGTGAAATATCAAGTCACAACAAAAAAAACCCCAAAACCAAAAAAGCCACCAAAACACAGTCATAGAATGGTTTGGGTTGGAAGGGACCTCAAAGATCGTCTAGTTCCAACTTCCCCACCATGGGCAGGGATGCCACCCACTAGACTAGGTTGCCCAAAGCCCCATCCAACCTGGCCTTGAATGCTTCCAGGGAAGGGGCCTCCACAGCTTCTCTGGGCAACCTGCTTCACCACCCTCACAGGAAAGAATTTCTTCCTAAACATCTAATTTAAATCTCCCCTCTTTTAGTTTAAAATCATTCTCCCTTGTCGTATCACTACACTCCCTGATAAACAGCCCCTCTCCAGCTTTCCTGTAGGTCCCTTTAGGTACTGGAAGGGTGCAGTTAGGTGTCCCCGGAGCCTTCTCTTCTCCAGGCTGAACAATCCCAGCTCCCTCAGCCTGTCCTCATAGGAGAGGTGCTCCAGCCCTCAGATCAACTGTGTGGTCTCCTCTGGACTTGCTCCAACACCTCCATGTCTTTCCTGTACTGGGACCCCAGAGTTGGACGCAGTACTCCACGTGGGGAGTTACTCCTAGTAACAGTATTTGGAAAAGTGACAATGAAACAATGACTTGATTTATTTTGGTTTACCTTAAGATTGTGGCAAGTGCTATAGACCTTTAAGTTATAAGTCAGAAGTACTTACTTGTCAGAAGTCTCAGTGTCAGCCTATCCGTATGAATTCCGTTTACCTCTCAGTAACTCAAGCATATACTCAATATACTCAGATGTACAATGGTGCTTTTAGAAGGTTACACATCTGTAGGTTGAGCACATTTCACATTAGTTGGACAAGAAACAGTTATGTAATGTGACATGGATGAACTTCTTCCCACCAGCTGTTGGTAGGTCTCAACCTCTTCTGATTTGCCCCAGAAGTTTAACTTCAGTACAAGAACACACCATTAGAGAAACATGCATTATGTTAATTTGTGAATGAGGAGAGCAGCACCATTTATGTTTATTTCTTGCTGAAAATAGTCATAACTTGCTTGAATTAAATTATTTTACATTTTCCAGAACTGACCTGCTCTGGGAGTTTGAATAGACATGCCTCTGGTGCAGTAACTTACGTGTGTGGAAAATGGGAATTAAAATTTGCTCACCTTCGAGGAAACATTGTTTGACGTGAAAACTGAAAAGAGAGAATGAGAACAGAGGGTACCATTTTCATACTCTAGTAAAAGCACCAAAAACTTCTTCCCGTGAAGCTGATCTGGTCATGTGTTATGTATGGCTGTTCCACTACTCGTTCTATATGTCTATATTCAAGTGCACTTTCCACTCCACCACTGAGTTAAATGCCATTAACAGAACCAGTTAGCCCTCTTTTATATTCAAAAGTTGAGACAAGACATCTAAGTGTTGATACTAGATTAAAGGTAGTTATGCATCTATTAGTGATGCTGAATTTCCAAGCAAATAGACGTTCTTGGTTTTTTTTTTTTTTTAAAGTACTTGCTAGTACCTATAATTCACAGAAGTTGAAAGTAATTTACTATGACCAAACCTCACCACCTCAAAGGAGTAACTGGGTAGCTTTTCCTGTAAATCATTGTGTGATCAAAGACATGCCTTCTGCAACACTATGTCACTGTGAGCACTTCTTCCTCCCTGATACTATTACATCATGTCACGTGTGATACCTTTGGGAATGATGTAATAGCACAGCAGATTGGCATGGGAGAAGCATTTTGAAGAGGGTGCCACGGTCACAAAATGGATACCTATATGAAAATCTGCCTTTAATTACCAGCCAGACTTGAAAACACTATCACATACTAGGAAATGCCTTGTTGAGGAAAAGCTAATACTTCAGTTCTCTATGGATTAATTAGAAAAGGAGCCCCATCCAGGACCCACAATTGTTTACTTGAATAGTTTTCAAGCAAACTACAGCTTTCCAACTGGGCTCTAATTGTGCCTGATGGACCCATTACTTTATAATCAGAGCAGTGTTGTACAATTTTCCCCACTGATTAATTAAACTGATGAGATAGTGCCCAAATCTTGCAAGCAATAACACTTGAATTTTTCACCGTCTCTGCCAGAGGTGTTGCATGTATATTGTTCAAAGCCGGTGGTGTCTTCTATGTCTCATTTGCAAGGTTTACAATATCAAGACAATAGAGTCTGGTGTGCATCTTTGTTCCCCATCATCACTTGGCCCTGCAGCTGCCCACATAGGATCTCATAATGCTCTGGAAACCTCAACTGCTTTTCATTTAGGCTTATTTCCTACAAAGGTAGTTTTCTGAACAAGGCTAAATGTCTAGCATTTGTGAAAATGCTAGACAAATGCTTTGCCTGCAGCCAAAGGCAGTTAAAAGACAAAAAAAACCCCTGTCACTTAACTGCTGTCCACTTTGGAAAGCACTAAGGACAGCAGGAAGCCAAAATGAATGGTAAGGTGATTGCATCTTTTCCAATTTCTTTTCATTGCTGCTGCTGGTTCCGCCCTCTCAGTGATCTGACCTTCTTTTATTTGATCTTTTTTTTTCTTCTTCTTCTTCTTTTAATGCTGAGTGTTTCTGCAACAGGATCACCCCAGCAAATTTGGTTGTGTAACTGCAGGAAATGTAGGGGAGGAAGGCAGGGATGGGAAAAGAAAGTTTCTTAAAACTTTACATGAAGGCTCACAGATTACTCAGAAAAATAAAGAAGAAAAAAGTAATAATTTAAAGACTGCTTTTAATTAAAGTGGCTTTTAATACATTTCTGAGAAGAAAAGGTGAATATTTGCACAATGTGGGTTCTGAGTGAGAAGAACCTACAGTATTTAACTGAAGTTGTTACAATATATTAGCTGAATTTATGTATTTCCATTTTTAGTGTGTATAGAACTGTCTTTCTAAGAGACTTCTGTCCATGCTTGAAGTAGCCTGAGCTATAAATGTATATACTTTTGAGGGGTGTTAGTTCTATTTTTACTGCAGATGCATTAAGAACTTTGTGTTTAGGCACATTATTGTTTACAAACAGCCACCTCTGATCAGCAAAACGTTAAATGAAGTCTTCATTTCTAGATGATCTTTGAGGTCTCTTCCAACCTTAATGATTCTATGATTCTATAGATGTGGTATTTAAGGACATGGTTTAGTGGGTAATAGTTGGTGGGGGGAAGATTGGACTAGATGATTCTTGAGGTCTCTTCCAACCTGAATGATTCTATGATTCTATGATTCATTCACAATGAAGCTGATGAAGACAAGAAGTCTGTTTTGACAATGGATCAATGCTAAGTGCAACTGGATTTCCTGAGTCAAGACTGGCGGTGTGGATTTGTGTGTTACAAAATTCTTATGGAGCTGGTGTTCTTGCCCCGACCCCATTTGTCTTTCTGTGTGATTTTTGTACCAAATCCCAAAATGCTATGCAGAATCCAAGATTACAGACACACTGTGTGCTGCAGTACATTGTAGGCAAACCCAAAGTAATTTAGTCCATTGTCGTGGTTTTACCCCAGCCAGCAGCTGAGCACCACGCAGACGCTCGCTCCGTCCCCCTCATCGGGAAGGGGGAGAGAATCAGAAGAGTGAAAGTGAGAAAACTCATGGGTTCAGATACAGACAATTTAATCAGTGAAGCAAAAGCCGCGTGCACAAGCAAAGCAGACCAAGGAATTCATTCCCCACTGCCCACGGCAGGCAGGGGTTCAGCCATCCCCAGGGCAGCAGGGCTCCGTCACGCGTAATGGTGACTTGGGAAGACAAACGCCATCACTCCGAATGCCGTTGCCCCCCCTTCCTCTTCCCCCAGCCCCTTATAAACCGAGCATGACGCCATGTGGTGTGGAATATCCCTTTGGTCAGTTGGGGTCAGCTGCCCTGTCTGTCCCCTCCCAACTCCCCGCACACCCCCAGCCATCCTGCCGGCGGGGCGGGGCGAGAAGCAGCAAAGGCCTTGGCTCTGTGTGAGCATCGCTCAGCAACAGCAAAAACATCTCTGCACTATCAGCGCTGCTTCCAGCACAAACCCAAAACACAGCCCCATACTGGCTGCTGGGAAGAAAGTTAACTCTATCTCAGCTGAAACCAGGACATCCATACAGAACTCTGTTTATGGAACCGCACTGCCTACAGGATTGAAAGTATATGCAGGCTCATTATCACCCAGCTTCACTCCAATATGGGACATAATGGTGCTGATTTACTTCATGTTTCAGAAGGCACTTGTGAGATTAGAAAGGGTAAAAATAACACTGTTGGAAATGTTTTCTGTCTTGTTTGCATTGCACAATGGAGTCATAGAAACTACAGGTGTGAAAATACCCTATCAATGATTAGGGCTCTTGCTATGATCCAAGCAATGGTGGAAGCATTTTAAATTGTTCTGAAAACTTTGCCAGAAGGTTTTATTTTAAAAGGTTTTCACAAAAGTGACTAACTTTTATATAGACCTCTGATACCACAGATAAAATTTACAAGGAATATCAATGGTTTATCTGAAGACCCTGTCTGAAAACACTCCATGTTGTAAAATACACCTAAATGAGGAACAGTTCGAGAGGCCATAGGGAAAAGCCCCAGATTTTACAACCGCTCATTTTATTCTTACAAAACACTGGTTTTGTTTGGTGTTTAATTATAGCACTAATACAACTAATTATTTATTTGTAACACAATACGTAGGAGTTCCCATGGATGAATTTTTCTTTAGAATGTTAAATTTATAGAGAATGAGTTTTCTGTGACAACCTAAATTTCCTTAGGAAGTTCAAGAATTTTGAGATTTTGGTGACATTCTTTACCTAGAAAAGTTGTAATGATCTGCAGCAAAGAGAGCAAGAAAACAAAAAAGTGCATCTGAATTCAGAATCTGCAGTTTCTTTTGGTTTATTCAAGCTTTGCACCTTCAGAAATTAAAATTAATATAGATATTCTTCCTTTTTGCCTGAAGATGACTATGAAAGAACTATGAAAGCCTTGTCATTCTTGAAAATATTAAATGCAGGAAGAAGAAAAAGATATGGGAAACCATTTGAATAGACAAATACAAAATATTTTATAAATATTTTATAAATACCACAATCAACTTGTATCAGACTGACCTTTTTAGACGTTGATTCTGTGTCTGATACTTATTCTTTTTTGTCTCAAAGAAAAAAAAATTAGCAGATTCAAAAAAGACTACTCTTTTAGAATAGTACCACACAGCTGAATTACAGAAAAAAACTATGTGCTTTTAAACCACTAATATTTGTGAAACCTGAAAACCCATGATGCTTTTCCTTCTACAATAATAAGCTAATCAGTGAGAAAGACTGGATATTCTACAGTGCATTTCTCCATATGGGATACAGTATTAATATTTCAATGAAGGAAAAAAATCATTCACTAAAATATTATTTGGAATCTGTCACCAGGTATACTTCCCAATCCATATTAATTGTCTCCAGTACAGCACAGTGTCATACATGTAACAGGCAATCCCTTCAAAGAACTTGTACTCGAAACATGTAGTATACACACAGAGGATTATAGGTAAAAACTGCTAGTGTTGAGGTAAGACAGTGACTCCCTTCGAGATCTCGTAGAAAGTTCTGAAAGAAGACATGTACCCTTATCATAACCTCTGTCTCTATCTTAGAATCATAGAATCACAGAATCGTAGAATGGTTAGGGTTGAAAGGGACCTCAAAGATCATCTAGTCTCAACTCCCCTGCCATGGGCAGGGACACCCTCCACCAGACCAGGTTGCCCAAAGCCTCATCCAACCTGGTTTTGAATACTTCCAGGCATGGGGCCTCCACAACCTCTTTGGGCAGCCTGTTCCAGTGCCTCACCACCCTCACAGGAAAGAATTTCTTTCTAATATCTAATCTAAATCTCCCCTCTTTTGTTTTAAAACCACTACCCCTTGACCTGTCACTACACTCGCTAAGAAACAGCCACTCACCAGCTTTCCTGTAGGCCCCTTTAGATACTGGAAGGCCACAATAAGGTCTCCCCAGAACCTTCTCTTCTCCAGGCTGAACAAACCCAACCCCCTCAGCCTGTCCTCGCAGGAGAGGTGCTCCGGCCCTCTGATCAACTTTGTGGCCTCCTCTGGACTTGCTCCAGCAGCTCCATGTCTTTCTTGTACTGGGAACCCCAGAGGTGGACACAGTACTTGAGGTGGAGTCTCACAGTGGTGGATTAGAGGGGGAGAATCACCTCCCTCCACCTACTGGCCACACTGTTTTTTGATGTTTTCTTGAACCACAGGCCTGTCTGAACTCAATGTTTGCAATACCATGTAAGCCACTTCCATTCACACCATTTCTGTACTGCAGAACTAGCAGATTTTGCTTTACTTAGTTGATCACCACAAAGCTGGTCAACTGTGTCAGAGAAAATGGGACTGGGAAGTGGACTCAGGCAAGAACACCAATGATTTTGTTCAAAGTTTTATTCCTATACAAAAAGCTTCGGTGCTGCAGGGTTTTGGTGTGGGTTAGTTTTGTTTTTTTTCAAATTTGTGAACGGATGCTATTTCTATCTGTAAGTCAAACAAGGCATTACTGTCTAAGCAGTATTGTCAAGCTCAGTGGGACAGACTCAGATCTGCCAGTTAATGTATTTGTCTTATTTCATAGCTAGATTAGTGCAATTTCTCGTTGTCTTCAATACCCCATTTTGTTATCTCAAGGATGCATATTCATCTGAGTGTAAGAACCATTTGTGTTTTCAATCATCTCAATGTAGCCCTTCTATTTCATACCCAGGTTGTAGTGACTTCATTCTTGGGAGAGTTTCATGTGTATTGCAATGACAGTTTGTGTCCTTGAAGACACAAACCAAAGTTTGTACAGGCTGTGTCACCTCCCATGGCGTGACTTAAATTGGATCTGTTATGTGAGAGGACTCTCATGAGGAGGGAAGCAGAAGCTGGTCCCAGGTGTGCAGCACACAGGGGAAGGGGCTTCCCAGGCTTGGGGAAACGAGCCTTCCAGATCATGCCAGCAAGCAGGCCTTAGCTCGTGAACCGCCGGCTGCCTGATCCTACACGTAGCAGGGGAGCAGCAGTTTGAGTGATCCCATACAATTGATTTTCTGCTATTTCCTGACAAATGAGGCTGCCCTTTATTAGCCCTGCTCATAGTCTCAAAAGGCAAAGGACAGCTCATGTAATTCTTTCCTGCACTTGCAAAGTGCACTTGTTATCATCCAAAGTGCTCTGTTCTTTTACATCTTTTAAAAATTAATGATTAAATTTGTTCTCTTCCCCCACTTTTTTTTTAAGGTTTATTTGCCTTTTACAATTGAAATGTCCATGGACACAATTGGAATGTGCACAGACCTGCAAAATGTGCATGGATCTGCAAAAATTTCAGTGTCTTCCAGAGTCTCTCTTAATTTATTGGGATTTTGCTGCAGTTTAGGAAATACATTCTCCATGCAATAGAAAACTGGAGGAGCAGTCTGCCAGCTGAGTTTGAGAAATCTAGTGTTGGTGGGGGCTGAACTTCTCAGAAGTGGTTTGCTGGTTTAAAAAAATTACAGTGATGAAAAGAACTGGCATCTTAAAATTCTTGGAAATTATAAATGAATCATGTAAACTGGTTGGATTTGATAACAGTAATTCACCTTGAGAAATATGAATTAAAAAACTCAGATAAGTTTTACAAGGATGCTTGTGTATTGATTTGTCATTTAGAGGTCTGAGTTTCAGTCCAATAACTGACACAGAACTGGGAAGCAGAAGATCTGCTTTAAAGTCTACAGGTATATAACAAATATTTTTCTATTTACTCTGGGCTGAAGCCTCTCAGTTCTTCCATATTTTTGGGTTTTCTCAGGTGCATTAGAAACAGTCAGTTGTAAAAGCTGATACAGTTTTAAAACACAATTTTTTAGTTCATTTACAGTACCAGACCAGGACAACTGACTTCTAATTATTTATGCCATGTCTTCTATAGCCTTTCTGTAGTATAAAGAAACCTACAAGAGTATGCTAAAAATGAAATTAAGATGTCTTGTGGGTTTAGATAAGTTGTGAGAGAATTGTGAAAAAAAAACCCGACAAGGCAAAATTCATATCAGAAGTAAGTTCCAATATTTGCAGAGATTATAATGGAAGTAACGCTTGGTTATGGGGAGAGCCAAGAACACTGTGTATTTATGAGCTTGTGTGGCATACTCTCTCTAAATTGTTAAATAAAATAGGCCCAGACAGCAAATTGGACCACTAGATTATCGATACTGTTAATTACTGCTTTCTCCCTACATCAGCTAACACTGAGAATACACTGTGGTTTGACATGTGTACATACTAGGGACAATTCTCATCAGGGAGCAACTCTGTGGACAAAAGTTTGCCAAGTTAGCTCCATCTGACATACAGTGCCTCCCATCACCTCCCGGTGCTCTTCCTCCACTTCTGCAGTTACTCTTTCCTTGAGAAGAACCCTGTGGGACAAGGAAAAGGAATGCTGAACCAAGACCACAAGACTGGACCAGATGATATGGGCAGCATGAGCCTTAGGGGGAGTCTAGGGGTGGCTGTGCACAAGCATAAAGGAAAGAGTAGAAACTAGGAACAAAAACTGATGTAGAAGTGTAGCCGAGTCCTAAATCTAGTCCAGGATCTGTGATAGATGGACAAGGATAGCCTGAACAGGAACAACACTTCAAAAACTAAATATTTATTAAAAATGTTGGCCCTGTGTTAATGAGACCCATTAAAAAGATTTAGCAGAAAAAAATGTTTGTGTTGGGAGCAAATCTGGGGTATGTTGGTAACCAAGGTCTATATATATTCACATTATCTACAGAGTTAAAGTCAAAACAGAATTTAGAATAGATCCTCTTAAAGGAAGCATTTTCTTCCTGTTTACTGAGTAGACAATGTTTTTTTTTGCAGGAAAAAGTATTATGTATGTAAAAGCTGTCATAACACATACACCTAAAAAGAAGGAGGTGCTCTGGCAACCTTGAATCTGGTACTTCCCAGCTTTTTAGCATTTTCTGTGCAATCTTGATTTCTTCTTTAAATGAAATTAGGGCTTGGGTGTTAAAATTGGTGTAATATTTTCTCCTTCAAAATGTTTTGTGTTAGGTTTGATTTTTATCCAAAGCTGAATGCAAAGTAAACTTGTACATGTATATGACTATATGTATGTTGAGGGTGTGTATAAATTATCATAGAAATCAAATGAACTTTGAAGAATTATAAGGCATGTCATTTACCCTATGAAAAAATGTCCCTTACATACAGTAACAGCATTTCGAGTTTGAAACAAATTATTTCTGAAGCAACCCAGCATCACAAAAGCACGAATGGGAAAAGTATTATTAGATGAAACATGACAGCAAGCTCAGAGCAGGAGTATCTTTGGTTTTGTCCTGGTGTTTTTAAGATATAATGTATTCACTGCATGGTGAATTTTTCTGAACTATTAGCACATGAGACCTAAGGGACTACATGTCAGAGAGGTTCAATTAACCAAAACATTAGTGCTCAGAGATGCTTCTAATGACTATATTCTTGAAATTTAAGTTGTGTAAAATACATTTCACTACTTCTAGTACATAAGCCACAATGCCTTGGAGGGAAGGGTGACAAGAGGAATTGCGACTTAAGAGCATGGTTGATTTTTCATGAAAGACATAAAGGAGCAGCAGTGAGACTAAATTGCCTACAAGTTTGTATAGCTACACAGGTTTCTGGAGATATTTTGATTGTTCTGTTATTCAGAAGATGTACTTTCATCGTTAAGTTGGAGATGACCTCCTACCGCCTCAGCTCAGTCGGGGTGGGGTTGAAGAGTCAAGGTTTTGGCTTGGTCTATTTGTGTCCAAATATAAGGAACTATTGAAAACTGTACATGAAGCTTTGGTGCTGAATGTATTCTCTGTTGTCCTGAAAAGACTACGTTACTTGAATTCTGAATATCTGTTTCCTCGGTACATAGATATAGGTGGAAGACTTTCTGCTTGAAACGAAAGGATGTCTACCCAGTACTCAGACATTTAAGCGTCAGAGAATTGATAATGGTGCTATTGTTCATATCTTACAAAGAGATCAGGCTGCACAGTACGAACATTCAAAAATCAGACTGGGACTGCAGCTGAGATGTTTTGAGCTTCTGCCGACTTTCAAAGACTTAAAAATTTTAAAACTGTTAAAGCAGAACTGCAGTGCCCACCTGATCCTATGACTCAGGAGGGGCCTATATGAAAATTGAAGTCCATGGCAGCTTTGATAAAGCCTCCCCTGGGAGAGTCTTACAGAGTACCTATATAAGGATTAAAAAAGAAGGAAAACAGTAAAGGAGAAAGACAGATACAGACATAAAGCAGGAAAGAAGTTTTGGCTGTCTGCTAGCCATCTGCATCTAGAAAGTAGGGCTGCAGCTGTGGTATAATTATGGGATATGCAGCCCCTTCCCCAGGGCTCTTCTCCAAGTGTAGCTCTCAGTGGCCTCTGCTCCTTTCAACCATATTCAGTCCAACCACGTGCAGTTTAGTTCTGGCATGACAAGGAACTGTGAGCGAAATCACCTTTTATTCGGTCGCCAGCACTCACTAGTTTCCATACATATGACATGTAAGAGTGTTTTGTGAACAGCTGCAGAGCATGACTGAGTAGAGTTGGATACGATCTGTATTGTCCTCAGGTTACTACATAACCAGTAGCATCGCTGTGCTTTGAACTACCCAGCCTCATTTCCTTCACATTTCACTTCATTCTAGAGTTGCATTAATCAAAAGAGAGTCCCACTTACGGTCACCCAGGACCAAACTGGCCACAGTTATCCATCATAGTTAATTCTTACTGAATTTCCCTCAGTTGTAGCAGTAATCTTTTTCTGTTTCCCAGAAAAAGAGAACGTCAGTGGTGAATAACAAAGTGGCCTAATAGGGTCAATAAGCATACAGTAATAATAATAATAATCCTGATGGGCATGCAATTTTGCCTTTAGTACAAGGTCAAATAATAGTTACCCAGTCATAAAGAGAGGCCAGATTATGAACTCAGTTCTGTAGTGGGGGCAGCTATGTGAGTGGAGTCTGGTACGTAGGGATAAGCCTCTACCTCAGCGCTGCTTTCAGCCGCTGGAAATAACCTCCTGGAAAAGCAGCAGCAGCATATGTTTCCTCAAAGGGATTTTGCAGACTGCAGAGTGGAAGGGTGGATTGTTTTTGATGAGATTAGGTCCCATCTGCTGGAGCTATGTTAGTTGGTAAAACCAACTCTTTAGCTCTTTAGTTCAAAGTTCAACACTGATATACCATGCTGCCCTTTGGATTTCCAGAGTTATTATTTGATCTTTGCGGATAACTTTCCTAATGAGCAGCAAATTGCTCCTGGACTCTTCCAGCATAATTTCAACTCGATTCATCTCTTTGATCTGTCTTTGGTTTTAGGTTTGTGTGTGTGTGTGCATGGTTTTTAATTATTTTTATTTCATAGATAAATTAAAATGATCAGAAAGTGGAAAATCATGAAAAATCCCCACCACCATCACCACCACCCCTCTTCTTCTTAGTAGAGAGGTCCATGAAAAACTAATTCTATAAACTGCAACACCCAAAATTAAGTGTCATTAGAAATTAAAACTTGTCTATTTTCTTATACAAAAATGAGATATTTTGAAGGCAGTTTCTACTGGTCTTGCAGGTCTTTGAAGCTCAGCAGAATAAGATGATTTTTAAAATAAATTAAATATTAACCAGCACTGATTCCCCAGTGCATTTTTTCTAACAAATTTTAATATTTTTTTTTTCCCCAGCGAACACTATAGAATAAAAAGATAAGCTTATCCCGCCCCCTCCTCTTCCTTTTACGTACTCTTGTACATTTCACAATCTCCTCTTAGAATGTACATTTATTACCATGATCTTTACCAGATTGTTGGGAAGCCATGACTTTTCCTGTCATATTATTCTGCTGAGTTCAGTAAAAGTTTCATAGAATCCCTAAGGTTGGAAAGGACCTCTGAGATCATGAAGTCCAACCATCAACCTAACACCACCATGCCTACTAGACCATGTCCTGGAGTGCCACATCTACATGTTTTTTGAATGTCTCCAGGGACGGTGATTCAACCACCTCTCTGGGCAGTCCGTTCCAATACCTCACTACTCTTTCCGTGAAGAAGTTTTCCCTAATATCCAGTCTAAACCTCTCCTGACGCAAATTGAGGCCAATCCTTCTTGTCCTATTGCTTGTTACTTGGGAGAAGAGACTGACACCCTCCTCACTACCACTTCCTTTCAGATAGCTGTAGAGAGCGATCAGGTCTCCCCTCAGCCTCCTCTTCTCCAGACTAAACAACCCCAGTTTCCTCAGCCACTCCTCATAAGATTTGTTTTCAAGTCCCTTCACCAGTTTTGTTGCCCTTCTCTGGACATGGTCCAGCAGCTCAATGTCCTTCTTGTATTGAGGGGACCAAAACTGGACACAGTACCCGAGGTGCGGTCTTACCAAAGCCGAGTACAGGGGGACTATCACTTCCCTACTCCTGCTGGCCACGCCATTCCTGATGCATTAGACATAGACATAAAAGTCTTTCTGCATGTGTGTACTACTGCCAGTTGATATTTGATTTCATTCATGGGTACTTTCTAGGTGTGGTTGGAAATCAGCAATTCATTCTCCACGTGCCAAAACCTAAATCCCAAAAGTTTTCCATAACCTGCATATGTGCTACTCTTCAAATATTTGTTCAGTGGAGAACACAGAGCAGCGTGGGACAACCTGCTCTCTCTACAAATGGCATGGGAGAGTGCAAATGAGCAGCTTGCTTGGTGCTGTGGTAGTCTCAGAGCTGCCCACACAAGCTCTGAAACCTCATGAGGGAGAGACAAAAACCACATGTTTTTGTAGCGTTTTCCTGGCCAAAGCCACACATACCCCTGAAGACACACACAATTATACATCCTTTTTCAGTTTTTTCTTTTTTATCTCTGTGCTACTGAGCCATGTAATTTGTTAACCTGTACTTACTGGAATAATGGGCAATGGTAGTTTTTAATTAGAGACATCTTCACAATTTTATTCAAAGTAGTTCACCATGTAATAATACTTGGTAGCAGAAGGAGAAAGGGAAAAGATTTTCTTTCATATGGCTGTGGTAAATGCAGATAGTATGTTGTGGTGCCAAAGGACACCACTGTGGGAGCGGAGGCTGTGAGAAGAGTAGTAGGTAGACCACAGGAGGAGAATAGTACAAATAGAATAATAGTTCCTGAGAAATACATGCCTTCTAGTAAGTGCAATTGTAGAAACAAGAGCAAAACAGTAGGAAGCAGCAATACATGTATTTCTTCTCCAGGACACAACTTTCGTGTGTGCCTTTCTTGGACGAGAGGCAGGTCAATGGACAGAGCCATCCATTCATTCCCAAGCAAATGTATTTGTGCCTGTCTCAAGAGTCAACCTTTTTATGTGTATGACTAGCTCATCTTTCCAAATACTGTGAGTGAAACTCACTATTATTTCCTGGAGATGAAAATGCAGTGGGCATGTTATACAAGAGAAGGAGGCACAGTAAGAGAACATAAAGTGTAGCTTTGTGGCAAGTCTTACTTAGAATCATAAAATCATAGAATGGTTTGGATTGGAAGTGACCTCAAAGATCATCTAGTTTCAACCTCCCCTGCCGCCCCCGCCATGGGCGACACCCTCCACTAGACCAGGTTGCCCAAAGCTCCACCCAACCTGGCCTCGAACACTTCCAGAGAAGGGGCCTCCACAGCTTCTCTGGGCAACCTGTGCCAGTGCCTCACCACCCCCACAGGAAAGAATTTCTTCCTAACATCTCATACAAATCTCCCCTCTTTTAGTTTAAAACCATTCCCCCTTGTTTTATCACTGCACTCCCTGATAAACAGCCCCTCTCCAGCTTTCCTGTAGGCCCCTTTAGGTACTGTAAGGGCACAGTTAGGTGTCCCCGGAGCCTTCTCTTCTCCAGGCTGAACAACCCCAGCTCCCTCAGCCTGTCCTCATAGGAGAGGTGCTCCAGTCCTCTGATCAACTGTGTGTCCTCCTCTGGACTTGCTCCAGCAGTTCCATGTCTTTCCTGTACTGGGGACCCCAGAGCGGGATGCAGTACTGCAGGTGGGGTCTCACAGGAGTGGATTAGAGGGGGCAGAATCACCTCCCTCGACCTGCTGGCCACACTGGTTTTGATGCAGCCCAGGACACAGTTGGCTTTACTTAACTATCTGCAAGTAAATGCTGATATTTTGTTCAGTGCTGTACCTTCTGAGCACATGCATGCAGATCCAGTATTCTCAGGGCAATGCCAAACACTCATATCAGATATTATCCAAATTTTGATTCATTTCACAGCAGCGAGAAGTCATAACCTTTTGACTTTCCTGTTCTTTCTAACAAGCACACTTTTCATTATGCAAGTGCTGTAAAATGTCCAGTGAAATTGAGAAATTAAGGAAAAAGTTAAAAAAAAAAAAAAAGGAAGTATAATCTATGAATCACAGAAACTGGAAAACCCAGCACTTTTCCACACCAAATTTGTCAATGTATCTTATTCATTCATCTTTAATGTGAAATGTATCCTCACAAATACTCAATAACTTTTTTCTTCTTGGTTCTGCAGTTATCAGGTAGAAATGTTTTTGTTATATATGAAATTTAAGGTCAAATTTTAAAACATATAACTAAAATAAAATAGAGATTATGATTTTAATACCTCACATATGTCATTTGCAGATTTTAAGGCAATGCTCATTTTTCCCCTCATAGCAAGCCATCACATACACCATATTTTTAGTGTGAAAGTGAATGAGAAACATGTGCAAGTTCAACATCTACGAAACCCATACAATTAGTGTTTGTTAAACCAGGAGATTAGTTGGAACACTTTGTAATAGAAAAGGAAAGAAGTGCCTTTTACCATACAGAAAGAGACTCTAAAAAAACTCTACATGAATAAAAAATTAAAACCTGTTCTTGTTATTCCTTAAGATATTATGAAATCTTGTCTATTTTCTTTCATAAAAGCACACACATATCTTCCCTGGATTTGTTCTTTGCCTTTTTGTAGCTACTGGCCAATTTCCAAATAACCACTACAATCTTTCATATAGTGTCAAAAAGTAAAAATTGGGCAATGACTTAATAAATACCTTAAGAAATCTCTTGAGATTCTTTTCAAACTGTCAATTATTATCTGCTAGCTTTTTAAACCTTCTGCCTTTCTGAGCACTTTAGCAGCTTGCTTGTGGGACCTCCAGCTCCACTGCAAAACCTGGAAACAGCTAGGTTTAAGCTGAGATGCATGGAATGGCAGTGGCATGCTTAGGCTGCTGTAGGCAAATTGCAGTTGTGATTCTCCTTTAGAATCTGCAAGTAGTGTATATATTAATTATATTATGTTATGTTATGTTATATCAATTATATTATATTATATTATATATGTCATGTCATGTCATGTCATGTCATGTCATGTCATGTCATTTTATTATTATTATATCTTATTGCATGATCATTACTTTCAAACTTCAGAAGGAAAGCAGTTTTTCCAAATATATAATCAGCCCAGAAGTGAGAGTTCATTTTAATTTTTTCTATACTTTTCAGACTAACACAAAAAGAAGAACTCTGTAAAAGTACAAAAATAACCACCAAATGTGTTAGAGGTTTTGGGTTTTTTTTGTCTTGGCATCTGTGAAAATGCAGCTATACTACTTAATGAAGTACTATCTGCTGAAAATAAGCATAATTTGGATGTATAATTTTGGATGCTTGTTTGTTTATAGAAGACTGTTGAGTTTATTTTTCTCAGGGATGGATGGGAAAAGGAGAACATACGGAAGCATGTTTCTACAGGACTGTGGAAACCTTACTGGGAAAAATTAAAACCTTACTATAAAAATTAAAAATGTCTGTCACATGATAATGTTGTGGGTTTGTGGTGGGTTTTTTTTTTCAAGGGAGAAATATTAGATTGTTTTATTTAATGTATCAAGTACTGCCTGGAAAAAAAAAATCTTGCTGTTAACGACTGCATTATAAATCTTGTCAGACAACTAAATTAATAAAAATACTTTAAGCAATAAGAAGACTGCAATATTTCTCTAGGAAAGCTTTTCTATCTGTACTATTTCTGGTCTACAGTTACAGAGCACTACCTCCCATTCTCTATATAAAATAATTTATTGTGGTTATCGCAGATACAAACTAGTCAGTTAGGGATTTAGAGAAATTCTGCTCATTTTTAAAAAATCAATCTGTCTTGATAATAAACATAATTGAGAAAGCAGTCCAGTGAAGTTTCCAGGCAGTAACAGTTAGCTTAGGATACTTTAGAAGTAGTACAATTGCAGGAAAGAAACTAATCTTAAAAACCTCTCATGATACCTAGTACATACTATTCTGTGCTCATTAACACACATAAACAAGAAAAAACACTTGCAGCTTTTTGAAGCAAACTGTTCTTAAAAGTAATAATTCATTACTAAGAAAAGGGACATTTTTCTCTTTGTATTTTTATAAATAGCAGCTGAGTAAAAGCCTAGAATTTTCAGTAGGAAAAGCAGTAGTTTCAGGAGGTAATTAAAATATCAGCACAGTATGAAGTTGTTACTGGAATTAATGGCTTGTTACTGACGTTTGACAGGAGGTAGCTGCAGCTGATGAAGCCCTGCAAAACCTCCACCTGATAAGCTCTAGCAGAGTAGCACATGTCAGACGAGTTCTCAGTTCCACTGTGGGTACTTTGTCTTTGTTTATTGCTAGGTCCTTTTCTGGGAGTCTCTGTCACACCTCGAAAGGTGTGAGTGAATTATTTTAATCAACCAAACAAAGCTCACAATCTGATCAAATCTGAATCCATTTTGTCCACAGTACTGCTGCACTGTTGGATGAAAACATGGCATAGACTGCTTTGCTCTGCCTAAGACATGTACTGGTGCTGCTTGCTTGTCTGCTGAGGGACTGAGGAGAATTTGCAGGGAATGTCATGACCAGCAAATATTATGGTATGTTTTAAGATAGCCATGTCTTTTGCAATGGCAGTTCACAGATATATAATTCTGAGGTGTTTGAACCAACTCCCAGTTCTGAAGTCCAGAACATACAAAGGTCTGTTAGAGTAGAAATACGAATACATTTTTCACCACATTGACAAGTGATATGAATAATTCTCCAGAATTACAAAAAGTATTGGTGAATAAATGTAATGAATAGTCAGTAAAAAAACTTGAGGGTTTTTTTAGCTATATGCCATTGCAAGGCATAAGCACGCTATTGCGTATGCTCTAAACAACTGACATGGCTATAGTCAACATTGACCAACAGGAAAATAATATACTCTGTAATCAATGGAAAAAGTATATATGGTTTCTGTCAGACAGTGGTCAAAAGTCCCATTTGGACCTGCATTGCAGTCGTTTCATGAACGGTCATTGTAAGTCTCAAAATTGAGTCTGAAGTGGCTTAAAAGCTTTGTAACTACTACCCAAGTAAATAAATAAATAAATAAATAATGGAAAAGCACTTTGCATTTTCCCAGTTGGCTCACTTAGGAGCTAAGAAAACACTTGCCTTGTGACTAATGGGGGTTATGTCCTTTCAGAGTATTTCTTGGATCAAATTTTAAGGAACACTTTGATTTTTTGCAGTAAAATTCACCAGTTCAAAGCCCACTTTATAAAGAAGTCCTGCCAGCTCACGTAAAGCTCCTTCAGTCCAGCTACAGATATCTTTCTCAAAGGCAAAGCAGAAGACAAATACAAAGTCGGTCAGGACAAACGTACTGATCACAGTTCACTGACCATTGCTTTTGTTTCTTTTTTTTTTAATTGGGGCACAGTGAATGAATTGTTCTAGGCTTACAGATGCCCACATTTTTTAAATATTTGGGCTGTTTAGCATGCTTTTTCTCTAGAAAACTGAAGAAGTAGTAATTGTAAGAGCACAACACTTGACTAAAGATTTTTAAAAAAAGAGTTCTTGGTGATTAGCACACTGTAGAAACTTCAAAAATACGGATTTCTTGGCTCAAAGGCAGTTTCCTTCAAGACCTTGAAAGAAGCATTTTTCTTACCTTGGTGTCAGTTCCAACATCCATAAAGTGAAGACAAAAGAAATATGTTTCAACCACCATTAGTTGTAGTTTGTGGAAATGAGAGTGTATCCTGAGGAGCATAAAACATAAACAATGATGGACCAGTAGGAATTTTAATGAAAGGGTCCATGCTCAAATCATCTGACAAAATCTATGCATTACCTGCTTACTATCAAACTGTAAGTAAAAACTACTGGAATATGTAATGAAAGTAAAACTTGACGGGATTTAAAAATTACCGCAGGTTTGGGGATAATCCAGATTAGACAGCAGTATGAGAGAGACTGAACCTGAAAAGAGGTTCAGCTAAGTCAGTAAATGTTCTGCTGCTAATTGCCTGCCCAGCTCCAGTGGTAAGCTGTGCTCTAAGCTGTATCAGCTAAGCTAGTGAAGGATCGGTATAGGTGAAGCCTCAGTTCTGCTCTTGGACCACGAAACCCATTAAGAAATTTGTTTTGCTGGAATTCAGAAGATAGAACAGAAGTCTGACTAAAAGTGCATAACAGTCCCTACCTTCCCAGAAAGTTATTCATTTGATACATTAAAAAGAAGTTAGCATGGGCTTTATGTTCAAGCAATTAGCTAAAAAAGATCTACACACAAATTCAAAGGTTTCAAATAAGAAGGGATTTCCGGTACAATGATTAGTGAAGGCAGACGTTGATCCTCACTGTTGTTTCAATGTATGGCTTAGTATGGTAACATTAAGCTTCCAGTTTCAAAGCTTGATGTTTTTTTAATAAGTTATCTGCATCATAATATACAAAGTTCTCACAAATTTACACTGACATAGTTACGTTTTGAAAATTTCAGAGATGAATAGTATCAATTACCTGTTTTCAGAAGTGCTCTCATTTTGGCTTGTGAGGTTTTTGTCACTCATCGAAAGACATTAATTTCTTATAATATCATTTCAACTTGCACTATTAGAAAGGCTAAAGGCTTTTCTTTTGGAAGTTGTTTTTCTTTGTTTTGATTGAAAATATTTTTTGTGATTTAACCCCAGCCAGCCACTAAGCTCCATGCAGCCATTTGCTTACTCCTCCCATACGGGAGGATACGGGAGAGAATCAGAAGACTAAAAGTGAGAAAACTCATGGACTGAGATACAAACAGTTTAATAGGTAAAGCAAAAGTTCTGCACACAAGCAAAGCAAACCAAGGAATTCATTCCCCACTACCCACGGCAGGCAGGGGTTCAGCCATCCCCAGGACAGCAGGGCTCCATCACACGTAATGGTGACTTGGGAAGACAAACACCATAACTCCAAACGTCCCTCCCTTCTTCTTCCCCCAGCTTTCTACGCTAAGCATGATGCCATATGGTATGGAATATCGCATTGGTCAGTTGGGGTCAGCTGTCCTGTCTGTCCCCTCCCAACTCCTTGTGCACCCCCAGCCTCCTCACTGGTGGGGTGGGATGAGAAGCAGATTTGACTCTGTGTAAGCACTGCTCAGCAGTAACGAAAACATCCCCATGTTATCAAAACTGTTTTCAGCACAAAGCCAAACCACGGCCCCATACCAGCTACTTCAAAGAAAAGTAACTCTGCTCCAGCCAAAATCAGCACAATGTTGAACACTGACATATAAGTACATGTCATTGGTTCAAAAAAGAAACCTGTGCTGTTATTTCCCAGATGCTTTCTTATTTCTACATATCATTTTCCATTTTCACTAATTAGATTATGAATATAGTCCAATAATATTTGAGTATTTAATTACTTCTCAGCTTTGCTTCAGTGTTGACACTTGAGTTTTCACTATCTTCCGCTAGGAAGCTGTAGAGAAGAGGGAGAAACTACTGTGCCTCATTTAATGGAACACAGCCTGGAATCACTGTACTGCCACCCTACAGAATAGTGTTTTCAGGAGGGTTTCCTTTGGGTTTTTTTTCTGTACCTGAGTAAGATGTTGAATACCTGGACACTTATGCCACTTACATATTTTACTGAATGCACAGTTTAAATATTCTTCCACTTTTGCTGCACCTCTGTGCTTTCTTCTTTCTAAAGTTACCTGTTAGATTCAGCACTTGTTCCACTCAGAAGCAGCATCCTGATGCTCTCTGGCCCTTGGTCAGGAACAGAGCTTTAGTAGCTTCTTTATTTCCTCTCTGTGATCAACTGCCTTGTAGGAAAGTGGCTGCTGGGGGTAGCTGGATTACAAGAACACATGGCTTTGCCAAATGTTTTAAGAATAGAACCCCTAATATAATCTTTTAATGAATTTTCTGTGTTAGTTGATTATGTTTCCTATGCAATGGTAATAGGCTAGCATTGCAGAAGACTGGGTTTGTTTCTCTCACTCAACAAGCCTAAGCAGGTGTGGCAGAAAGGGGATAAAAAAACTGACTGTCTCTACAGAATGACTGAGCTACCTGAAATCTGAATAAATATGATGTCATCAATCAACAAGTGCCATGAGTACAGTGAACGTTAGGGTTAGACTCACTGATAGAAGTATAATTTCATGCCTGTGTAGATCACAAGTCCACTGGTCTTCAGCCTGAACAGGATTGCTGGATTTCCCCTTTGTACCCTTCCTGCGGTTACGGATTTCTCTCTGTAAATCACGCTTTGCACCTAATAAGTACTGTCTATATCCAGGCTCATAAAAACAAGTTTTCAATACATCAGTGCCTTGCCACAGTTTAAGCACATAATTTATTGTGTGTTGTTGCCAATTCATTGTCGCTATATATTCTTTTGTGATAAGTAAATTATCTTGGTCATCAATGTTTTAATACCATCACTACAGAACAGACCTCATTTGATACCTGTCTCTACCATTACTGTCCTCAGCTGCTCCCAGACATTCAAGGCAGCCTGGGCCCTGCTACCTTTTCTCTCCTTAAATACCTTTATTTCCTTGCTCTTCTTCCCTGCCTAAAAGGCTTTTCTCTCACCACAAACTAATTAGTAAATCAGTCTTCTGCTGAGTTTCTCAGATGTTATTCTCCAGCATGTTCAAAATATGGCCACTATTAAGAGTAGTTCCCACATTAGACTCACACTTTTTCATTTTGCAAAGCTCTTGTTCATGCTTTCAAGGCATATATTGTTTACTTTGCACCTATGCTTACAGTTTCATTTCATGTTCTTTCATCTGCTCCTGCTTACCTACAAAGTCAGCTTTGACTTAAATCTTTTATGTCATTTCTGTATTTCCTTACATGATGTTCCGTTGCCTTGAAATCTTGATTCCTGAATCTCTTTGCCTTGCAATTTTCTACAGACAATAACACCTATTCTTTGGGGTTTTTGTTTGTTTGGTTTGGTTTTTTCGTTTGGTTGGTTGGTTGGTTTTGGTTGTGGGTTTTTTTTTCCCTGCATCTATGAGAAGGAAAGTAGGAAAAGGAAAAAAATATACTTAAAATTATGAAATATTTTTGAGTGCTCTGTGAAGCCCTTTGCTGTCTTCTCCCAGACATCTGCCTTTCTGATTCTCACCTGTTTTATAATTTTGAATTCTTAGAGTGAATCGACTCAATGGATTTGTGCAGAGAACCCAGCCCAAAACCCTCTTCTCCAGCACAGAAGTCTTTCTGTGTAAATTTGCCTCTTTATGAAGATAATTTATGCTGAAGTCCTACATTTGACTCCCTTACTCTCAAATCGTTGTTTCAGTTAAGTACTTTCAAACTTCATGTACGCTTTGCTCCTTTGGCTGGGAAAGAATTGCTCATGTTGCCAATTACAAGCTCATCTAGCAGTATTTTTAATGCTGAATTGGACATTGGTTGCAAACCTTTGGGGATGAGATCTGTATTTATGGACAGCTACTACTAGCAGATCAAAAGGTGTGTTCATTGAAGAATCTGGAGTTTATTATATATATTTGCTGAATAGGTTGCTGGAGTATTTTCAGCTGCCAGTAGTTAAAATGAATACAGCTTAAATTATTCATAAGTAAATCCTCCAATTCAGCCAGTGCCCAGTGGATTTAACTATTACATTTCTGTCTGTGTCGTAGGTCATAGTTCTTTACCTAATCCTTCATCTACATCTTTAGCTTCTGAATTCTGTTATATGATAACTGAAAAGTGTCCTGTTCCTGGACGTTGTTAGTTTTTTGATTTTAATAAAGGTTTTCAGCACAAGGGAAAAGAAAGTGATGATTCAAACTGGATCAAAAGGAAAGTATGTACCCCCACAAAAAAATGTATATCGAGTATATTCAGTGACCTGAATTGTTGAGCATCATCTGTAGAGGTGCAAGCAATTGTTGCATGACGATTATTCTCATCAGCCTAAAGCATGAAAGCAATTGAGTGAAAAAAATCCTCGTGTTATGTAAAATGATTACTGCCTGTGAGCCATAATAAACAATGATGTTCTCACAGTGATGATGTTAAGCAGCAGAACAAATGAGTGCAGCCTGCTGATTGTGCAGTGTCTTGATCATTACCAATTGCTGCAACTCCCAGTAAGTAAATGATTTAGTTATTGGGGTGTCTGCATGATCCATTTCTTAAAAAGAACAAAGAAGAATGCTGAAAATCGACCACATCACCTTTGACACCAAGACACTTAGACATCTCCAGCCCTAGATGTTTCTCCTTGTGTTTTGGTTCTTGCTCTGCAGGATGTCCAGGAGCTGTGTTAAAATGCAACCACAGAGGAATGCAATGCCAATTTATATTCAAGAGGTTAGAAATCATGATCCAAAGTACAATTGATTAAAAAACCTTCATGAGACCAAGAGGGAGGACATAGGAGGAAAGGCTAGGTTTTATGCATACAATGCACGACAGTAGGATCACCATGACTTCATCCAGAAACTCACAGGTTCCGTTCTGTGATTTCTATATTTAGGAACTCAACTGAATACTAATCAGAGATCAAAACTGATCTAAAATGTCAATGAGTCCATGCAGAAACAAGATTTCTGCTGTATTCCGTGAGAATCTTCCTTTATGCAAAGTAGAGTGGGCAACTGTGATTTGCAAGTTGAATATCAAGACATCAATTTGCATATATGGTGATGCAGATCATCAGCTGCATTGAATAATGAGTGCTGAAAATCAGTGAAAATCATTATCTGACTAAAGTAAATTTGCAGTAGGAGCTGCAATGTAGCATTGAGAAGTCTGCCCTTAGTTTTAACTGTGTTTCTACCCCTACAAGAGCCAGATCAAGTATCTCAGTATTGCATTGTGGCTGGTAGTGTGCACATATACCAAATATCTTATGAACCGTAATCCCATTTTCAAAAAGGTATTTGTCACTTAGGAACTGAAAACTTCCTGAAAGTCAAACAACCTTCCCTGCTGCATTTTTTCTCTTCTGGTCAATGTGAGATCACCTTCTAAATGCTGAACCCATGCTTGCAAATGTAAGTCCTGAAATCACAAGGGTTTATAAATATCTTTGAAAATCTTATTACTCTGCCTACTTTGTGGATTTAAATAGTATAAAATGGGAAGATGGAAAAGAAAATTACATTTCTTAGGTGTATGACAGATTCCCTGCACCAGTCTTTCAGTTTTTAAGGACAGACCTTTGAGGCAGGGATTCTCTGTCTCACTGTCTATGGAAAATGTTTAGCACCGACCGGTGCTTTTAGCTGCCAAACAGATTTCTTGTTGTCTTTGTCAGATGGTAACACGCTTATAAGGTGGCTTTGTCAGTCCCAATGAGTACTACTTTCACTCTCTTATCCATTTTGAGTAAATCACACCATTCTTCCTCATTAGACTGTAATTGCTCCGTAATTATTTTAACTGCAGCTGGGACAATAAGTCTTGATGGAACAGTACCTTAAAAGGAGCACTGAGAATTCAAAAAATCATCCCCTCACTTAATTTTTATTACTTCTCACCTCCTTCTGCTGCAAGTATCATGAAAGGTCACAATAGCAGAAAGGAAAAGGAAATATAAAGAATCTGATGATCACCCACATATCCTTCTAACAACATATCCTCTCCAGAAAAGCTGTATGAAAAACTGCGTTTTGCTGGGTACATTCTGGGGAAAAAAAAAAAGAGTAGATTTAGTGCTTTACATTCCTCATAATGAAGTTCTGCCTCCAGATGCATATGCATCCACTGGCACTTCACTTACAAAAGACTAAGATTAGAAACTTATGAGAAAAAACATTACAAGGCCTTCACAAAGGTAGTTCTAGCTTTACCTACTAGTATTTTCTGCTTTCTTCTGTAAGGTTTTGTGTTTCCTGACTGCGTCTCAAGATCTACTTGTTAAACTGGGAGAAATACCTCCTACCCTTACTCCTTTTTACACGTCGTGTGTGATGTTTCAGGACCCATCCCACACAGACACAGTTACACTTCATAATATATAGTTATGTTCACTCAGAACGAAGGTTTTCTTCTTGTGACCTCATCCAGAATCCCTGCCTTCATCCCTTCCTACTCGGCAGTGCACAGAGAACCGGTTACCTCCAGCCATTCACTTTACAAGCAATATGTTCCTGCAGTAGAGGTCTGTCCGATAAAACTTGCAAGGTATTTTTGAAAACATTCACAATTTAAAAAAAAAAATAATCAAGAGTGTACATTACTACTAGGACCATTTCATTTTGTAAAGTTCCGTTCTACATGTGTTTGAATGGACGTTGTAGGTTATTCTAATTTTGTCCAAATTGATATTAACCAATCTTGAACTCTTGAATTTGCCATTAATTCGCTTGTCTTCCCTGCTGTATTCTATCCTGTCTGCATCCACTGGGCTCTTCCAGTTTGCATATATGATTTGAAAAAAGACATACTGAAAAAAACAAAAACAAAAAAAAAACACAAAAAAATACACCCAAAAAACAGCTGTTGGAAATCAGCAATGTTTCTTCCAAAATCTGCAAGCTAAAGTTAGTACAACAAAACTGACCGTCTGAAGACTTGTCTCTTTATGTCTGTTTTTCTCCCTATTTGAGTAAAACTCAAAGACCTAGGAATTTCTTACCGCAGTTTTTTTCTTTTATTTAGTCTTTTTGATCACGTTTCAGCTTTTCCTGGAAAACTGGCTGTATTGGTTTTGCATGGCAAGGTTTTGATAATGGGGAGGTTACAGGGGTGACTTCTGTGAGAAGCTGCTAGAAGCTTCCCCCATGTCTGACAGAGCCAATGCCAGCCGGCTCCAAGAGGGACCCACTGCTGGCCAAGGCTGAGCCCATCAGCGGTGGTGGTAGCACCTCTGGGATAACAGAGTTAAGAAGGGAGGGCAAGAAAACCAGAACAGCAGGAACTGCAGACAGAGGGAGAAGTGAGAATATATGAGATGAAGGATTCTGCAGACACGAAGGTCAGTGAAGAAGGAAGGGAAGGATGTGCTCCAGGCACCAGAGTAGAGATTCCCCTGCAACTCTTCAGGAAGACCGTGGTGAGGCAGGCTGTTCCCCCGCAACACGTGGAGGTTGATGGTGGAGTAGATATCCACCTGCAGCCCGTAGAAAGACCGCGCTGGAGCAGACTTCTGGCAGGACCTGTGGCCCCATGGAGAGAGGAGCCCACGCCAGAGCAGGTTTGCTGGCAAGACTTGTGACCCCGTAGGGAACCCATGATGGAACAGTTGGTGAAGAACTGCAGCCCATGGGAAGGACTCACATTGGATAAGCTGGTGGAGGACTGTCTGCTGTGAGAGGGACCCCATGCTGGAGCAGGGGCAGAGTGTGAGGAGTCCTCCCCCTGAGGAGGATGGAACAGCAGACACACTGTGTGATGAATTGGCGACAGTCCCCATCCCCGTCCCCCTGTGCTGCTGCAGGAGAGGAGGGAGAGCAATAGGGAGGGAAGTTGTGCCTGGGAAAAAAGGAGGATTGGGGGAAGGTGGAACATCTCCCTTATGAGGAAAGGCTGAGGGAGCTGGGTCTCTTTAGCTTGGAGAAGAGGAGACTGAGGGGTGACCTCATCAATGTTTATAAATATGTTAAGGGTGAGTGTCGGGAAGGTGGAGCCAGGCTCTTCTCGGCCTCACTAAGCAATAGGACAAGGGGCAACGGGTGCAAATTGGAGCATAGGAGGTTCCGGGTTAATGTAAGGAAAAATTTTTTCACTGTGAGGGTGACAGAGCACTGGAACAGGCTGCCCAGAGAGGTTGTGGAGTCTCCTTCTCTGGAGACATTCAAAACCCGACTGGACGTGTTCCTGAGTGATGTGCTGTAGGTGGTCCTGCCTTGGCGGGGGGGGTTGGGCTAGATGATCTTTCGAGGTCCCTTCCAACCCTTGTGATTCTGTGATTCTGTGAGGTGTTTTAAGGTTTGGTTTAATTTCTCATTATTCTACTCTGATTTGATCAGTAATAAATTAAATTATTTTTCCCGAGTTGAGTCTGTTTTGCCTATGATAATAATTGGTGAGCGATCTCTCCCTGTCCTTATCTTGACCCATGAGCCTTTCATTATATTTTCTCTCTATTGCCCAGCTGAGGAGGGCAGTGATAGAGCGGCTTTGGGCGGCACCTGGCCTCCAGCCAGGGTCAACCCACACCACCAGCCTTCCAGGCACTGGAATCAGACACTCATAACCTTTTTAGCTGTGTACAACAGTTAACAGAAGCTCATACTTGTGTTTCTTTGTTATTTCCATAAATCAATAATTTACATTCATGTAATGTAGATTTATTTTCTTTATAACAAGGACAAACAAGTCCTCTAACATCAATTGCATGGTGTGTCCTGTCTCCGCCTCTACCCACCTCTTGTGTTTTAAAATTCTGTTTGTGCAGAATTGCTGACATATGGGTGCTCCAATTTCTCCTCTTTTATTCCCATCTCATTCATTAAATGCAGTTTGATGCCTGTGCTTGAACTGAATTCCTAATTCAGTGGGTCTTCTTTAAAATACCTGCAAAGCAAGAACACATATTTGTGTGAAGTTGTCAGGTAACTTTGTAATCTGAATCTCTTAATAGCAGATTTCTTGTAAGTGATTTGCCTTTGAAAGTGGTGTGTTTACAATATATTATTTAATAACCAAAATAAATCTTTCATTTATGACTAAATTCAGGCACCAGATTCGTTTTTGACATAACTCCACAGGTATCAGAGATGGGTTGTCCTAGAGAGCTTGTAAGAATCCTGTTCACCTTTATTGCTTTAATATGTCTAGGAAAATGGAAGATCATGTTCAGAAAGCTGTGGTGCAATGAGCTTTTAACATGATAATGCAATTGCAATTATTTCAGACATCTTGTTTTCCTTCTATGCTGCTCTCGTAAAAAGAACAGCTATGCAAGAGTAACAGGGATGTCAGTGGAAAAGACCCTTCTAATTGCTGTTGCTTTGCTACAGTGCAGACGTGACTGTGAATGGCTACTGAGCTGAGCCTGCTGTGGAATTCCACCTGCTGATTCATCTGATCTTCTACCTTGTAAAACAATTAAGGGTCAGACCAGCTTTCTGCTTATGTGGGACAGCTTTCTGAGATGTCACAGTCATGATGCTTTCTGTCGGTTTTATCCGAGGTGCAATACCTATCCCTCGGGTGGTTATGATACAATTTGAAGTATAGATATTGGTGGTAAAGGGCTTTCTTTTGTGAGAATATGTTAGGAGCAGCCTGAGTGCTTATTTTACCAGTGCTGAGATTTTTAAATAAATCAGTTCCTTCACTTAATCTCATTTTTCAACTTCTCCTTTCCTCCAGTCGATTCTTTATTCTTTGTGTGTGCTGTGCAGTTGGTGGATGCTCACCAGTCTATGCCATGTTAAGTTTCACATAGGTAGTCTTTGCTTTCCTGTTGCATCAAAAGATGGTTTCATATTTGCCTTAAAAGAAAATGCTCATGCTTCACTGGCATTTGCTATACTCAAGCAGGCAGAGTGGACCAGGTCCCAGAAGGTGTCTTTAATTTACCTACCTAACTGAAAAAAATGGTAACTACTACTCTCCTGCTGTGCGCTCAAAAAGGAGTAAATTTAAGAAGTATTTTGAGTAACAGAGGGATGCTTGGCACAAGGAAGGTCATGATGGAAGGAATGACACTTGCAAAGAGCGTGTATGTGCCCCAGCTGGCATGTGAGCCTAATCGTTGTAACAAGCACCAGGGAACGGAAGCAATCCATTAGCTAAGCTGTAGTAGAGATGGACATCATCCAGTAGAGATGGAGTGCTTTGTAATGTGGCGAGAAAGATACCTCAAAACAACACACAAATCTTGAGTCAATGCCATGGGAAAAACACCCTTTTGCTTGCTTCCACATATTGTCTTCTTGAAGTTGCTGCAAAATATACAGTCTGAGAAGCCAGCAATGAGATTCTCTTGCAAGCCAGCTCTAGGCCAGATACTTGCTGGACACAAGACAGCAAGATCTAGCCACAGCTGACATGAAAGCTATTGGTGTTGTATGTACTGATTCACTGCATGCACCACATTGCCGTTGGTCGGTGAATTTGTAGTGTTGCCCCTTTGATAAGAATGACAATGATAAAATCTTGTCTTTTTCTGTATGTGCCAAGCATCGCAGGGAACTGACAAACATCATTCCGATAACTGAGATGCTGCGAGCCAGGAAAAATAATTATCCATAGAGACTTTTCTTCTCAAATGGACTGAGAAAGATTTGAAGATAACATACGTAGCAGTTCTTTGGAAGTGCCAGGTCATATCAGGGGGGAGTTTTTACAGGTGGCAGAAAACAGCACAGAAATGCATGGATAATTAAAGGCAAGAGTCTACTGCTGATTCTTGCCTTGTGAGTGTTAGGGGAAGAGAAAAGCTTGTCCACTACCTGCAGTTATCACCAGGTAGGGTTCTCAGCCACAAAAATCACTCCCATTATAAGTATATACGATTATGCCTCACAGACAGAATATGGTCTACAAACCTGGATGTGAAGAGGCTTAGTATAGTCCATGATCCAAAGCCACATCAACATGGATCTCAAGTACTGAATCTTGCTTACAGTTTATGACTGAACTGAATTGCTACATGACTGAATTATTCCTACCCCTTTCTCTTTGTGATGAAGTACTGGTAAGCTCTGAGAGCATTAATGAACTAACTCTCTGTAAAATTATTCAGTCCTCTAGAGCCAGTGTAGGACCTGAGCATTTTTACCCAATCACTTTGCATTAAATACAGGGGGAAAAATGGCTGCGTTAGCCAAACTGCTTAATGTTTCTCAGGCTAAGATTTATTTCCAGACATCTAAGTTTCAGCTTTCCTAAACCAGTTGATTTTATAATTTTTTTTCTAAAATAGTGCTCACAAAACATGAAACAAAAATCCAGTGTGGCCTCCCAGAGCTTCATTAAGGATTGCTGTGAAAATCGTAATCAGGAAAAAAACCCCTGGCTTTGTAGAGTAAAGAAACAGGCTGGTTTGTGCTGATGAAATCCCTCCGGGACTCTGAAGGGCACCACCTCATTTTTTTGCATACATATTACGTCCTCCTACTGATTCCATTAGTGATTCATGGAAATTATACCTATTAAACGCAAAAATATTCATGGATCTGATTGCTGACATGAATATATTGGTTACAAAGACACTGAGATACCAGCTGTAGATTGAATGAGACTTTATTGTATGAAGCTAAAACATGGTAATAGGATGGTATTTTCTTTGGACTTTTGAATCTCTGCAAGGTAAAATTATTTCTTTTAGAAAACAGAATATACTAGTTTAACGTGTTTTGTAGTGATAGTAAGGGACAGAACAGCAGATTTCCTAGCTAGCATGAACAGCACAGATCTGTAGGATACAATGGGTTTCCATCATTTCACATGAGCTGAGGATACATTCCTTTGTGTCCATAACCAGTGTATGCAGATATTTTCAGCCTGACATTGGCAACCTGGGCTCTTAGCAGAATACCAGCAGCATCTCTTACTTGCATTAATGTATTAATACAGTAAGCTCTTGTCAGGCCCAGTAAAAATTGGTAGAGGGTAAGTGAGATTATAACAGGAAGTTTGAGTAAGCAGTATTGTGCACTGGATCTGCTAAGAGTCACTTATATAGCAGGGAACCATCACTGATACCTCTTTCTCCCATATTCTGAGAAGATCTTCTATTTGAAGATCTTGTCTTGGCTCTGTGTGTTGATGTTAGCAGGGATAGCAAGGTGACCTTGGTTCCCAGATTGACTGAGTCTCTCCATCTGGGATTTCAAACATTACAGCAAAGCACATTCCTCATTTTTCATTTTTGGGGCTTGAGTCCTTTGCAGAAGCAGAGATTCACAGAAAAAGCCTTCCTCATAATATCTTGGTTACCTGCTAGGCAATTACAGCTGTGTGATCTCCTCTAATCTCAAAATAACATAGAAAAAATTCTGTTAGAATGAAAGATTGGCCTTGTGGTCACCTAATATTATACTCAAGATACTTAACCAAACTGAAAATTCTGAATTTTTGCAACGCTCCAGACAAATGTTTGGAGAACTGTTAAACAGATGAGAGCCTCTGGCTGATAAATTGGGTGTTCCTTTATATAGCAGATATAACATCTTCTCTGGAGTTATTTCTATGATTCTTGGAAGTGCAAAACTAAAAAAAAAACAACCAAAACTAAATAAAATGAAATAATGAAAGTGACACAAAAATGAATTTGTATTAAATGGTAGACTTGTAAAGTTAAGCCTATCGTATCCGACGGTCACGGTGAGATTGCATGCTGGGATACTGGCTTACCTTGTTCATACATCCTTACACATGTTTGTGGTTGTTCAGTTGTGCTGACCTTGCTTATAAGAAACTGCTGCCTGAGCTGCAGATTTTCTGACAGTACATGTCTAGATGTGTTTAGCTAGATCATACCAAATCATTAACTGCAATCACAGGTATAATCAGTTTTCTGAACTAAGCATAATATTCTCACTGAAAGGGCTCTCTCAAGGAAGATGTCTAGAGTAAAGTCCTACACATCTGTCCCACAGCTTTAAATGCAAACCAGCAGGTGTGGATTTTGCATATGCTGATCACTCCTTTTAGCAGGTCACTGGAGCCACCTATCACACCAGACAGTTAGAGGTGATTTGGTGCCTAAATTGTGATTATATTCCATGTTTTCACGCGGGAGAAGCAGTGTGATATTATAGCCAAACAACTTCGTAGAACTTCTCCATCTCTGAAGTTACTTATAGGAAAATAGTTTCTTTTTGCGGTTTTGTTTGTTTTCGGTTTTTTCCCCCATTTATTTAGTGGCAGAGACTGGTGTTTATAATAAGTCTCAGGTATTTTCAATCTGAAGACACCAGTGGTTTGAGATACAAAGCAGTCTTATATCATGTGTAAAGCTACTGTGAGCTCCCAGTCGAGAAATTACTGAGACACACACAGAAAGAATAAAGCGTTTTGAACAGGAAGAAAGTGAATATGCCTTAATATCTGTGCAAAACATCTTCTCCTACATTAAAAATACATTTAAATTTAATCTCAAAAATCTTGCTAAGCTTTCCAAGTAGAAGATTTGCACTATTTGGCATGGCTTCAATATAATCCAAATCTCTGAATGCAATTCTATAAACTTTTTAGATTTGTATTCTTTTCCAAATATTAGCTGTATAAAAATATTTCTTCATGCACATAGATTACTCTTCACTTTCTCTTTATTCTGTCCGTCCTCTTTATTAACCTTCCATTCCATGTGCTCAGAGTGTTGCTGTTCCAGCTCCATTTTAAAATCTGGAGCTTGATTCTGTTTTCAGAAAGTCCAAAGGAACTTTTTTATTAAAGCTCATGAAAATGTGATAATTAATTCCTTTCTTTGTGGATGTATTTAATTTGCATTCAGTCTCTTTATAGTGTTAGATAAATATGTTCAAGCAATCTAACTTCCCATGTGTTTGCTCCTCAGAAGTAACTACCCTGAAATACTGATAATGCTGGGGTGAATGGTACTGTCTTTCTCTCTTATAGACTGAGACTTTATCTTCTCTCCTTTCATCCGAGTGATAATTGCTTATCAACAGAAGCAGATTTCTTGGTGTGACTCTGAAGCCACCAAGTTTGTGGTCCCCAGCAACGACATATTAGGAGCTGGGTCCTGTGTATCAACCGTAGTGGTTTTAATAGAAAGTGCATGATGAGGAAATACTGTATATGTTTGACTGTGGTGTCTGAGGCTGATAAGCCCCTTCCATGGGCTTATTTCTCACTCCTTTGAACCCCTTCCCACTTTGACTCTGGTATGCTGATGACAATGTGTGGAGACACAATGAGAAATGTTTTCAATAGGAACAAAAAATAAATATTGCATTCCTCATTTTTCCTGTAAAAACATTTCTAACTGCAGTACAGCCTTCACCCCCTCACAGGATCAAAGGCACAAAGATAAGAAACATCTGAGTATATGTGGTTCATGTTAAAAAACCCACCCTTATAGCATTGCGTGCAGCAAAAGCAAGAGGAGCACTGGCTTTGGTGGAACAAAATAAAAAGCTTACAGTTCAGAAATCATCATGAGATTTAGGCTGTGTTTCGTAAATGGCAACAGACCTTGCAATTCACTGTAATAATACCAAAGAAGTTGTTGTGATGAAAGTACAGGAAATGGAAGGTTTCTTGGAAACTGTAGTGGCTGGAAATGGGAAGAGGATCTTTCTTTCCATATTCCTTATTTAATCCCTACTTAAAGTCAGACAGTCTTAACCAGCAGTCATGGCCCCTTGCACGGGAGCTCAGCCATGGGGAAGCTTGGAGCTACAAGAGGGAACTGTGGCTGCTCCTTGCCCCACACCCTAACTCCCAGCTGCGCGCAGCGGCTCTGGTCTCCCCCCACCACGTGAGGGAGGGGAGACCCAGGACCCCCAGCACCGTTTGGGGAGGAGCCCCTGCGTGGAGCTGGTCAGCACACAGGGCACAGGCTGACAGCACAACCCCCTTTCCAGATGTGCAGTGGATGATAGCGGTAGAGGTGCCGCCGGTACTGCACTCACGCTGAACCGCGGTACCGGCTGACAGCCCATTGCCAGGTGTGTGGCACAACATGCTGAGCAGAGAGAAATCAAGAGTAATTTTTATGTGAGTTGTGAAGAGGCAGCAGCTATCACTTAGCTGAAAGCTAAAAGGCTCTCAGCAGTTCATGCTCTCGTGGCAAGAGGCTGTCAGTTCCCAAAGGGCTTACAGATCAATTACACAAATGAGGAAAGCGGTGAGAGGAAGGCAGCGTTGAAGAACTGAGAATGACCCAAGACCAAGAACTGACAATGACTCTGACCCAAGTGGAGCGTCAGTGACAGAGGCCAGGTACGTGTCTGTGTTTCCAGAATCCCAGCCTGAGCCTGAAAACCTTTCTGCACATACCAGTGGTCCTGCTATGAAACTCTTATCTTTTTTTCCAACCTGCAAAGATTTGCTGTTTAATGAAAAGGATTATCATATTTTCCTTCTGTCTGAATTACAGATTTTGCCATGAACACTCTGCTGTTAAGCAATATTTTTCTTCCTTTTTTTGTTTAATTTAGCTAAGGTGCTAAGTCCTATTTTATGCATGGGTTATTATTGGGTTGTATAGAATAGGAACAGTTTGTCTAACAGCATAATAAATTAAGCGTTGAGCCCAGGAAAATGCAGTATCTTCTGTCTTTCATCTCTTTCCTTCTCTTCTGACCTTTTAACATTTTAGAAGAAAAGACCTCCTTTTGTCTCTAGCTTTCTTTTTCCCCTAGCTCCTCTATTGTTTGGCCACAGTCTCTCCTGTGTTACTATGGTTTTGCTTTAATTCCGCTGCCCCCACCCCATCCTTCTTTTTTCTTCCCTTTCCTATTTTGTTCTTCTGTCGCATCCCATGGCTTCTTAGCATACAGCTTCATTCTTGCGGGAGGTTTGCCTCCTGCAGGCAGTGACCTGTCCTTCCCTGCAGCTTGGACCCTCCCCACAGATCTGGTCCCAGTGAAAACCATGGAAATCTGCCTGATCTTTGAAACACAGCATCACTGAGAGCTTGTCAATCAGGTCTTACTGCATGCATGCGGATTGGAGTGGCAAAGCAAAAGAAAGGAAAAGGAAAAAAAGAAAAAGAAAAGCCTTGAGTAGCTACGTTTCTAAACCAATTCCTCTGCACTGAGACTAATGGTTTTCTTTGCAATATTAAAGCTGAGTCCCAGAGAGACTCCTTTTCAGTTGTTGATTTCGGGCTGCATGGTATGCTGATAGCGTGTGAGGCCCTGTGCTAACCCTGCTAGCATTTCATCCTTTTTTTTTTTTCCGTAGGTTATTTTTATTACAGATTATGATCTGGATTTTACTTGTATTTGGTAGTATTGTAGTTAAAATATCCTTCCTAAATGTCTCAGCATTAGTGATGCGTGAATGTCAACAATGAACTGGAGCAGAACTTCGGGCAGGGTGGTGGAAATTGCCCTAAGTTGGTTGTTTGTATCATAATACATAGCATGCAGTGATGTAAAGAAAGGATGGTGTCATAACAGCATGTTGTGTAACAGATATCCATCAGGATCAGCATAATCCAACTGGCCATGTCTATAAGTTAACCACCATCTACCAAATGAGGGAATACAGTTTTGCATAATGTTCTTTTTTGGACCATCCCAAAGAGGAAAAGGAATTAATGGCAAGAAAAGCTTTGCAAGAATGAAGGAAGATTTTTAACAAATGGGCTTTTTAAGTCTACTGGTGGAGGAATGGTAGTAGTCTTTGGGTAACAGTTTAGATTTTCTGTCTTGGTGACAACTGGAAGTTTGTTTGGTCAGGGTTGATCGGTAGCACCTCTCTACATTATGGAAAGATGGTAATCCCTTTGTATGGGCAATGCCTCCTCTCTGCTTCCTTGCTCTGACAACTTAAAGAAATCAACATCAAGATGAGCCAGAAAGAATGTGTTCTCCATTGTTCCTTTTTCCTCTGAAAATGCTTGAAAATTTTCTTCAATAGTAGTGATTTCTTAAATACTTCAGTATGCTTATTTTGCCTGAGAACCACCTGTTGTGTGAAGTCAGTATTGAAAACCAGACAGCATTTATTAAGCACTTATGTTCATTGTGTTTCACTATTGTGCATGCATTAAAGAGCACCAAGAGGGCAACCAAGAGTAGTGAGTAAAAATCTACTGTGTTTTTTGGTTTTATAGCCATGGCATTAAACTCTATTGCCTTGCAGATTTAAAGGGCTCTAATGTTTCAGAAAGAGCCAGTCATTGAGTCTGGAAAAAATCACACCGAATTCCTTCAGAATTTCCACAGCAAACTAAGTGTGAAAAATGGGACTTTGTTAGTGAAAATGGGGAGATTTTTCCAGTAGATTAAGTGCAGTGCATAAGTAAGAATCATCACTCATGAAAAAAAATTATCAGAATATCATCTCAGGCTTTGTATCAAAGACCTGAAACCCTAAAACCAAATGACCATATAAAAGTGGTGAGAAAAACCCCTTCCATTGAGCTATTTTTGAAAAAACAGTATCAAGAACATAATTCGTGTTATAAATAGCAAACAAGCATTTTCAGATGCCGAGTAAGGAGAAAACTTTCAGCAAAACTTTCAATTTTTATTATTATTATTTATTTTTTTTTTATTTGCCATTCTGTTGTGTTACATTGCAATGCTTTTCTGTAGCTTCACCTTTCTGGCAGAACTATTTGTATCAGTGTCACATAGTTTGTTGTTCTCATAAAATACACCCTCTCTTCTCAGGAAAAGATAGTGATGCATCACAGAGGGAAGCACTCCAGCTTGTAGAAATCCCAGCTCACAGAAATAGGATATAGCCAGAGTGTAATTCCAGTGAGGCATGATTGTGCCTAGGCACGTTGGGCACCAGTCAAAATGCCAGTGGTCTGCGGAGAAGAGGGGTGCAGGTTTTGCTGTTTGGGAGGGGGTTTTTTGGCTTTTGTTGTTTTTGGTTTGGTTTTTTTTTCTTTCTTTTTCACTAGAAAAAAGAAATAGTTCTTTCCTAGGGCAAAAGTAGACAACATGCAACCTGTGAATAAGATATTTGGTTTTGTGAAGCTCTAGTTTATAAAATGCAAGTTAGAATTATCTGCAATTGTATGAAACTGACAACATTGCGTTCAAAAAATAAATATCATTATATTTCTTTCAGTCCCAGAAGACAGACTGCTCAGCGGCTGTGGTTGCATATAGAGGCCTCTAGAATTGGGAAAGAGTGTAACAATGGGTGAGCGCTGCTCCCAGTAATGCCAGTAATAAAAATCTTACTTGTGTGGATGTGAAAATGAGCTCTTTAAAAATAACATGCTACAGTCTTCTATAGCTGCATAAAGGGTCCCTAAATCTGCACCTGAGATACTGAAAAATCTGCCCCTTCCCAAAAACAAACTTTTAAATTAAATCGTGTTTGACTCGGTTGTTCTACAGAAGAGAATAGAAAAAATGGAAAAACGAAAAACGGTCAGTGAATGTATTTGTCTCAGCCAGCCAGTACTAAAAGAATAGCATCTGTGCCCTTTTCAATAATTGCTGCATTATTCAATTTTATGTACCCGGTGCGGTGAACACCATAGAAACTTTCCTGGCTTTTGATTGAGAACTGTGTGGTCTCAGAAAGCCTGCAGTCTCAGAAAACATCTGCCAAGGACATACCTGGTTTATTTAATGAGCAGGAAACAGCGCACTTGGCTGTTACTGACCTTGCCTGCAGGTACCGCATCCCTGAAAGACTGCGAGGGAAAAGTAATGGACAGTACGATCAAGCGATGCACAGCTGGGCAGACGATGTTCTCAAGAGCAGTTGCCTGATTTGGTATTGCTGTATTTTCTTTGGACAGGTTTATGAAGTGTGTTTGTACCTTCCAGCCGGAGAAGCGCTGCTGCTGCCGCGGGTTAGCAGGGACACCCAGTGGCTTTGGTGAGTCAAGCTGGGATTGCTTCTGACACTTGCTGGTAAACGCGCCAGGTTCTTGAGGAAAGGCTGTCAGTGCCTCTGTGCTTCAGTGTCGTGTCTCAAAGCATTTTTCACCACAGCCTTCCTCTGTACTTTTTATTCAGTCCTGTGAAGCAGGGGAAAACCCACGGCTGTGCTTTAAGCATTGTGGCAGACTTTCGGAAGAAGAAAGAGGCCTGTTGGTAACTGTGTGGCCGCTAGAATCGGGGTTTGCGGAAACAAACAGGCCAGAGATCACTTAAAATCACGAATTACTCATATCAACCTTATTGTTTTGTCAGTATTAAAGCAGGGAAAAGCTGTTGCTGCCTGTGGTTCTGATTGTTTAAAAGTAATCATTTTAAATGTAATGCAAATAGTTGTTCTTTTTTGTCATACAAGTATTATGCGTGACCGCATTTGTCTGTCTTCTGGGACTAAATAATTCCACTAAATCAATAATGCTTATAAAAGTGAGACACTTAAATGACACTTAAGGAATCTTTTTATATATAATGCTTTTCCTGTAAAGACACAGGTCAACTTCTAGGTGAAATTTAAACCGGTACAGGCCCAGTGTACAAGGTCACCTTTTACTGCAGCAGATAACACAGCCGTAGCAGATTAGACAGGGATCCGTTTAGCCCAGTATTATTTCTCATTTGTTGGTGACGGTACCACCAGAAGTGTCCCAGCGATAAACGTGAGCAAGCTGAGTTCCTCTCTGCCTCTTGAAGAAAGCAGGAAAAGCAGAGGTGTGCGAAGGTTAGCATGGCTCACTAAACACAAGCACAAAGCCTGGCTCTCTGCGCCGAGGTGCTGCTCTGGGCTGGAGATGCACCTCACGCTTACCAGCAGACACCAGCAGCCACCGCCACCACAAGCACAGAGCAGCGTTTCACAGCCATTTTGGCAAAGGCTCCTCAAGAGTTGCCAGGAGGGCATCAAGATAGTACACGTAAAACAGGACAAGTGGCCCAAACCTGGTGGTGGAGAGTTGGTGGGGAGTTGGTTTGTTTAGTCAAGAGCTTTAAAATGAATGGCTTTACACAGTAAACTAAAATGCAGATCATCAAAAGCAGAAACAGGGGCTGGTCCCACATGGTTGGAACAGGGTTTAGTTAAGACCTGTCAAGATCCTATATGGATGAATTTCAAACAAACAATCTTTCTCAGCAGATAGATTTTTTGCATCGGTTCTGGAATTTGTGGGAAGGAACAGGTATTCCCATTGTTATATTAACAGTGTGTTTCAAGTAGAATATGAAAGGAGAAAAAGTTTATAAATTATATGCCAGTATTACCCAGCAGGGGAGTGGAGTTTGAAAAGGCCAATGAAATGGCTGACCTCTAATGCTATTTTAATTAACGTTGTGTCTGGTCAAGTCCTTGTACTTCCAGGAGCTGACTGCCGTAGGCACTTCACACCATATTGTGCAAGTATAATTTAAAATTTGAGATAAGGAAGCAAAGTTATCTCCGCCACCAGAAAGTTATGAATCACACATAAGTACAAAAAGCAGTATATCACCTTGGCAAATTAAGGTGGTAGCAGGCAAGATTGGCTTTTTCGGTCTTTGTTACAGATTCTTAGTCAGTTTTATTGATCATACCTCAGACTAGCAAGTGCAGTACCATCTAAAAAGAGTTCCTGAACACATGGCAAATGCTCTGCCTGAACAACTAGCTAGCACCAGATGGCATGGCAGGACATTGTCTCAAACTTTTGTGAACTAAAATGGCAAAGATTTTATTTTCTGCAAAGAAAGACATACCTAAAACTTCTCAAGTAAGTTCAGATAAACATCTAATTTATAAGGTGCTCCTTAGCAATACAAGTCCTGTTCAAACTATAGCTTCATCATTTTTTGCACCTTGCTGCTTACGTCTACATGATTGAAATAGAAACCTCAGCCTTAACCCACTTACCCAGTTTCGAGACTGTGAATTTGAAATGTAAATCTCACAAGAGGTTTGGGTTTGTTTTTTTCTTTAGTTTCTAGAGCAATTATATAAGCTTCAATTAACTGTATTACAGGATTTGTATAAGGCTTGTTTTTTATTCAGAAACAACACATTTCATGTTTATATTAGTCCCAATATTTTTAATTTGTACAGGGCTTTTCTAGGAAAGAAAGGCAAGAATAAAAATAACTTCTCTTCCTGAAGACATGAGATATCCTTGTAGAGATGATAGAGGCAACGTTTACCAATCAGATGCTGTTGTGTATGTGGTGTCATGCCATGCCGTGCTTGCTTAAATGTCGTCATGAGGCCTTTTTACAGTGCTGTGAGTGCTAAAAGCCATTCAGTCAGAAAGAGTTTGAGCACTCCTGAAATGTAAATAAGCACAACTTTGCTGTCTAGGCTTGTTTGGTCAGATGGTATTGTGGTTGATTTCCATAGCTAAATAAAACATTTGCATTCTTGAAAAGTTAATAATACAGGGAAAGTCATTAAAAGGGAGGAAGAGCTCTCGCTTGAAATGGTGACTCAGTGAAGCAGACAGATTTCGGAAAGCTGCTCCATACGGCAGAAGCTCTCGACCAGAAGGTCCTCCCACCAGCATCACCAGATTGTGTGAAGGGATGCAGAGGACATGCATGCTAGCCAGGCAGTGGGAAGTGGATCAGAGACTGATACGCTTAATCTACTCTCCACCCACTTTTCTTGTGCTTTTTTAAGGATGCATAGCCGTTCCAAATTACGGCCATTAGCCAAATTGCTGTTTGGAACTGTTTGGGGAAATTTCAGGTCTGCATTCAGACTGCCATTCCTATCTCCCCTGTGCCTTTTCTCCTTCATCCTACTCCATGTGAAGTCAGTGATTCATTCTCTTTTCTTTCCTCCATATGGCAGGTTGTATTAGAAAAGAGGGAGAAATGCTCAACCAGAACATATTCTTTCAGTCTCAGAGGAGGCAGAGGGGAATGAACAGCATTTGCAGCTTATTTTCTCCTCTTTATATTTGTGCATAAGCCAGAAGGTTTGGGCTGTTTCTTTTCCCTTCCAGTGACAAGTCCGCTTATTTGAGTGATAAGCAGATAACAGCACTCTGCAACTATCTAAAATTTGCTTCTGTGCAGTTGATAGTGCAGAATTCAGTAAAATGTTGATCAAACTCCAAATTGCACTCTAAACATCTGCCTGATGCTAACTTCTTCTTATAAATTCGTGTTCATGGGATCTTTACAGTCAGTGGTTACACATCATTATTCAGATGTAGCCACCATGCAGAAGATAAGATAAATTAGCTATACTGAGCATTTCTTAAAGGAAAACATATCATCATGTGCCAAGAATCAATTAAGATCAGCTTAAGCAAAGTCAGACAGAGCAGTGCTTAAAAAGAAAGAACCACCCTCTTTATTGACAGTAAATGTATACCAATCAACAGAACCAATGAGAGTTTAACAGCATAATTTCTTTTCACTAAAACAGCAAGGCAGATATTGACCAACTGTCTTAATTGACTTGCGGTTCTGCTCTTCAGGCATTAAATTTCCTAACTGTGAACAGAACTGACACCCAAGTGGCTCTTGTTTAAAATGTGTGTTAAAAAGAAAATGAAGACACTGGTATGGAAGAACAAACTATGCTCACAGCTTTGTAGAGAGATATATTTAATTTTCTTCATCAATGATGAGTTTTAATCCACAAGAATTTGAGTCAAAACTTCACAGAAGTGTCAAACATAATGTTGCCAGTACTTGTTTGTACATGGCGTTGTCATGATTCTGCCTCACATGGCACAGTAGTCATCTAAAAATTCTAATCATTAAGAATTAAAGTGACTATCCCACCTGGCGGATTTTACGTAGGACATCTTGGAAATAAAAAGGGTGACAGAATCTTGTAGGCTTCCTAAGTTTATGTGGTCTATTGGAAAATCTCTGTTGTCGAGCTCTCAGCTCTTCAGCCTCAAACTCATCTTCATTTGATAATGCACTTACACATGTAGATTCTTCCCTGTCTATGTTGCTTTTGGGTGGGTAACTAGACTTCAAAGTCATTTAAGCATGACAGTCTCTAACTGTAAATACTTAATCTGCCCATCTGCCCTTTCTTAGACGTAAACTAAAAGTATGTTTAACAAATTAGTTATTTTAGTTTACTGATTATCTGTAGGTTACTCAAAAGTTGGGAACATATGCATTAAAATAATCCATATGAAAATGAGTTAGCTTCCTTTCAAAAGGCTTGGGTTTTAATTAAGGCTCAGTAAGAACTATTCACCTGATGGACCCCAAAAGGAAACACTATAATCCACCCAGCTGTGGTAGCTGGTATTTAGTGCTATCAGTCACTTAACATCGCGCACTTCCCCTTCTCCGCAGAGCAGGCCAGAACTAAGGGACAGTCTAGAGACCAGAGACATGGTCCTGTAGTTGGTCCTACTGCAAGTTCCTTGTCACTGTGCAGGAATCTGTTTGATGGGATACTAGAGATCCAAATCCTTAGTTTGGGAACCAGAGAGAAACACAGACAGCAGCAGCTGTCATGCTGAATGCCCTCTTATGTCTAAGGATTCTTCAAGAATGTTGTGGTCCTTTCAAATGCCAAAATAAATCCCTAGCTCTCATGAATTTTCTCTCGCTTCTAGGAGCTAAGCTGTCCACAAAGCTGGATACTTATCTTCAGCACAACAGCAGGCTACTTGCTCAGCTATACTAGACAAAGGCTTCATAGCAGACATATAGATGTTTTTGTAATTTTTAATGCTATATAGTCTGCGCAACCTGAACTTTGGAGTTAATTTACCCTCTCCTAATAAGAGCATTACAATTATTTTTATTTAATTTTATTTTTAATTAAACATCCTACATAGTGGCTAACTGCCTACCAGTTCTTGGTTTTCTGCAATAGTTTTCTTAAGTCTTTTTCGGAACATTCAGTTCATCAGGACCTGCAAGCAGAATGCAGAATAAGGCATTCTGAATCACTGATTCAAAAAATAGATACAATGCCCAGTATTAACTCTGTGTCAGACATTGGAAGATAATTGAAGTGTGCAGTTTTCCTTATCCAAGAGGTTGTCAGAGCTCCCTAACACTGAAAATGAAGCTTGGGCAGGAGAGTTCTGAATCACAGCACTGAGATCTAGGCTGAGCCATTCTCATCTATCAGATTTCTATGGAAGAAGTTTTGATTTTATAAAACCACAGACAGCAGAGTATCTCTGCTGCTTACTCTGCACTACATATACCATTACCAGTTACCACCTTGTCCCACACTGCCACTCACTGCATAAGCAATGGCAGACTTTCAGATCTCAGTAATCAGACCCTCCCTACAAATCACAAATTTAGTATGAAGTAATCCTAAAAATCTATTAAAATAATATTGCATTGTTTCCCTTTTGTTCTTTATTTATTTTTTTTAACTTTTTTTGGTGCATCTTCTGTATTTTAGAGCTCACAGTTCCTCAAAGTCAACATTTTGAAGTTAAGTCTGTAGAAGTGGGCTTGGTTTCTCTAACTGGGATCCAGAAGCTTAGTTTAAAACTTAGATGCTCAACGTTTATCAGAATGGGCATTATCATTGTATTAAGTGCATCTATGCACTTTGAGAATTGCATCATTTTTTCCATTTTTACTTCCTAAGTGTATACTTTGCACTATACTGACTGGTTGAAAATGGGAAGGCACAATATTTTCTGATTTTTTTTTCATAGCACAAAGGATTAGTTTTAAATGATGGTATTAAAAAATAAAGATTTTCTATCATGGAGGAAAAAATTAAAACCCCATACAATTATAGTAAGGTTAGAAAGACAGAAATTGGAAAAGGAACCATCTATAGAGGAAACAGTTATCCTTAACCTGACTGAGTTCATGTATATGAGTCATCGTGTTGCATTCAGTAGTTCATTTGCTTTTAAGTGTTATGCAAAATTACTGCCTTTGAGGATACAGGAACCTCTGTGGAAGTGAAAGGACTTTTTATTTTAACTCAGTTCATATAATAAAAAAGGAAGGAAAATCCAGTTTTCTGATCTAAGATACCCATTGCTTGTAATATCTTAAAAAAAAAAAGGAAGTATTTCTGTATGTTACTTCATTATCTGAGGAAGTAGCATCCAGCTGCAGGATACTATACCAGATGCATCAAAGCTGCAGAAAAACTTACAGGCTAGGGAAAGCCTGACAATAAGTAAAATCTTACTATTAGTTGGTATGTGTCTGGCCATACAGTTTGTGCACAGTGCCACTGTTACCAGTGGCAAGCTGCTGCGACTGCTGTGGGAACAAAATCCTATTCGTCCCCTTACCTAGTAGAGGATACAGCTTGAAGTGAAGCTAGCCTGTGAGACGAAACACTCAACTGTCTTCAAAAACTGCAACCTCATATTAGCAAGCCCTGCCTGTATTCAGGGATCCGACAACATGCCCAGGTAGACTTGAGCACACCAGAAGATGGTCTCATATCCATGACTGCGTAAGAACCACACGCAGGTTTTGGGTGTTCCCCTGAAAGAGGCATAGAGATCTAAAGGGCAAACCACCAGTGCAAACCGCAACTTCAACCTTTGCAGTGCTGAGGAGATGCACACCTTCATGCATTTCAGCCCAAGTATCCACACTCTGAGCCCTCTCCAAGAAAAAGGAGACACAAGTGAGCACATGTTTGCACGAGGAAATAGGACAATTCCCACCTCTCTTTTGAAACATCTTTTGACGCATCAGCCTTTGAGCAGCACTTTGGTGAAGCACTTTTTCAAGTAACACAAAATATGAGAGACACGTCCTCATGTCCTGACAGAGGGTGGTTGAGAAAATACACATTTAATGGTGTTACCCATGGTTGCTGGGTTTGACAGTGCTGTAAGTCTGGGGTTAGCATTCAGAGCAACCATAGTAACACCATAATGTTATGATTAATGTTAGGTCAGATACTAAAATCTTAAGAGAAAGCACAGGTGTTGAATACCTGAAGCACCCTGAATAGCAGGTCTGATCACAAGTGTGCATAGGAGGTAGGGAATGTCCTACCGCTCTGCCCCCCAGTCTTAAACTGAAGTATTCAGTTTTGTCATGGAATGTAAGGCATAAAGTCACAAAGAAGAAGGGTCTGAATGTAATGTCTAATGTCACTGGTTGGTGAGAGACCTGGGCAGGTTGATATAGTGCTTCTTTATACCCCAGAGAGATTAAATATACAGGAAAAAGAATACCATATGGGTATTTCTGTATTTTCTACATCATCTGTTTTCTGGGAAGTGTTGAGCTGAGGTCAGGCATTCATACACAGGAAGAGGAATACCTAAACTTTACTGAGATCAGACTGAATTGGTTATCCTTTTAATATTTATTAATGAATGTTATTTTATTAACTGCAGCCACCCAACAGATTATGTTCTGTCTGTTTTGAAAGAGATTGAAAATGGAGTTTTGGGTGATGGTTATATTATTATTGTACTCGTTCAGTTATGGTATATAACTGCTTATAAACATGAAGTTATGATAACCTTAGGAAAGGAAGAAAACAGATTAACCAGAAAAGCCAGTATTGTGGAAAAACTGAACACCTTTCACAGTTTCATATCATCTGCCAGGATGTGGTATTGATGGTGTTGATTTCATTTAAATTTATAACTCAGTTCTGTGCATCTATAATTGTGTGCAACATAATAGTCATTACTGCTTCCCCTTTAAAAAAAAAAAAAACACACACAAAAAAAACACCCCAGAAAAAACAATTTTAAAAAGTGTGAATTCTCTGAATTTTGCACAACACTCAATCTTTCCTTTCCCAGAGCAGAGAGAGACAGCCTGTCTTGACTGTCCACCAGGTCTTTATTTCCCACTCATTCCCATACCAGCTGCTTTGGTAACAAGCAGAGGACTGGTCATTTCCTTCCCTGCTTTCATTTAAGAAGCTAGTGAAATCACCAAGCCACCTTATGGCAATGGTTTTGATACAGTTGGATGTGGAATAAGGAAATCAAATAGAAAAGCATAGAAAGCTTTGAAAAAAAAAATTAACGTGTGGAAGAAAGGGAGATGGTTTTGAATTTCTGTCATACAGAAGTACAAGGATTATTGCTTTAGAGATGATTTTCTGGGCTGTGAATTGTGTAAAAGATGTTGAATTAAAATCTGGCTGCCCAACAAAATGGATGTACTGGAGGAATCTGCACAGCTCCGTTGTTTGAGTATCATTCTTCTACTTTCTTAAGCACAAAATCTGAATTTGGCTGAGATGCAATTGTGAGAATAATATCTTGAATGATCTTGTGCGAAGCCCCAAACACCAATAATAAGTCATGGATCTAGAGAGTTTCCTGAGGACTCTGAGTTTGAGCATAATCAAAATATTCTTCTGAGGCTTACGGATTCTCCTTACATAGTACATGTAAACAGTTAGAGGTCACAAATACTCACACGGTGTATGCAAAAAAAATACTGGCACAGATAACCATTTGGCAGTAGATCTTTATGAGTGAAAACTGTTAATTTTACAGATTTTATTGTCTTTCTCCATTAGTCATCCCACTTACCAGCTCCTGAGCCATAAATAGTTGCACATGTGGCAATTCTATACCATATGGAAAGTTAACTAGTGGTAGTTCCAGTGAAATTTATGGCAATGTGCAGTGAAGTTTCTCTACACAACTGATCAATCGAATTCAGTCTCAGCAGTGGAAATCTCCATCTTTGTGCATTTCAGGGGTAAAATCTTCTCTGAGTATCTTTTGCAACTTCATTAAGATTAATTTTGATCAGCTAAGATGAGGTCCACAAAGTTTCTAAAGTTACCCAAAGACACCTTTAGATGTCTAAATGTAGATTTCTGTTATCTAGACCTCCCAGTTGAAATACTGGGTTACTTACTACATGTGTGGCTCTAGCCTATAGCTCATTTCTTAGTTAATTATTTCTCAAAACAAAGTAAATGAAATAAAATTCCAGGGGAAAAAAATATATTTTTAATCCCCATGTTAGATTTACTTAGCTAGGTCTTTTAGTGCATTTGAATCAAGAAGCCAGTAGATCTCTTCACTGAGAGGGTGTTCAGTCACTGGAACAAGCTCCCCAGGGCAATGGTCATAGCAGCAAGCTTGTCAGAGTTCAAGGAGTGTCTGGATGACACTTTTAGTCCTACGGTTTAGTTTTAGGTAGTCCTGCAAGAAGCAGGGAGTTGGAGTTGATGATGCTTATGGGTCCCTTCCAACGTGAGATATTCTATGAAACTATGATTCTATGACTGAAAGCATGATCATAGTAATTAGCCGTAGTTGGAGAACTGCCTGGGAAGAAAATTTCAGTTGTGGAATAACTGATATCATCCTTATACACACACATACATATAAACACTGTTCTTATGATTGTTCTTGAATTCTAGATCATTCTAGCAATGTTTGTCATTGGAATGAGTAATAAAACTGCAGTGAATTTTCCAAATTAAACTAATTATAACTTACTGGCAAAGAGTTTGGAGAAAGTCATGTCACATATTTCAGAACAGAAGGAAATTGCCAGTGTCCTTTGCTTTGTGGATATCCTTTCACCTCCAGATTCAGAGGGCATAATCTTCCCTCTGTAATGAAAACGTAAAATGAATGTCTCTTTCATTTTTCCTCAGTCATTACAGAGATTGTGCACTTATGGTAGTGTCTGCTCAGAAAAGACACAGATGTGCAAGATATCTTCCACTGGAGGGGGTGCAGGAAGATCTGTGCACAGCTCCTGTTCATGCATTCTCCTTGTTTGCATCCCATTTCTGGTCCCATGTCCAGTAATACTGAAAATGCGCAATGATTTTGAGAGTAAACCAATTACCGTCCTTCAGTTCTCCTCTTTTCTTCAATTTTTTCCAGCTACTGTTTGGCCTAAGTGATATTTTAGGGCTAGAAACTAACTGAAAGAGTGACATATTACATACAGCCTTCATCGAGAAGTGTAACAATGCTAATAGAATCATAGAATCATAGAATCACTGAGGTTGGAAAGGACCTCCGAGATCATCAAGTCCAACTGTCAACCTAACACCACCATGCCTACTAGACCATGTCCTGGAGTGCCATGTTTACATGGTTTTTTTAATGTCTCCAGGGACGGTGATTCAACCACCTCTCTGGGCAGTCCATTCCAATACCTCACTACTCTTTCTGTGAAGAAGTTTCTCCTAATATCCAACCTAATATACAGCTTGCTGTAGTATAAAACATTATTTAACACAGCACCTACAGTAGCTTACAAGTGAGCTTCAGTTGATAGCATGGGTGCCTTGAGTCTTAAGATCCCAAATGAGATCGTCTCATTTGGGTTTCTTACAGTTGTTTTTGATATTAATGAGCTTTTAATTAGGAATAAAATTGAGTCATCATTATAGATAGATGTATCAATGTGGACTCAAGCCTTTTTTTTTTTTTTTTTTTAATTAGGCCATCTGAAAGTGTTCTGGAAACAGAAAGATATTTTAGCATTAATTTTACTTAGGACAAGTATGTTATTCTCAGAGTGTATTATTACAGGTGGTATAAACAGAGCTCTCCTTTAAAGACTTCTAAGCATATGGGCATTTTTGTATATGCTACTATACATGAACATGGACATGGTTGAAAATTGTTCATTGAAACTGTTTCTTGATAGAGTATTATGATTTTAATGAAACATACCTGTTGTATAAAATTTCTTAAAGGAAAAATATAATTTATTAGAGTTATACTGTACAGCTATAGATGAGTCAGAAACTAAACTGTAAGCTACATTTCAATCTTTAAGCTGAAGTCTGTAGATCTAAACCAGGAAGAAAACTTCTGCACATGTGATGTGAGTGCAGCTTAGGTTTACTTCTCAACTTGTAGAGGGAAGTATAGCAGTGCTATGAAGAACTCTTGTGGGTCTTCCAGAAGACAGTAAGTTAGTGAATGAGCTTGGGTGCGAAAGAAACTGGACAATGCAGCGGTTACAGTGCTTGTAGCTTTGCACCAGCTCATTGCTGCCAGGAACAAGTGCCTCCTGTCAGGTGTCAGTCTCTGGAAATCACAGGTAGATCATGAACCACTGCAGGACAAAGCAGCACCCACTGCAAGTGTGATGTGTCAATTTCTGTAGGGAGCAGCAGGAGTAGGTAGACACAGACTGCCTTCCCATGAAAAAGAAAGAAAAAAAATGTTTCTAGCCTGTCTTTAACATTATACACAATTACCTTTGTCACTAGGGCCAGTATGATTCGGCAGATGAGTAAATCCAATAGAGAAAGTTATGCTTTTTTAATCCCTTCTTTTGTGATTAACCAGGAAAACAAGTGTGCTTGGGATATTATGAAAGTATTTGTCTTTCTCTAATAACGAAAGGAAATATTTACCAAACATACACAAATTCAAGTAACAGAGGCTCTACCTGGTACATAAGGTGCCTTCATCAGGTCTGACACTGACTGCATGAAGTGCAGGCTTTCAGGAAGCCCCTCTTACTTCCAAAGAAATGTATAAATACCAAGTCACAAATGTCATGAGGCAACAGTCTCCATTGGCAGGGTTTGGAAAGCTCTTGGAAGGTTCCCAGTGATACCCTAGCAAACGTACGTACAGATTTCAAGCAAATGAGTGACAGTAAATGCTCAGAAGAATGGGTTCCAAGTGTAAAAAGAGTAGTTTGGCTGTGAAGCATACAAGAGTTAGCACCTTTCTGACTGCTTCACTTGGGAGGTAACCACAGCACTTCTCTGACACCAGGAGCTCTGCAATGGGCTTAATTATGACTGAGACAGCTGAAAAAAAGCTGACTACAAAATTTCAAGTATTTTGTGTCTTCCGCATTTTGGCTCTTTCTCTTCCTTTCTCTCAATACAGTGACTTAGTTCAGCTCATGATATCTCACCAGTAGATATCTGGAGTAACATTCGTGATATGTGGGTATGACTAACACTGACATTAATGGTTGTGTCTTGTTCACCTGTCAGCATGTCAGGTCTTATTTCTGAATGTCCTACCGTGACCCTTCTGCAGGCTGATTTTTAATCTATTTTAAGAATGCCTCTAGCAAACTGGAAATCCCCAAGGCAGTTCTCTGTTTTCTTTTTCTCTCACATGTATACATTATGATCAATTCTATTTTAATTCAAAGTACAATAGTTTAGTACAGCTGTCCCTAGAGTATCTTCCTTATCTGAGCCATTAAGTGGCTACGGTTGGGTCTATCACGCAATTTCTTTCAGCATAACCTATTACTGTTGGCCAATGAGCTGAAATAAATTCCTTCTTTCCTTTGGACCACCCTCGAGTGCTAGCCACAAGTTTCTGCTAGGACAGCCACTCTGAATTCAACGCCGTTGTATCAACAGAAGGCCTTCTAACAACGACTAAGAAATGTGTTTATTCTCTTGTGCTTATTTTTTATGCACCAAATGCTGTAGCTCCTGCACTCTCTCCAAACTTTAACTATTCCTGTAGTCTACAAAAAGCATCATCGAATAGCTCAACAGCTTGCTTCCATGCTGCGCTCTGAAGGACTTGCATATCATGGTATGAAGACAGCCCTCAGCGAATATTCCCCTTGTTTTGACTGTTAGGGTTTCAGTGCTAGATATAAGTAAACCAGCTGTAAACATGCTTATCGATGTTGAAAAACATTATCCTTGAACATGCTAGCCCTCAAAAGTCTGCTACTGGCCCAGGTTTAAAGCAGCTTGCTCCTTTTTTTCTAGTAGGTTTGCATCATCAAGGTTTTCACTCATTGAAGCTGAGGAGCAGCTGGATGTTAGAATTAAAACTTCAGAGGGAATTCCATCTTTCTGATGACGGATACTGTCCAGGTAACAGGGGTGTCCTCTTTACTGCCATACCCAGACAGTTTTAGAAGAAAGACCATTTCTTTCAAGATGAAGAAAGATCATCTTTTCATGTAGAACTGCTGCTGACAAAAGCTTCCTTTCCTTCTCTTTAATCAATGCAGTTAGCCTTCCTACTGATTTAGTTTTGAATTAGTTTATTCAGACTGCATTAATTAGTGCAGATATTATAAGCAAGTATAGTATTTAATACTTTGACATCCTCTGGTACAGTGTCCTGTTCATGGCAGCAGAGCTTTCTAAGGTTCACCTGCCTAGACACACTGTGAAACACGACATCCTGTTTGAAATAATCAATCCTAATCAATCAACTTAGCTCTTTCCTTATTGTCATATAGTTTTCCTTCCTGTACTACAATAACTGTACTTTTCTGCCCCTGTGATAAGTCATTCTCGGGTTTTGGAACATTAAAATCTTGCAAGAACCATCCAGAGCTTGATGGATTTTTTGCTTAGTATCAACTAGGGTTAAAGTGACTTAATAGAAATGTAGACTCATTTAATATAACATGCATAATTTTTTAAGTCCCATGCCACTCAGCCGACTACCATGCAGAGATACATAATGCCAAGTCTAGATATGATGTTTAGCTACAACAGTTTGCTCTTCCAATACTAAGCAGCCCCAACAAAATGTAGTACAAACTATCAAGAAGCTGCACTGTTTTCAGAGACATAAGTCTGTATCTTTCTCCATGTCATGGTTTAGTCCCAGCCATCAGCTGAGCACCCTGAAGCTACTCACTCAGTCGCCCCCATCGGGGTGGTGGGAGAGAATCAGAAGAAAGAAATTGAGAAAACTCATGGGTTCAGATACAGACAGTTTAATCAGTGAAGCAAAAGCTGCGTGCACAAGCAAAGCAAACCAAGGAATTCATTCCCCACTGCCCACGGCAGGCAGGGGTTCAGCCATCCCCAGGGCAGCAGGGCTCCGTCACGCGTAATGGTGACTTGGGAAGGCAAACGCCATCACTTCGAACGCCGCTGCCCCCCCTTCCTCTTCCCCCAGCCCCTTATAAACCGAGCATGACGTCATGTGGTGTGGAATGTCCCTTTGGTCAGTTGGGGTCAGCTGCCCTGTCTGTCCCCTCCCAGCTCCCCGCACACCCCCAGCCATCCCGCCGGCGGGGCGGTGCGAGAAGCAGCAAAGGCCTTGGCTCTGTGTGAGCATCGCTCAGCAACAGCAAAAACATCTCTGCACTATCAGCACTGCTTCCAGCACAAACCCAAAACACAGCCCCACACTGGCTGCTGGGAAGAAAATTAACTCTCAGCTGAAACCAGGACACTCCATTATTTCATTACCACATTTAAGTGCATCAACACATCTTAGTCATGGTAACTGTGCTATTCCTGTCTTTGCCACTGGATATATACCTCTTAGTGACATCATTTTCCACTAGAAAAATATGAATACTATTTACTGGAGATGAGTGAACAACTTGGTAGAAGCAATCCTGAAGAGCTGTACCCTTCAAAAATTTGCTTCTGCTTTCAGAAGGAATAGATAGCAGAAAAGACATGCTATTCATAGTAGTTCATTAATATATTCAGCTAAGAACTCATTGTCAAAAACTCTTTCGATGCAAATATTTACAATTTTTATGAACTAGTTAATTGTGTGGGTATGATAGTAGTACTATGTTCCCTGAATGGATGACTTTTATCATTAATCTATGCAAAAAAAAAAAAAAAAGAATTTTACTTTACTTTCAAGCCTATTTTACAGTTCCTTATGTAGTTGTTCATATAAGCTTTTTGCAAACCTCTTCCTTTTCAACTTACCAACAATGTCAGTGGAAATGTCATTTTGTCTACAGTTCTTGCAAATATCTCCACTTTCTTTTCCAGCTATTTACGCATTAAATATTTCCTGTGAGATAATGCTTAAAGTTTATTACCTTTTCCTTCAAATTTATTCCTAAGATTCACTTTCTCTATGACAATTGCAATAAATTTGTAAATCAATCTTAAAAACATTGTGTTAGGAACAGAAGGTGTACAGGTGGCTTCATTTCTTTGTTTAATTTTAGACGACGTGGATTTCTAAGACTGGTACGGGTAATTTGTATAAATATATGGATTATCATTTTGATTTTCTTACCTTCTGTTGTTTGGTACACTTACTTCTTTCACTTTGCTTCAAAAAACAATCTAAGCATTTGGGGTAAAAACTATACCTTCTTGTCTATTTTTACAATACCTGGCACAAAGATTTTAACCAGTCTTACAATAATACTAGTGGATAAGCTCTTCAAAATGTTCTGTGGTTGTTATTTTGGGGTTTTTTTTCCATTTCTGTATCATGTCTGTTATAATGGGATGGTGGTCCGGGTGTCAGTCTTAAACGTATAACTGGGGTACTGTAGAAAACAAGTACATTTTCTTCTGAAAACAACATCAACTTGACTGTAGTTCTGAGTTGGTGTTAGCCCATGAAGCTCTTCCTGATCACTTAGTAGTAGAGAATGATTCTGGGATTGCAGAATAATTGGATCAAAACTCTGTTTCCAGTTCAATGATTTGGCAGACTGGTGGTTATTGTTGCTGTTGCTGCTGCTGTTATTCAAGGTTTCTTCCAAAAAATTATTGGAACGCAGAGAGACAGGTACTTAGTATTTTTCTATTTATTTGAAAGCTGAGATGTTGAAGAGCTCAATGAAGAGAGGGAGAACAAAATCTCTGCATAAGCAAAAAAAAATTAATTGAAGAGTCAGTGAAGTTAGTATACCATAGTTCACTTGACTAATTTCTGAGATGCTTGGTTTTAAAGAAAAATGCTCCTTTGGAGAGCATATAGTCAGGCTTGACTTGGCCTATGATAGAACTTGGGATCCACACACTAAGCTTAGGCAATTTGCTGGCACAAGACCTGTTGAGGCAAAGCCTTTGCTACACATTAGCTTTTACTTTGAAAGACCATATGCTGGGAATGTCAAGGTTGCACCATCTAGTCAGAAAACGCCAGTCAGGATTTCATTCACCCTCCTCGTGGCATTGTGTGTCACTATAAGAATATTCCTAAATGTCTAGTATTTTCATATTTCTTTTTCATTGTCCCTAAAACCATCTCACTTTGTCTCTGTCATCTTACCAGCCTTTTTGCACTCGTCCTTTGGGCAAAATTCCCACCATTGCCACCTTGGTGCAGCCCAGCAGCAAGGACTTCTCACCCTTCCTGCACTTACCTGGGCTGGTCCAGCATCACAGGAGAGAGCAGGAAAGCCAGATCAGTTGGTCTTCCAAAATAATCATCATAAGTCAACGAGAAATTAGGTTCTGAATAAAAACCTTCCCAAACCACACTGAGCTGGGTAAAAATTTCCACCACAAGTAAAATCATGGGGTTTAACTCCTCATATTCAGCCTACTGAGCATATGAGTAAAGGTGTTTTGTTGCAAATGGTTGAGCAAAGATTTTTGCTAAATTCATCCTGACAGATGCTGATAGGAATGGCAAAGTCAGGACCCTTCATACTCCTCAGTATCTGTTCCCTGCTCCAAGTATAGAAATGCTAAAATCCAGCAAGCAAGGGGAGAAAGAAACAGTCTTACACAGGAAGAACAATTTACCTTCCTAGAGTACAGGCTCATAAAAAATCCGTGTTGATGCTTTATGCCTTGAACAATGTGAAGGACGGACACAGTTTAAACCACCTTTAAAATAGGGACCTCGACTGGTTCTCAGAATTAGCTGATGGCATTTAGGTTAATTATCAGTACAAGTCAGATACCTGTCATATAACATTTCATCCTAGAATGTTTATTTAACGGATTCATGTTTTTGAAAATGGAATCTTAGAAGAGAAAGTATTAAGTGACCTCCACATCATGCAAAACTGTCATCTCTGATATGATCCACTGCATTTTTTAATTCTCTGAAAGGCTGGGAGAAGGGGAGGGAGAGGTGAGATCAAAACTATCAAGTCGGCGCATCAAACATGCAGCTATCGACAGATCTTCTGACTCGCACGTTTTCTGGCTAAAGCTGGTCCCACACAGTCCTGGAGCATCAGATTGGACAAGGACATGGAGCCTAGTCAAATGTGCTCTAGCTTTAAGCTGTAAAGGCTTCAAAATAAGTCTGAGGGAGAAGTGATACAATATATAGCACATTTGCATGGCTTGACACATTCCTATCTATGATATACGGAATTGCACAGCATTCTGAGGGAGCATCAGGTTGCTTTTTTTTATTTATTGTTATAGTTCTTCGATTTAGAAGCTATGGGGTACTGCTACATACATATTCTTGTGAAGCATTTATGGGTAGATGCAAAGCTGCAGAACTTTGTGCAAAACGATTTGCATTTCAAAGCAGTAGAGATGACTGGTTTGTGTGAGATCACACAGAACTATTACCTAATAACTTTAATGAGCTTTCTTAATTGCATATCTGAACTTTGACTGAGGTCCTGTGTTGAAAAACAGTATCAGCCAACTGTAACTTGACTCCTGACTTTGGACTTCAGAAACAGAGCTAGAGAAAGACAAAAAGGAGGTAGTTAGTTAATTTTTGTTTTTAGTAAGGATTTCCTTGATATATTTAATTTCCCAAGAGTGTATCAGAGTGTGATCAATACCTCAGAAATTTTGGGAAAACATTTTTACACGTTCTTATTCACATTCAAGCACATAAAACCTGCCAGCTTATAATTATTTATTATTCTATTAAAATTTTTGTGCTAACAAGCTATAATTTTTGAAAAATATTCCACAGTGCAAGGCATAGCACAATCACAGTGCAAAAAAGTTTATATTTTTAGTTGACATGTATGTATATATGTATACTTGCATGCATGCAATTTCTTGTGTGTATCACAGTGAAGAGAAGTTGTACAGAGGGATGCAACGCAGGATAATGAGGTAATCATGCAGATGATCAGAGGAAATTACTATACTGGCAAAGGATAAAGTATGTAGTGCTGGTTGTTTAAGCGAGGAATGAAAGATGTCACGCTGAACAGTGACACTGATAGTTCAACACAATGCCAGTGAGGCTGACAATTAATTAATATCCAGCAAGTCTAAAGAAATGAAGAAATGTGGGGAATCATTTTTCACTGCAAGAAATCGTCTTGCAGTGAAAAGATTTTTAAACAGTAACATTGTTGTTAAATGAATGCACAATAATAAGCAATGTTGATCACACTGACACAAAGTATACTTTAGGGATGAAGACGCATCCTTACAAAATGTTCTCACACGGAAGGCCCAAAGGAGGCCCTGCTAGTGATGTTACCAGACACGTCCTGAAAATACCCCTTCAGGTTTGTTAAATTCAAGTTGGACCATACACCATAGCTGGTCGAAGCTCACTGTAGACTTCTCCCAACATTCACCTTGTCCTGCAAAGAGTCAGAAATCTTTAAGTCACCCATATTTCTTTTACTAGGCCTTTTAATCTTTTGTTCATTATTTGTACAATGAAGTAAGGTTACATTTTTTGTATAATGAAGATAAAGGCATTTTTGCACAAAGCAGTTCAAAGCTAAGGATGTAGTCGGAGATGCCAGGTTTGCAGGCAGTATGGTAGTATCATCTGGGTCAATGTAAATTGAAATAAACCTTTTCATTTATGCTTTCTTCAAATCTGTACTTATTGATCCAAGTAATCTTTGGTTTTTTTTTTTTCCCCTTATGATTTAGTATCATTTATTATTTTTCCTTATTGATGTGTATTTTACTCCAACTTAAATCTCAGTTCTGAATCTTGGTTGCCTGCAACCACATACACACACACCCTTATAGGTAAATGCATATCCATCGTCTTCTGTGCACACATGCTCTTACAGAAGGCAACTGTTAATGTTTGAAGTCCTTTATTAACACTACTTTTCTTTATTCTAGTGACAGTATATAATCCTTTTATCATCTTCCGTACTGTCCATCTTCTACTTTATAGTCCTCAGAAGTTTTAGTTACCAGGTGGCTTGGATAGCTGCTAAAAGCATTTCATATTTTTGCTATCTAAAACAAGCGCTCCAGGGGTGCTTACCTTCCACTGAACCTGTTTACTTTGTGCTTCATATATCAGGTGAATAAGGTAGGAAATGAATTCCCTGCGCGCTAGAAGTATCGGTATGAAAGTGCTAACCTCACAGACTGAGCTCAGAAAGTAATGATCAGAGCACCCAAAAGCCACTTTGATCTAAATTCATTGCAAACACCTAACTCACAGACCCCTTTAGATTTCCAGTTTTAACCTAGTGCCTAATGAATTGAAGTTTATCTCTAAAAAATTTTGTCACAGCCGGACATAACTAGCAATAGTTACTTGCAAGACTACAACTTAAGGGGGAAACTAAATCAATCTTAGCAAGTTGTTCTTCTAGGACAAAGTTGAAATGTGTTTTTATAGGAAATATAATACAGAACAGTCTTCACCCAGATCCTGAAACTACATCACAGAACCAGCATGCAATTTGCCTTGTATTATTAGTCTCTGCATAGAAGTATCGGAATGGAAAGAAGTCACATCAGTCAAGAGTGAGATTCTTCCACAGAATTATGAGAGCAATAGTATGTGTACCATTCATTTATACTCAGCCAATGAGAGCAATTTACATGCAGCTCCAAGAGAATTTTTTGTTCATTCAGTTATGTTTTTAACAGTTAAAGCACAACTGCTATTTATTACTTAGTCCAGATACAATAGTGCTAATGCCTGCAATCCAAACCACACAGTTTCTGTTCTGGATTGTTAATGATACCATAAGATCAGTAGCTCCAAATATCTGCTCTTTTTCTTGCACATTGAGTCCCCACCCTGCTGAGCATCCACAGCCTGAAAGGGCAATCCTCCTCTCTCAGGGAGGATGATTCAGTGACTTATCAAGTCCCAGGTTGTTTGCCAAGGGAGTATGCTGTTTTTGCAGCAGAGTTACTGGTGGGAGTTTTTCCTTCATCAGTCTGGGTTTACTCAATATTATTTTTATGTGCTTCAAACAGCTTATTTGCTAAAATAACTGATTGCATCATAAATATTGCATCATAAATAAACTATATTTGTTTAAATCTACGAATCCTTCTCTGTGTATGGGTGGATTTCTTTTATGATGCAATCCACATGACTGCACACAAATTACTTGACTCCAATTTAAGTTGAAAACTTCTTAAGCACTTGCCAGATGATTCTCAAAGACAAAAGATGGAGGTCAGGCAGCGAATACCCAGCTATTGGGTAATTTTGTCACTGTAGATAAGACCAGCTGGGCAACAGTCACCTGTCCAAACCAGAGAGGAAGTGACAGGCAGGATTTATGTAAATTTTACAACTAAAATTAAGCCCAAATTAACCAATGTGGAAAAGGCCTCACAGGTTTATTAAGATTAATTAATGTTATGAAGCCCAACGCCCAATATTACCACTTGGCCTCATCAAGTTGCCTGTACCAGAAGAGTTAAGACACTTCCATAGTCCTTGCTTGCAGTTTGCCTTACTCTGCAAGTGTCTCAGACACATCTTCCTCTGATGAGCACCTACATTATCCTTTTTTCTTTTTCTTCTTTTAAAATGGGTTATTGAGTGTATGCATTTAGTCGCTAGTCTTGAAAAAGTCTCTTGCCTTTGGTGACTAAACTTGTGAAGTACAGCTTTTGGAGAAGGGTAGTTAATTTAATAGAGGTTATCTTGTCTTCTACTATCCTCAGTTCTAACCTGAAGGCAGGAATGAATAAATCTCTTACTAACTGTGATTTCCATGGAATCTGTTGTGCTGCTTTGGACATTGTGCTGCTTAAACACAGCCAGCTTGTCTTATCTTGTTTTCCTCTCCCTCAGAGCTAGTTTACATGCCTTGTAAGTACCAAGATGTATTTTTCTCAGGTCCTTGGTTCTAAAATTAACATAAAATCTCTCTGTGCAGTAAAAGCAAAGAATCAATTTGTACTTAATACAAATTCTAATCAGAGATGCACCAGTTCTTCCTTCCTCATCTGAGCCATTGTGTATGTATATGTGCGAACAAGATTCATCTATTAATAGCTGTAATGTATGCAATAAATGTTAAAAGGAATCTCTTCATTGTCAAGGAGCTCCTTTTCTCGAATGTAATACATTGTTAAGGTTTTCCTTAAAACACTGATGTGAATAGGAAAAGCAAAAGTCTAATTTCATGTCACCTCACAGAGGCCCAATGTTGTAAAGTTCTCACAAACATGACTAGCAGAAGGTATGGTGTTTATCTCTGTGTTGGTTATAGCACTGTCTTGAGGACACCCACTAAGAGTGAGAAAAGAATGAAACCTAACCTCCTTTACTGTTTGCAGCAGGAAAGCTGTTTTGTGCCCTCTGATGCCTGGAGGGGAAATGCTGGATAAAAAGACCCTTCAACAAACCTAATGACAGTGAAGGAAAATCTGCTTTTTTGTTGCTTTTGCTATTAACAATAGGTTTTATTCTTTTGCTTCAAATGAATCCACATGTGCCTGCTTCGAAATGGTACTGTAAAACTGGCAGAAATCTCCTTTTGCTGCAGACCTAACTTTTCCCCTTTCCTATCCTTATCCCCACAGGCCTGTGACGGAGGGTTAGACCCGATCAGTGGAGTCATGCATCACACAGCTGTATCATGCTGGCAGCCATTCCTGGGCCTGGCTATGCTGCTAGTTTTCATGGGCCCCACCACTGGCTGCCCGGCCCGCTGTGAATGCTCAGCACAGAACAAGTCCGTCAGCTGTCACCGAAGGCGTCTGATGGCCATCCCAGAGGGCATTCCCATTGAGACGAAAATCTTGGACCTCAGCAAGAACCGACTGAAGAACGTCAACCCTGAGGAATTCACTTCGTACCCTTTGCTGGAGGAGATTGACCTGAGTGACAATATAATCGCCAATGTGGAGCCTGGAGCCTTTAACAATCTCTTCAACTTACGTTCCCTGAGGCTGAAAGGAAACCGTCTGAAGCTGGTCCCCCTTGGGGTGTTCACTGGGTTGTCAAACTTAACAAAGCTCGATATAAGTGAAAACAAGATTGTCATTTTGCTGGACTACATGTTCCAAGATCTGCATAACCTAAAATTCCTGGAGGTTGGGGACAATGATTTGGTTTATATATCACATAGGGCCTTTAGCGGACTGCTTAGCCTGGAGCAGCTCACCCTGGAGAGATGCAACCTCACAGCTGTACCAACAGAAGCTCTTTCTCACCTCCACAACCTCATCAGTCTGCATCTGAAACATCTCAACATTAACGCTTTGCCTGCGTATGCCTTTAAAAGACTGTTTCGCCTGAAAGACCTAGAGATAGATGCCTGGCCACTCCTGGACATGCTCCCAGCCAACAGTCTGTATGGTCTCAACCTTACCACTCTCTCCATCACCAACGCCAACCTGTCTGCAGTACCTTACTCTGCTTTTAAACATCTGGTTTACCTGACAAATCTAAACCTCTCTTTCAACCCCATCAGTAGCATTGAAGCAGGCATGCTTTCAGATTTAGTGCGTCTGCAGGAGTTCCACATGGTGGGGGCCCAGCTACGTACCATTGAATCACATGCTTTCCAAGGGCTCCGATTCTTACGCGTACTTAATGTGTCCCAAAACCTGCTAGAAACCCTAGAAGAGAATGTATTCCATTCCTCTAAAAGTCTTGAGGTCCTCTGCATTAACAACAATCCTCTGGCCTGCGACTGCCGTCTCCTTTGGATTTTACAGAGGCAACCCACTCTACAGTTTGGAGGCCAGCCACCCATGTGTGCTGGCCCAGACAGTGTCAGAGAGAGGTCGTTCAAAGACTTTCACAGTACAGCTCTTTCCTTTTACTTCACCTGTAAGAAGCCCAAGATACAAGACAAGAAGTTGCAATACCTGGTAGTGGAGGAAGGGCAGACAGTGCAGTTGATGTGCAATGCCGACGGGGATCCACAGCCGACCATATCCTGGGTTACCCCACGTCGGAGGCTGATCACAACTAAGTCAAATGGAAGAGCTACTGTGCTGGGAGATGGCACCCTGGAGATCCGATTTGCTCAAGACCAGGACACTGGCATCTATGTTTGCATTGCAAGTAACGCAGCTGGCAACGACACGTATTCGGCCTCCCTTACAGTAAAGGGATTCACTTCTGACCGTTTTCTTTACGCCAACAGAACCCCGATGTATATGACAGACTCCAACGACACAAGTTCCAATGGAACTAATGCGAACACCTTCTCTCTGGACCTTAAGACAATCTTGGTGTCCACAGCTATGGGCTGTTTCACATTCCTTGGAGTGGTTTTATTTTGTTTCCTCCTCCTTTTTGTGTGGAGCCGAGGGAAAGGTAAACACAAGACCAGCATTGACCTTGAATATGTCCCTCGCAAAAACAATGGTGCTGTGGTTGAAGGGGAGGTTGCTGGACCACGAAGGTTCAATATGAAAATGATTTGATGGTATTCTGCTAGCAGTGCTTTTTCTGTGGCATTAAAACCAATTAAACCAGCCTGGCAAGTGGAATTGCTAGGCAAAAGCAGCTTAATGCAGCTGTCACTGTATCAAAAGGTTACATGAAAATGGAAAGACTATTTGTGGTTACACAGCAGAGCCTCCAGACCTTGAGGCAGATATGTCAGGGCCTTTCATAGAACTGGTAAATTGTACTAACTGTTTGCATTGCAAATATTGGCATTCTGGGGATATCAGCAATGAACCGCTGGCTCATGCTCATGGACAATTGTTCAACATTTTCTACCACTACAAAAAGAAAAAGAAAAAAAAAAGACCCTACAGTGTAGGATTTACATACTTAAAGGAAAAGACACATTTGTCTAAAACATACTCAACAGTGAAATTTGTATCTATAGATCTCATTTGGTAAAACCTTACATCATCCCTTCTAGTTGGTTCAACAACACCACAAAAAATTGGTAGGTTTTTTTTTTTTTAATCTACATCTATACTGTGTACATTTTAAAGCAATACAAATGAGAGGTTATGCTTTTAGATATCCACCAATACTGACCCAAGTGTGATGTCACCCTCCTTTTAACTACCATCTAATCCAAATTAGACTCTGTAGTTACCAATTAGAAATAACATATTTTTCTCCTCATGTAAAAGGCCAGAGATGAATAGTTGAGAGCAAAAATGCTCAGCTCTGTTGATCTTCTCTTCATATAAATATAAGGCATGTGCCTAGTTTTGATACAGAATGGAATATTTTTTATATCTGTGATATCACACTGGACCAGTTTACTGTAACATAGCCCTGGATCTCACCTGGGGAAGGCAACCCACTAGACATTGCTGGCATAGAGGAGTTGAGTTCTACCTTGAAGAGAAAGTTGTTTTTCTTAGCCCTGATTTTAATTTCAAAGCTACTGTTAAAATGTTAATGTATACTGGGCAAAAAGTAAGAATGTAATACATTCTGCATATCCCTTGAGAAATACGATCATCTTACTATTTATATGAATGAATTAAAACATACAAACGCTCTGCTTCTAGGAATGAACTCTTCTCCAATGTCAAGAAAACTGAGGTTGCCCATGCATAATATGGGGATTATAATACTAAAACAATGTTTAAAACATAATAGCCTCAAAAAAAGGCTAACATACTGCCAGATATAATGAACCTCTAGCCACTGTCATTCTCATCTTGTATATTTGTAGATAACACATAAACGCAAAGCTAATTTCCAAGAACAGATTACTTAGCTATTCTTGATGCCATTTTAATAACTATGTGGTTATGTTTCTTTCAGGGGCAGTATCTTAGAGCAAGAGGGGCAAGTTTTTCCAGGTTTTAGGAAGATTTTTTAACAGAGAGTAGACAGAAGTGGAACGTTAGTTCAGTACAAGTAACCTTTTTTTGGTTTATGCCTCTAAACAAAGCCTCAAACGGCTCAGAACTGAAACTTCATCATTGATAGATACCACTGTTCTTATTTTTAAATTCTCAGCAGTGGGAAGATACTCTCAATTTTCCAGCAGTTATGAGCCATAGGTTTGTTGCTAAGTGGTTGGTAATAGATACAATTTATAAATGATTGGCATAACCTGGATTAAGAATAATGACTATGTAAATTTTTAGCCAAAATGAATATGAAAATATTGTAAGACAGAACATTCAGATTAATGTGATTTAAGAGCCTGTGTCCAATCTTAAAATACGATTTCAGCACTTTGAAACCAAAGTCAGGCTGACCTATAACAGGATGCAGGTGCTTCTAAAATTAGTATCCACGATCTTTCGCAGAAATTTTCTAAGCAGGGCAAAAAACCCCACTCCTATCAAGGGAGATGTGCCAAAAGTTGTAAAATCCAGCTGCACTCCCTAGGTGTACCCCTAACACAGCTGTAGAACCTGAGGCTAGGCAGTTTTGAGAATCTCTTTTCTTAGTGGTTGATCTTTGGTTGCATCGTTGCTCCATTTTAGGTCGCCAAACTGAGGGGGATGCAAGGGTTGTGAGAATTTTCTTCACTTCAGTTGGTTTTAAAGTTAGAGTTGGGTTTTCTTGCTTCCTTTTTTTGTGCTCTGAACTAGATAGTTGGAGATTTATGGAGATGCTTGAAAGTAATCCTCTTTGTTCTATGACAGTTTATAGAACATTAATAAAATGGAATAACCCCTGACTAAATTCTAACACCAGGGAAATTATTTTTGCTGATGTAATAACCACCGCACTGAAGTCCAAAACTCTACTGTACCTTAATGCGGGTAGTTAAAGAAACAAATGGGGATAAAAAAAAAAAAAGTGTTTCTGAACTGCCCATCGAAGACATTTGCATGTGCCTTTCCCTTGTAATTGTCATTTTTTCAACAAGTAATCTATTGCCCCTGCAGTCATTTCATGTTAAATGTTAAAATCAATGTTAGAAGCAAAAATTCTCCTAAATTCTAGACAGTTACAAATGATTGCTTCATATTAAATGACATAGTAACAAAAAAAAAAAAAAAAATCAAAAAACACCCTAGAAAAAATGTGCTTTTAGGATTAATTATGAATTGCTGAATTCCCCTATCCCCTTAGAATGACTATAAAAAGTGATTGCGTTTTTAGTGCACTGCAAGGATTTCTGAGCAGTAATGTGCTTAGTAACCTATGTGAAATGTGTGCTGGTGATGAAAATCACTGCTTGCTCTTGCTGAGCACCATCTTGCAGAGCTGTCAGTGTTGTGTGTATCGCTTTGAGTTCAGTCAGTATTCAGTTTTGAAGAATCAGTGTTTGCTCCCTGCCTCTAGCAATGTTCTACTTTTTGCAGCCTACTTATTTCATTGTGGACTAGGCAAGGCATATGGCATCTCTTAACAGAAGTGAGAACAGCAAGACTAAGAGACAAGTTTTCATCTTGCTCCACAGTCTTATGTATTTATATGTATTCGTGGGACACATACTCACTGTGGCTGTTTTGGGTGAATAAGGAATACAGTGTCAGAGTTAGACCTCGACAACCAACTCTTTAGCAATTCTTTTAAGAACAGAATGGCTGAATACCTACCCTGCCTCTTGAAGCATTCACCTCTCCTGTGCTAGAGATCAAGGGGACACTACAGTTTATCTCACTGCAGGGGAGAAAAAGGACTGGGTTCTGAGGAGGTATCTGACCCACGTGGCTCTCCTATCACAAATTCAGAAACAGTTAGACAGTGCATACTTGCCACTAAATGAATGAATTAAGGATTTTCCCTTACCTCTGACTTTTAAACTGTCTGTCCCTCATGCTGGCAGTCAATGAGACAAGACCCTGAGGAATAACAGTAGTTCTGCAGAAAAGGAGAAAAATGAAAATGTCAAAACCAGTCGAGGAACCTGACAAAGCAGGTACCACAGTATCCCTGCCAATAATTCCTCTAAGAGCAGTGCTGAGCCTCCCACAAATACGTTTTGAAATCCACTTCCACAGGCCAGTACTTCTCCTTCATAATAGATGGAGGTACAAGTGCTCAGACTTCCCATGGTTGAGTTAAAGAGGACACTGCAGCAGTGTATTAAAAAAAGAGTTTGCAATGATATAAGGACAGATTAAGACTAAGTGGTGCCCCACCTCAGCCTTACTTTTAGGTTTTGAGCTGGTTCTCCTTTTTTTCTCCTTCTTCCTTTCTTATTAACTTGGCAGCATTCTTCTCAGAAATGGTTCATCCACAACGTCAGCTCAGTTAGATTCAGACTGGGAGACTGCTTTTACCCACTGCTCCTCCCTCCTTCACCATTCACACATGCTCCCGGTTCCAACAGGGTCAACAGCTCCATATACAATTTAAGTCAGCCAGCAGACAGTGAGCCCCTAGAGAACTGCTGATACCAGCTGATGTCACTAGTTGTTGGGGGTTTTTTTCACTAATTTTTTTTTTTAATTAGGTTGATGTCATTGTGACACTGCCATTCAAGGTTTCCTTAATTTACATGAATGTAAATTTTCCCTTATTTCTTGTATCATGGTATTGCATCACCTATGATGGTAACAATTATACCACCATAAAGAAAATTAAGAAAAAAGAAACATTATACCCTCAACCCCACAAATTGTAGTTGAAACATATGAGACACAGTAAGAAATCAGCATTAATATTTAACAGAAAGTCTTATCTAAACCTTGCAACAGAATAAAAATCTAGTGTGGAGGAACTTTGGAATGTAGGCCATGTTGCGACTGAATCATATCAAAGATAAGCAGAAGCAGGCTTCCCTACACCATGCCTAGATGTCTGGTTTAGAAATTGGACTTTTCCAGAAAAAACTTCAGGATGTGTGAATGTCAGAAGCCCACATTTAACCTATAAAAAGTAAAAGCATTGGCTGAAAATCCAGAAGAACAAGCAGCTCCTGACTGCCTGAGGACAGCAGCAGCTTATAGCAAAGACAGCCACGAAACGCAGTCATATAGTTATTTTGCCTCATCCACTACTGCATCCTGTGAAAAAAGGGTCCATTAGCAAGCAATAAAATGGACAATCCTCACTCATTTTTCTTCAAAAAAGGCAACATTTGTGTAAACAAGTCATGGTTTGTTCCACTTCCATCCCTAGCAATGAAATATCCAGCAAGAAATGAGGAAGGAGAGGCTTATTCTGGCCAGTTTGCTAATGATCTTTTTTTCTCCTGAATAATCTTAGTGCACCTGGGGCTAGCATGATAACTTCTTTGTCCATTCCCATTTTCTCAGCTCACAATGGGGCATGACATGGAGTAGCAGGTAAAGGAGCACATGGTTAAGCTGTCCCTCCTCCCTGAAGTGTAACTCTGGTGTTCCCAAATAAAGGAAGCAGAGCAGCTGCAGTATCTTAGGAAATGCAGCCTGCTGCAGCCAATTTGTAGTTCTGCCATAAGACAACATGTGGGAAAACACTGGATACATGCTTTCTGACCCTATTTCAGTAGCCTAGGTGGTTGCTCTTCATGCTAAAAAGAACTAGGAAAGAAGAACTAAGAAAATTTTCATCCAGTAATTGACAAGTTAATTGTGCCTGGAGGAATTAAAGGGACATCTTTGGAAAAGGCAAAGACCCTGGTTGCTAGAGAATCGCTGTAACAATGAATGACACTTTTCAAGTTAGGTAAACAATTTGGATGCCCTGTTCCTATCACCTGTAATAGGAATTACAAACTCAGTTTCCCTTGGCTGTTTCAAAGAATCCCAGCCAGTTGGTTCAGTGATACAGGCTCCCTTTGTCTGTCTCCTAATTCTGCCCTCTTCCCTTCTCGGTTTCAAATGACTGATGCCAAATGAAGATCTCTGGATTTTTTTTTAATTTCACTGCATTTTCACATGGATTTTGGAATCTAGGTCTCAAAGCAGGATCTTAAACCCTCTTCAAGCCAAAAATAAAAAGAAATAAGGAAGAAGAAGAAGCTTGAATAAACCTCCTCCTGAAAATTAAATAAATAAACCAATTTCTGTGAGGTTCTTGCTACTGAGATAGCTGCATGCCAAAAGCAATCTGCAGATTGAATGAGTGGGTTTTTTTCTTTTTTCTTCTACTAGAAGCAGGTGTTTGGATATAAGGCCAGCTGGAAATAAAAATCTGTATTTATAGCCTTGACAGTATAAGGGAAAAGCTGGCTTAGTCAAGAAAATGTTCCATGTTATTTCAACTTAAATTTAAGGATACTTTACCCTTCATATACAAATAGCTCATAGAAGAGTACAAAAGAGCAGACTTTCACCTCATAACTTGATTATTCAAACTGGTACCAAAATTGTCACGAAGCAGAAGTGTTGAAGCAAGAGACCGAAAACAGATTTTCCACTCTAGTCAGGCAACATAAATTAGGAGAAATCCCCCTGGCACCATTCTGTTATTCCTTGGTTACACTAGAAATTTGATAACGGAATCTAAGTGTTTTGCTTTCTACTAAGGGGGCTACAGCAGAAAATAAGCAGAACTTATGTTTTCATTATTTCTCACCTTGGTGGCATACCTTCTGTTCTGGATTGCTTTAATATTTAGCACTGCTAGCTGAGCTGGAGAATATTAAAATGCAGATTCGGGGAAAGAAGGAAAAAAAGGCAAAAGAAAAAGAAAACCTGTAACCTTAAAAGAAGTCTGCCTATTTCTCTGTGGTATTTGCAAAACAACAACATTATCTTACACATAAGAACAATGGGCTGAAATTTCGAGGCAGCTGTGAAGATGGAAGTCAATTTGTACACATATTAATAATTTTGGTCTTTCAGAAAACAAAATATTATTGCTTCTTAAGGAATTCATTTATGCCATTTTGATACCTAAAAGCAAATGACACTTTGACTTCATTACAGTGGACACTGTGTAAGTAGGAAGTAAATGACAACCCTTATCTGGTGAGCCTACAGCCATACAGTAGGAAGTTGGCTTCTGGGCAAGTACGAATGACAGCAAGTCTCTCATAGTTTGGGGAGGGAATGCCATAGTGCATATATATTAAAATATTGTCACACTTACTGAAATCTATTTGCAAGCACATGTAGTTCATATGTATATGTTTGTGTGTGAAAAAAAAAGGTTATATTTGTTTTGTTCTTTTCTTACTTCAAGTATTAAATGTATATTGTTTTTAAAAGGTGAAAGGTTAACCAGAAAAAATGTGTTGTAATTTATTTTAATATATATGATCATGGATATGGATAGTGAATTAAACAGCCTTGCTGTTATGATCCGTGAAGCACATGACAAGTCGGGTTTGTCCATAAGTTTGCTTCATGTTTCAGCAAAATATGCTAACATAATGGGGGAAAAAGGGGAGGGATTAAAAAAAAAACAAATGCTTTGTTTGTTAAGATAGTTGTCCTGAATGTCATTTTAAAAGTTACTTTAGGGCTTATGTCATGATGTGTATCATACAAAAATGAAACCCAAATAAATAATTTAATGGAGTGGCAAAATGTACTGAGAAACGTGAAGAAAATTCGCATTGCTTCCCATATAGGAGCTGATCACCTTTTTTTTTTCTTTTTTCTTTTTTTTTTTT
>VWZZ01007431.1:1469-17113 GCA_013399095.1 Psophia crepitans | reverse complement strand
TTTTTTTTTTTTTTTGGTCAAAGGGTAGTAGAAGAAACTGAGATGAGAATACAGTTTTCTCAGCACCAGACCTGAGGTCCTTAGTGCCAAGTCTTCACAACAGGTTATCTGCTCAGACCCAACACTCTCGAACTGAGAATACAAAGCATTACAGTCAGAAAGAGAAGACTCTAGCAGTTGTTTTTCAATTACTCACTTTCACTCCTCCTTCATTGCAATGGAGCTCTCAGACACAGAGGAAAACCTAGGCCATATTCAGATGTGTTTTGGGATTTATAGTCCATACAAAGTACCAGTCAGCCGGTTCCCTCACTTGCACAGTGTATACAGGTAATTGACGGGAATACCAATCAGGCTAATGCTGGAAGAAAAAAGCCTGCCACCTACCAGCACCACAGAGAGCACAGCAGAAAGATAGATTTCACCAGCTGTGTGTCACTTGGAAGGCAACCGGTACTGAGAATCTGCATCTGAAACATGGTTTCTAAGGAAATCACCGGTATTCAAACTCCACTGTAACTGCACCGGAAAAATCAGGTACTGGAAAGTAGATTCTGTTGAGCTTGAAAGCTATTCCAGACCCCTGAGGCTTCCCACATACCACCAAATGTAGGGCAGTGATCAGGTTTGAAGAAGGACACAACTCATAACCTAAACTATTGCTACTCCCGTTCTCCCACAGCTAGGTACTTTTGCCAACCGAGAATTTGCTTTATGCTTTCTGGGGTCATCTGAAATCAGATTTATCAGGCATGAACACATTATCCTCTAAACCAAGGTCCTGTTCACTAGAAGGGGCAAACAAAGTTGTTATTGCTACCTCAGGAAAGGAAGCACCAGGTTGAAATCGTGCTGGATTGCTGGGAGCAGAGACAGACAGGAGCTGATTCGGAGCTCTCCTGTGCCTCCTGTCCTATCCTTATCAATTTGCATTTGGCACCTCCAACAGGCTTTGGCTGACTTGTACCACTGTACCCTCCTCTGCAGCAGAATGTCAAATGAATCTGTGGACTAAATTTAACTACAGTTTGTGTTAAGAATCTGCTTTATTTTCATGTTCTTCTATTTTCCTTTAATTTGCTAATCTTCTTGCCAGTCTGCATTGTACTGCAGTACTGCCTTCAGTATGACATGAAAAAAAAGCCGTTGCTCCTAACACTGCATTGAGAACATCGAGTTAGTAAAGAACATCGAGTTTGCTTCCTCGAAAGATTCCTCTGCCTTAAGGTTTAGATTTCTTTTATTCAATCAGTGTTACTTTTTTGAACTACCCGACACTATCTCAAGAGGCAGAACCTGTTCCTATATCACAGGACCTAATGTGTAATTTCCAGCTGTTACCGCAGAAGAACCATTTTTTCATCACAACCAGGTAGAGAAAAACACCATCACATCAGGCAATCACTGACAAATTCATTAAAATAATCCACATTAAGGCCAAGGCCTAAACAGAAAAAAAAAAAAAAGTGCTCTCCAGAGCTACCCTTTGTAATAAAAAAAAATTTAATATATAGATAATTCTTAAAAGACAAACACCACTTCGGCTTTTAAAAAGCATCCAAAATTTTCAAGACCACAGTCACTTTCATAAATTTCTGAGAATATTTATACTTTTACAGATTACTTTTAAATTATTTGTCTCACAGTTATTAGCCCTATATTGGATACCATGATAACCTTTAAATAAACAAATTTTGGTATCCGAAGTTTATTTTAAGAAATGTCTGGATTTAACATTTTTGTATTTGAAAAAGGAGTGTGAAACGGGAAATGATGCTAGGTACCAATTAATAAAGTCAGTACACAGAGACTGAGTTATTCTCCCATGGGGGAATGCTCACGGTGAATTTTCTGCATCATAAAACCTTCCCATATATACCTGTAGATGACATGCTATAAAAAAGAGCTTTATTCATCTCCTGTACTATCTGGACTGGAGGAGAGGCTGCTAATTCATGCTGGGAAAGCACAAATGATTCTGCAACTACTGGATTAAGGAACACAGAGTTATTGCAAAGGACCTGACCTTGCTGTCTACAGACTTGGCAGCAGACTGGGAGATTTGGCCTAAATTCTTTGTTTCCTAGATATAGGAGATTTCCCGTGGAAAGTCTTATTTTGCCTCTGTTCTTGGAAGGGTAAGTTTCAACCTCAGTAACTGAGGGGAAATGTAATACAGTAAGAAGTTAATAAAATACAGGATTGGATAGCAGAGAAGGAAAGAAATTAAAACTTGCATAAAAATTATATGACACTTGTACTTAGCACCTTGTCTAAGTAACTTTGAAATTATTTGGGTTTGCAGGAGCTGGTTTATTAATTAATAGCTAGGGAATACATTCAGCTAGTTGAAGCTGTAATCACCAGCTGGAAGATCTTATTTACCTCATCAGTCCCTAAGTGGAAGTTATATTTTTCTGAGCTATTTTCCAATAACTTTACTATTTATATAACTCAAAAGCACAAGTGATGGAGAGCACACTTATTTTATTATAAGAAGACAGTGATAATAAATTTAATCTATTACTTTTGCTATGAGAGCTCTTTGCTGTATATACGAAGACTAATAAATTATATCCATTATGAGAAGTATTACTATCACAAAAGCCAAATAACATCTCATCTTACAAAGCTACCAACCTTTGGTGCATCGGTGCAGTGCTTCAGTTCTAATGCACTGCAGATAATACTTTACTTTCACATGGAACAGGTATGCCATTCGAAGGGGTTACAGACAATACAGCCCTCTGAGTTATACAAAAGCTTGCATTTTAATGGGCCTTGTGGAATCCTCTGTTGACTTTCATGAGTTTGGCAGGCTGTCACTTTTTTCTAAAGGATATCAGATGAGCATTGCCTGACTCAGGGAAGGCATAGCTGTTGGCTAGTATCACAAGCAGGAGGCTGGAACTCAGGATTTCTGAGCTGTAATCAAAATCCCTGGGCCTAATCCCTGGATAACACAATGACAATAGTTATCTTTCAGAAGGAAGATTCTGCCACTGCCCTGAGGATTATAAAGCCAAGGAGTTAACGGTTCAGCCATGCCTACCCATGCCTACTTTGTATGTAGGCCGGTATGCAGTAATAGGCATTGTTTTCAGACAAAAAACTTTATTAAGAAATGCAACCCCTGCTGCCCCAAGTGCTCCAGAAGATGATGGCAATGTTGTAACAGCAGTGGTTTGCCCTGTAGGCAGCATTTCCAACAGCTGTAGAACAGATGCTCTTGCAAAGCTGTGGCAGTATATGAAAGAAAATTGTCATGAAAGATGCACACCAACTAGACTCTGTCTTTTTTGCAGTTCAGTGGTATACTGTATGAAAAGACCTCTTAATGCTTCATCTAATTAGTGGTTTTGCAATGCTTGAAAAACATGATTCATCTCCAAAAGAATCTATGAAGGTTTGTCTCTTTTCCTTTGATTATAGATGAGAGACGCCAAAATTAGTGCAAACCACACATCAGTTGTCAGGTTGTCAAGTGTCACACCAAGACTCAGATGACTACTACTACTACTACTACTACTACTACTACTACTACTACTACTACTACTACTACAACAAAAACATTTCCATTTGGTTCTTCTACAAGACTACCGAAACAGGTCCAAGTTTCTCTATTCTCTAATCAAAGTTTATTGAAAGAAAGTTAGCATTCCCATAGGTTCTCCAACTCTTTAATAGCTTTTCAAATTTCTGCTGCCAGTGTTTATCATTGGGAATTTGTCCTGACACCCGATTTATTCTATTTGCCACAATGCTGAATCATGGCCAAACACGCCTTCATCTTTTAATCAAGATGGTTTTGCTTACACATGAGCCAAACACTCAAAACTGCCCCATTCCCAGCTCCTGCTTTAACACTGAAGCCAGAAGAATTTGCTGTGGATGTCACTGAAGCACATTTGATGGTTAATGGCCAGTTATTGCCTCACATCCAGCAGTCACTGGGAACTATATCTGAGGTACAGGCTTATCCGGCACAATTAGAACTAACAACTGGTCCTTGGGAATGAGATTAACCAGAGTACGTCCATTTTGCCGTTCAAGACCACATCAAACACTGGAAGGTGTGCGTTCAAGTCACTGAGAACTGAAGGGAGTACTTGCTGGACATGCATGCCGTCCTAGAGAACTGCACACAAAAAGGCATGCAAGAGGTGAATTTATCCTTTGAGGTTTAACACACTGAAGTAGAAACCCAAACCACTGAGAACCGGAGGAGAGCATGCATTAAAAAAACCCACAACCATTTTGCTCTTGTGGGATTTATGGTGTAAGAATGAAAAGTCATAAAGATGGATAAGAGATGTGTTGCTTGATGGGAAAAATATTTTCTCAGTGTAATAAAATGCTCCCTCCAGATCCTGTCTTAACACAAGGATTCTCCTCTTTCCTTATTCAAAAAGGAAAGCTACAAACGACCTCATTTTGTTACAAATACTTTCTTAAAATGCAGGCTGTTCTGATCAATGATCAGCCCTTCCTGGATTTTCAACAGCTGTTGTACTTGTTTTTCATAGAAATAAATTTTAATTGTTACACTATTCTGCTACAGCCCTATTGTCTGTGTCCTTCCAAGTTGTGAGTTACTTAAATTAAGAAATAAAAGCTCGAAAGCACATTGTTGTAATTGTTTTTTGTGTTTCAATTGTCTTATCAGAAACAAGGCTGTTTCGTTTGTTGAGGCATAAAAATAAAATACTTTCCTTAAAAAAAAAAAAGACATGAAGAAGAAAGATAAAAATCCATTAGTGTTTCACTTACTGCTTTTAAGGCAAAAGTTTGAGGCTGTCATTCCAGTCCTCTGCTGTATTTTTGGAAATATGCATAGCTTTCCAGTGAGTATATTGATTGTAAAGAAAAAACATTTAATATTCTAATGAGGTTGCATTTCCTGCATATGTAAGTCTAGTGTCCCCCAACTAGGATACCACCTGCCATGCCAGTGTCATCTCCCATCCTGCCCTTTCCCCACACTTTCCAATGAGTGTTTGACTGGTAAGTTCAGCATGTGGTGTCCCCATTCAGTCCCAGGACCATCAGGTGTAAGGATTCATGTCACTGCCTTGTCCTCAGGCAAGCATGGGGAAATGGGATCTGGGTGCTGAGGAACTGCTGATCCAGAAGCCTTTAACTGGTCCCTGACACACTGCCAGCCCTTTCCCCAGTGTCCACCCCTCCTTTGCTGGTCACCAATGCCAAAGAGGAGGCACATCCACCTCCATGAAGGGAAACAACTTTTCTCTGTTTTGGAGATGGATGTGTCCTCAGCAGGCAGCCAGTTCCTTTCTGTCCAGGTACTGACCCTTCTGCTCTGCTCTGGTTTCTCTCCAACTTCTGGCTTCAGCCATGGGAACCACCCCACAGGGCAGGCTGCTAAGGGGGCACAGACAACAGGCAGGAGCATCCAAGGCAGAGACAAGCCTTGGGACACCTGCATTTGGCAGCTACAGGATGATTCCTAACAGCAACATCCCTCATCAAGAGGAAGAAGATAGCAGAGTGATCTGATGGGGCTCTGGGACAATACAGTCAAGTCCTTGGTGACTAGGGTAAAACACCATGCACAGCAGAAGACAAAAAATTAGGGGGGGGGAGTGGAAAGGGGTGTTGCAGGAGGCCCCAGAGGAGCATGCAGAGGCACGAGTACTGGTGCGGCTCGAGTGCTGCCAGAGCAAGCACCCCTGGCATGGATGATTGCAATGGATCCAAGCAATGAACTGTGACTGCACCACACTTGACACTCATCCCCAGGCATGGACTCCTGCTGAGTGTGTGCATAAGGCCTGGAGAGCCAAACAAGGCTTTGGCTGTTGCTGGGTGGCTTTCTATGCCCATCCCCAGAGATGTCAGCTGTGTTTCCCTGGCCCTGCCTGGTTCAGGCAGCTGGGCACTGCAGGGCGTGCTTGTTAGAGCAGGCCAGTAGAAAACCAGACTGCCCCTCTGCGGGGACCCTGTGCAGCCCATCAAGTTCTCAATGGAAGCAGAAGTTGACTGTAGAATGCACCAACATGCCTGCCACAGAGACATCAGCTGCTGGCAGCTAGTCAGGAAGAGCTCCCAGAGGCCCAGACGCCCGCAGCCCTCTTCCCCCCACGCATCTGCGCACACCACTCCCAGCTGAGCAGCGAACTGCAGGGATGGTGCCCAGGGCTCCAGTGGGTGACCACCAGCGTGACATCTGGGTAGCCCTCTTCTAGGGTCACCCTGATATTCTCAAGCCTGTGATGCAACAGGAGCTCCAGGAGGTCTATGAAGATAAAAAATAGTTCAACTTTTGTATCTGTGATCTGTGTATTTCCTATGCGAGCCAGTTAAAGCTAACACTCTTTAAAAAGCTTTTGTAAAATTTCTGTGCACACTGAAGAGAGAATTACTGGCTCAGAATTACCGTAGGCACGGACTTCTGAGAAGTGGTACCTTTGGGCCAAGAGAAACGAGCTGTGGCTCTGCATTTCCATGAAGGTAAAGGACAAAGGTGTTGTTCTCAAAAATGCGTCACACAGGCCTGTGAAAGAAGTAATTTTACAGCGCAGAGGCCCAGAGCAAGTTGTAGCACACAGGTCAGCTGGAGTAAGAACAACCAAAGCAAAGTGATCTGTGCCCCAGAACAAGGGGTTCGCTTTTCGGATGTTGTAAAGAATATGTCCTGTCCCTGCTATGAGCATGCAGGAGGTTGCCAAGTAACTGCATCCATCTTTGGTCTATGTGTACCACAAATCTCTTTGAAGCTGGTGGGCTTCTTATGCCAGATAAACGAAAAGAATTATTTGACTCCTCAGAAACAACAGAAACCAAAGAGACATCACAGGCCCTATATCCAGTACACGGCTAACAGTTAAAGCTGTTATTGCCTGCAAATATTCAGCCCGCTCTTCTACTTGAGACTGTGCACACTCTTCTTCCAGAAAAGAAAATGTGTTGTTTAAAAGATCAAGAGCTTATGGATACATCTCAAACACCAGAAACAGTATTGCGTGCTACTGCAGTACTGCAGTACTGCAACAGTTCTCTATTACCACTGAAATCCAAGTTAAGGGAGCAGTATATTGAGTTTCTAAACTGTCACTATTAGTGGCAGCTTGCGTCCTTGTGGAGACATCCCAAAACACAGCCAAGCCTTTCTTATCCAGAATTGAAACACAGCTATGCAGGAGGGTCTTCTTTGCTGGTCTTTGTTTTATAATTCACATCTTTTCCTGTGCATGATAAATTTTGTTGTTGCTGTGTCCTCCCTGAATGAACTTTACAGGAAAATTATGAGGCAACAATTCTCTTGTTCATACATTTTTAGGTATAAACACACTCTACATCACATGAAGACACTAACAGTCCTTATCTCTTTAGTCCCTTTGCGGTCTGAATGGAATTGTCTTCTCTTCTAGATGTGTGGCTGGCTTTCCTCATGACAGACCATGTGAAAATCCTCTTCCAGAAAGAGCCTGCCGAAACCACTCAAGTCCATCCATATTGTTTTTATACAGGACTAACTTGCCTCAATTTTTTTGAAAGAGAATGTACTCATTTTTCATTGCACCCTGAATGCACCATTTTAACTGAGGTATACAGAAAAGAGTACTTTAGCCCTTTAGCATTTCACAATGACTGTACCTCACTTTCTCTATATATATGATTTAGGAGAGACACAGCTACGCATCAATTCTCAGCTCTGTGTGGGTTTCATATGCAGTGTTATTCTGCCTCATTGCCATGGCTCCTACCACCATCCTTCCTCCATCCCTTCCCATAGTACTCATCCGTCTGAACAAAACTCTAGCTTTCTGTTTCCTGCTGGTACTTTGGCACACTCCCACGACCCAGTGCAAATCACCCTCTGCCAGTAACAGCCTCACCTCCTGTCATGTTGCTCCCTTTTTGCAACTTTTTGCAGTTTTGTCCTTGGCATTATTGTGTCTGTATGTTGTGTTTCAAAAGAATGTGATCTTTATATTTAGAAATTCATTAATATTCAGAGTCTGTGTACTGTTCAACCTGCTTATTAAATAAGGAGCACATGGCATGTAGAACTCCCACTTGCTCTCTTGCATTAGTAAGAGCTGGTTGTGGCAAGCATTACTAAATTTAATAAAATTGTTATTACAGATTCACCACGTATTCCTTTGAAGCCTGTACATGTTGCACCATGAATGCATAATTAGCGTAGGGAACACAGACCAGAACTCCACAAGCTTCTCTTTGGGACTTTATGACACCATTGACTATAAGAAAAAGTTCATTCGTCTCCATTCAGCAAGAAATTCAACTGAAGGAATGTCAAATGTAAGTACATACAGGCATACATGGCTTGAGTATAATTGTAACTGTGAGATTTAGCTGCTGCCTAGAACTAACGTTTGTACACAGCATTTTAAATGTTAACAGACAATATTAAATTTGAAATTAAATTCTAGCATTTGTGGAAACTGAGTGCTACAAATTAAATCTGGGAACAACATTTGCATATACGGTCTCACTCATAAAAAGGGTTGGACAAAAATTTCAGCTCAAAATCTTGCTAAAGCTTTGATTGTGTGTAGCACTCAGTTTAGAAGTCTTGATCCCATCCTCAGTACCAGAAAAATTAAGTTCCTGTACACTGTAGTCATTTGGAATAAATTCCAGGTAGATTTTTAGAAAGGATTGGATACAGAGAGAAAAGCCTGCAAATCATCTTGACATTTTTCTATGCTTGAGCCAGATAGCAAAAAGAAAAAGACATAAAAAAGAAAAAAAAAATCCAAGAAAGGCTGGTTTTCACAATGTTATGAATGAATCAGTGTGAGATCATCTTTATTTACCTGAACAGCCCTTATGAGACGCACTCGTTAGTGGTTTCTCCTCTCATTGCCCAGCACTACCCTATTTTAGTACACAGAACTGTAGCCATAAGTGTCACTATACATCTTCACCAGTTTAAGTTGGTACCTTGGTCTTTAATGTCATAGATGTGCATACCTTAAGGTTCAGTGCTTACAGTTTTGTGCCTGAAAAGCACACCATGTGCTCAGCTTTCTCCACCAGGCAGTTACCAGTTTCCCATGCATAAAAACAGTGCTGCTGGGTGGGATACATACCGTTTAACCTGCTTTTAAATTAGGATAGTTTTAAACAAACAAAGAATTTGAACTGATTCAGATACTGAAATATCTACTGCTTTTTGATTGTATTCCCTGAAAACCATGAGAAGATAGTCAGTGCACTGCAGCCAGGCTGGCAAGGCCATTTATTTGTCCAATGTGTTTGGCTTCCTAAAAGGAAGTCATAGAATCATAGACTCGTTAAGGTTGGGGGGACCTCAAGGATCATCTAGTCCAACTGTCCCCCCACCACCTATTACCCGCTAAACCACGTCCCTAAGTACCACATCCAACCTTTCTTTAAACACCTCCACCGGTGTGGCCGGTGACTCCACCACCTCCCTGGGCAACCCGCTCCAATGCCTGACCACCCTTGCCGAGAAGAAATTTCTTCTAAAGTCGTAGGGCGCTTTTAGTTTCCCCGGACTGTGAAACAACCAGCACCTCCAAAGGAAGGTCCAGCCCTCAAGGACAGCAGGTCTTCAACACCTGTACCATCCACCAGTCCCCAGGGATCTGCTCTTGTGAGTATGTAAGGCACGACATTCTTCCAAACACTTTATGGCATCATGGCTTTGCCATAAGTCTACCATGGCCTTGTGGGTACTAAGACCATAAATGTATTTAAATGTCAAATGCATCAGAGTGTTGGTAATATCATCATACCTCTGATTTTTTTAGACTATTGATGAGGTTTTTTGGTGTGTTTAGTTTGATTTCTGGAGGTTGCTTTGATGGCAAAAGAAATTAAGAAGATCATGCTTTTGACAACATCTCCTTCAGAATAAATTTGCAGTGTAGACTAGAGGAGGGTAAAGCAATGTAACTTGCCAAGGAGTTTACACATATAGCTGCACCACTGAAAATATGAAAATATCAGCTTGACTGTCATCCCCTCTTTTCAGTGTCATATGTAGTGAGTGTGGGGCTCTATTAACATGCATTTGAGAGTCTACATCATGCTGTCTTGGCACAACCTTTTGGACATGGAAGTAACTAATAAGCAGTTTTTCTATCTTCACTGTGCAAGGACTTTGATACCTCTCGCTGTTTTTCTTTCCTTTGTGCCCTCTGTTTCCCTATAAACAAGCCAAGAAGACAGAGAGGCAGAAAATTATTAGAGAGAGATCCTGCATAAGCACAGTAATTTGTGGAATATGCAATCATATATTGCCAGAGAAGCCTAAGAAATAAAATTAGTTCCAGAAGGGAAATAAAATAGCCACAAAACCCTGTCCCACACTCCCACACCCCTAACAGATCACACTGTAGGGCAGTGTGTTATCTGTTTATTACAGTACTCAGATTAGCAGAGCAAGTGGGTTAGCTGCAAGAGAGCAAGAAGGACTTGAGAAGACTCTTGAGTTTATCTCAGCGGCTTAAATCTAATCATCTATCTCTCTTTCGCTGTGTAATACTTAACAAGAATTCAGCTGCTCAAGCAGTTTTTTAATTGCAATACCCGAAGGAATGAGTCCCAGAAGTTTTAGTGTGTATCCAACAAATCTCTTCTACCACAGGTGGTTTTATTTTCATAATAGCTACAATATTATGACCATCTGGCAGTTTACTGTGTCCTTTCTGAAGGAATGAGTTGATTCATCTCATTTTCAAAATTCATTGGTGCACTGGAAGCACTCAGGCAGGGTCATCTACTCATTCCCAGGTTTGACCTATGGTAGGTGACAGATGGATCCATGAGCCATGGACCTGCAGTTCCCAGGTGCCCTGTTGCTCTTGCACTGTTACAAGTCTGAAGTTTCAAGGCTGGTGTTGAGCCATTCCACATGTGACTCCTCAGAGTGCTCTTGCTAAAAGACTCAAAGTACACTTAAGACAAAGGGCATTCCTAAGAGCTGAAGGAATTCTACTTTAGTGTAACTTTAAGTAGGTGAAATCATCTTTCTTTCATTTCTTAACTGGTGAATTTTATAGATATCTGTAAGTGTATTGTCTGTTTTGGATGTCACGATCAACATTTGCATTTTTATTCTTACCTGAATCCATCTTGTCCTAGATGTGGTCTAAGGTTTTGGAATATCTGTCCACCTACCTGACACATGATATCATGAACCTTCGAACTATGACCCTGAGGTTTCCCAACATGCCTGTCAGCACTCATCAGAGCACAGAAAAGTTAAGCTGCATGGCAGGTAAAGAACTGCACACAGGAGAGGCAGTGGCAACTGCTGTGGCTACTGGTGATGCTGAAGGCCCCACTAGCATGCAGTAAGATATCAAGGTGCTGGGCTGACACTGGGGGATTACAGCAAGTTTATCAAAATCCTATCCTTACTATGCGTTGTTCTTCTATCTCATCACAGCTGCCTAGACCCAAAGAGATGAGAAAGAGGGATATGTTGTAGAAACTTCAGTGAGGTTAGTTATTGCTGCCATAGGTCATCATGTAACGATGCTACGGGGCAATGATAGAAGGGAATTGAAGCGTGGCAGTATGTGTCTGCCTACAGAGTGCTGTTCTAGCACGTGGTGATACATTATCTCCTATCTACAGCCTTTCTGATGTCCACAACTTGCTTTCAGAAAGCTCAGTTACAGGATGGGATTATGATGTTTGAGACCAGTTTTACACAGAGTCAAAACCACAAGGAGAACTTTCCATTTGTTATAGTCTCTTTGGATGATGGCCATTTTCACCTGAAAAGAGCAGCAGTATGAAATCCAAGTCCTGTCTGACTGATCAGGCCGAAAAACAGTACTTCTTTCAAAAAAAAAAAAAAAAAATTGCTGCTCACTCTTGTTGCTGCCCTCTCACATGAATGAGTACAGCATTTAATACACATATGCATGACATTTTTTTCCACTTGATTTTACAATACATAGCCTATGTATCGGAGAACACATTAGAAAGAACTGTCCATCTGTGAAAGTGAGAGGATCCAGAGATTTCCCCTAGTTTCTAAGTTATAGTGACAAATCAAAACTAAATGACCCTGTGCTCCCTATGTCTGAGTCCCATTTTCTAATCTTCTCTGAGCAGAGGAATTCACTCCATGTTTTGGATACTTTGTATAACACTATTGTCAGGCTTGTTATTCTTCTAAATATAGCTCAAGTCACTATCATAGCATTCCTTAATGCACAATCACATCAATACATTTGACATGATGTTTAATCTGGTGTCCTTCCCAAAGAATAAGATTGGGTTTTGTCAGCCCACTGTGGACATATTGTTGGTAAAGATTTCACTGGCTGCACAACTGATTTCCCCCCTTCATCCAACATTCACTACTTTCAGTAGCAGCAGTGCACGTAGAAAAATGTATGGATTTTGCAGCCATTGATATACTGAAGACCACATGCAATAATAGTGGAGAAAAAAGTCTTAGAAAAAATCTCATTTATATCATAGAGTAAAAGTATTGGGATCTTTAGTAATCCTTCCAAATTTTAATAACTATGAAAAGAGCAATCTTAATGTTACATATAATTCCTAGAATATGTCTCCATCAGACAGTGAAAAATAAGGCAAATGTGTTTTTGAAAAAAAAAAAAAGCTGTCTGTAATCTAAAAAAGTTATTGCATGGTCCAAAGCTGCTGTGGAACAGCCAGAAATAAGTTTTGCAGTATGCCCAACAATTTTTCCACTTAAATAAAATGCATCCTAGATTACCTCTATGATTACCTGCATTCCGGATAATCCAACTCTGTGGAAAATTTCATCAGTCCTCTTAAACTTCAGTCATGACTTTCTTTGCCACAAGCCAAGTTTCTAGTGACTGTCACTGACCAATAGAAGGTTAACATTTTAAAATGTGACCTGTGGGAAAAGCATTTTTTTTCGTAAGTCCATAGCTTAAAAATGGACAAACCGCTTTTGGGGAAAAAAAAAAAAAAAAAAAGAAAGAATGAAAGAAGGAAAGTGAGAAGAAGAAAAGGTAATCCCCTATGGCTGAGGTGAATGATTACGCTGGAAGATTTTTATGTCTGAGGTCATCATGAGTAATGTCAAAAGAAAGTTGCACTGGTAACTGAAACTTTAGCTCTATTGTGGCATCTGCAAGCCCGGGCTGCTAAGTACATAGACAAAGATGCAGTCAGTGTATATGTACATGAAATCATTTAAATGTTACTAAGGTTTTTTCCTTGATTTAAATGGTGTTGCACTTGTTCCTCTTCAGCAGTCTGATGATAACCTTATGTCTTTTTTTATTGTACTTTTTCAGGAATAAACAAAAAAAGAAGGCATTCTTAGTTAAGTAGCTCATGTTAATTTCCCAGGAGGTGATAGGAGACTCCTTTTTACTCAATAAATAGCCATCAATTTTGAACAGAAATCTATCTGTGTGGGACCAAAGTCGAGCTCTGTGGATTTCGGTGTAAACCATACCTCTGCCCTACTCCCCAGTGAATCACACTATCATGAAAGAGTGAAAAATTAAATACAGCCTTACACCTCTCTGCAATACTAAAATATAATTTTTAAACACTGTAGAGAGAAACATAAAATGAAAATGTTAATTCTTTAAGACCCCACCCTGAAGATTTTCTCTTAAGATTAATAGGTGTTGACACCCTTCCCCATGACCAACACCGGCAGCCTAGGAGGATGCTGCCCACCTTCCATGTAAGAAAGATACAATTCTCTCAAATCACACTGCCATCAATGGGATGTCACAACTCTTACCCATATTCCAAAGACATCTGCACAATTGACTGCTGCTGCTGCCAGGTGACCTGGACGCCAAGTGTCCCTGGAAATCTGCTTAGAGTGATGGCATCCCTCATGATCCTGTGCTTGCTGTCAGTGATTGGGGGAGTTGCTCTATGTTCGCATTGTTGCTCATCTTTTCTGTTGCCTCATTAAAGTTTTGCTTTATAAAAGGTTGCCAGACTCCACTACTGTTCAGACCACAGTCATGTAACAAATAAACTGGCTGTAACACAAGTATCAATCTGTTAGTGCAGAACTGTTTGCCATCAGTTAGGTCCATGATTATCAGGATACACAGAGGCAGGGAATTAGATTGGCAACAACCTTCCCAATCTCTCCTTCTAGGATCATTCCTTTCCTGAGACTCCGTCATGAACAACGTCACCCTTCCTAGGGATCCAAGCTGAGCTGACCTGCTCAAAATTGAAATATCTGCATTCTAAAGAAGCAGTGAGCTGGCTTGTTCATAAATATCAGACTGAATTGAAAACTACAAAACCGGCTAATTGACTAGAAACAAGGTTCAGAGACGAGTTGAAATATCCAAAGCAAGGGCCAGAGAGAGAAGGGCAGTGTTTATGACCAAGTGTTTTCCAGAAAATTTCCTAAGAAAAGGTTGACACAAAACCCTCCTTGAAGCTTCCCACGATTTCAGCTGGGGCCAACCCACCACACATACCATGGCAAGTATTGTGTTCCCCACTGCATAAAGGGAGCACAAGGCATAAAGATGGGTCTCCATGCTTCCATCAAACTCAGGTCCAGAGTCCCAGCCTGTCGTTTTCTGTATTGGATCTTGAGGCTATTTTTAAGTTTAACTAAAACACATTGCCTTCCAAGTAAGCTCTAACTTCATAGTCCGTTTAGGCACTAATGGAGCTCAGGGAGAAACAGAAAACTCAGTTGCAGGGGCCAGAATACCCAATCCAAGACTTCAGGGGAAAACACTCCCAAGAGCTCCTGTGAGCTTCTTCTGAGATGCAGAAAAGATTGCCCAGTGTGGGGAGGGAAAAGGTAATAGCTGCTCCTTTCTGGAAGAAATTATCTAGACTCTCTTGAGTAGCAAAATCTGGAAAATACCTGTCTTAGATATAATTTTTAGCTCTGAATGTCCCATTGATTTTCCCTCTGACCCTTTCCCTTAAAGCACAGAGTTCAAAATTACTGCATAGAAATATGCAGTGTAAGCACAGGGACATTGGTTATTCTCCTCTATCTAGTAATTTGGGTTTAAAGTTGATCTAGGTACACACTATTTTCACACATCCTGAATGGAGTAGATTGTGTTTAGCTGTCTAGCCCATATCACAGACATGCCTCACAGCAACTGATAGCTTCATCTGCTTTTTCTAAGCAGTGACCCCAGTGGTAAGCAAGGAGTACAGGGTGACCTCCAGGATGAGGTCACCTGAAAATGCCTTAAGGACCCGCTAAGCAAGTGTTTGAGTGGTGTTTGGACAGCCCGATGAAAGAGCCAGAGGTTGGAGACTAATCGTTGCAAAGTAACTTTTTTTTTTTTAAATCTCACCTCCTTTTTAGAAATCTCTACTTCTTTAAGCAGTAACTGAGGACCTTGGTGTGGTTGCATGGAAGGTTTCTTTGGTGGGTCTTCTCCCAGAGTAGCAGAGAAGAGGCCTGAGAAAAAGTCAGGGGGCATGTTAAAGCATACCTGCTCTGAGAAAGGCTGGGACTTTAATGGAACCTCTGAGCCAGAGACTTTTCTATACAGCTCCAGAATGCAAAAAAAAAACCACATGTGGAATGCTAATTTGTACCCAAATGCAGCCTGACAAAATTGCAGAATAGAATAGAATAGAATAGAATAGAATAGAATAGAATAGAATAGAATAGAATAGAATAGAATAGAATAGAATAGAATTAAATA
>VWZZ01007430.1:37500-116325 GCA_013399095.1 Psophia crepitans | reverse complement strand
AGGGCAGACTTTGGCCTGTTTACGATACCGGCANCAAACTAGAGGAAAAAGGGTGCCGGAGTACTGGATGGGACCTGGTTATTTGTCAAATGCTGTGAAAAGAGATTCCCTTTATTTCAGGAAGCATCAAGGAATCAAAAGCATCAGCACTCCTTAAAAAGTGGATGGCTACATTGTGAGCTTTTCGAAATCGTAATAATCCAGATAAAGGAAGCGAAGTTGTGTTATGCTAGTGCAAGAGTGGATTTGTCTAGATAAATAACATACAGCTTTGCCTTTTGCAGAAAAAGTCTAAAAACCAAGCCTAGCCACTAAATACAATAAATTGCTACAGACGAATGACCCCACCATCGGGACACAGTTAAATTCGCTGCCCAATAAATACCTCAGTGCAGGAAAATTCATGTGCCTACCCTTGGCCAGTGCTTTTCCCAAACAGATAGAAACCCAAGTGTCAGTAACATCATACTAAGAAGATGAAAGCAAAATCATACTAAGATGATGAAAAACCCTGGAAAGCTACTGACTGCTCAGGAAACTAAAAACCAATTTCCTCTCCCTCTCCACCTCTAACAATTGCATCTTTAGTTGTATCACATTTGGAAAGATATGATCTGTTGAGAGGTCAAGGTTTCTCGGCCTGATATCTATATGGAAAACAAGAAAGAATAAAAGCGGTTCAGAGCATGCTGGTGTTCATGTACTCACCATGTCATGTACTATAACACCTATCTCATTAAATGGATCTGTTCTGCCCATCTTTACCAATATTCCTGTGAAAAGGCAGATCAGATTCAGTTAAGGGGAAATAAAGTCATAGAGAGCAAAGTACATCAAGGAGAACAAACTGCAAACATGAAAAGAAACATTTTGAACTCCTGTAATTTAATACAATTGAAGTCAACATTATCCTTTCACTGCGGATTTAGGTAACTAATGGTTGTAAATTACCATTTAGTTAAATGGATCACTATTACTCTTTCTATTGGGATGCTTGTTAATAGCTTTGCTTTCATACCCATATTTTCACAGTTATGTTATCCAAAGACCTTGAAAATACGTTAAACAGTAGCATTGTAGAATAAACTCGTGTTTAACACTGTTCCTGCTATCTATTCCCCCAAAACACATTGAATAAAAAGGGTGATAAGAACCTGTTCTGCCTTTTGGACGATAAAGCACTACAGGTTTGGGGCAGAGTGGCTGGAAAGCTGCCTGGAGGAAAAGGACCTGGGGGTATTGGTCAGTAGCCGGCTGATTATGAGCCAGCAGTGTGCCCAGGTGACCAAGAAGGCCAACAGCATCCTGGCTTGTATCAGGAATAGTGTGGCCAGCAGGAGTAGGGACGTGATCATCCTCCTGTACTTGGCACTGGTGAGGCCGCACCTTGAATACTGTGTTCTGTTTTGGGCCCCTCACTACAAGCAAGATTTTGAGGTGCTGGAGCATGTCCAATGAAGGACAATGAATCTGATTAAGGGTCTGGAGCACACATCTTGTCAGGAGCAGCTGAGGAAACTGGGATTGTTTAGCCTGGAGAAAAGGAGGCTGAGGGGAGACCTTACCGCTCTCCACAACTACCTGAAAGGAGGTTGTAGCCAGGTGCATCTTTTCCCTAGCAACAAGCGATAGGACAAGAGGAAGTGGCCTCAAGTTGCGCCAGGGGAGGTTTAGATTGGATATTAGTAAAAATGTCTTCACTGAAAGGATTGTCAATCATTGGAAGAGGCTGTCCAGGGAAGTTGTTGAGACACCATCCCTGGAGGTATTTAAAAGATGTGTAGATGTGGAACATAGGGACACAGTTTATTGGTAGACTTGGCAGTGCTAGGCTAACGGTTTTACTTGATGATCTTAAACGTCATTTTCAACCTAAATGATTCTACGATTCTGTGAAATGGAAGGTCTTTGTAAGTTTATTTCACTACACTATTTGAAAAGTGTTTGTAAATATATGAAATACCAACATATACTAATTAAATACCCTTTGTCCTGGTTTTGGTGTGAATAGAGTTAATTTTCTTCCTAGCAGCTGGTACAGTGCTGTGTTTTGGATTTAGGATGAGAATAATGTTGATAACACTCTGATGTCTTCAGTTGTTGCCAAGCAGTCAAGGACTTTTCACCTTCTCATACTGCCCTGCCAACAAGAAGGTGGGGGGACCCCAAGAAGCTGTGAGGGGACACAGCCAGGAAAGCTGACCCCAACTGACCCAAGGGATACTCCATACCGTATGATGTCTTACAACTGGGGGGTGGGCCTGGAGATGGCACAGCTCAGGTCTTGTGGAGCATTGGCTTCAGGTGGTGAGAAATTGTGCTGTTCATCACTTGTTTTGTATATTCTATTATTATCGTCATCATCTTCTTCCTTTTTTGTCCTCTTAAACTGTCTTTATCTCAACCCATGAGGTTTTGGTTTTGTTGATTGTTTTTTTTTCTTTTCTTTCTTTTCCATTTTCAATTCTCTCCCCCATCCCATTGGTAGTGGGGGGAGTGAGCAAATAGCTGTGTGGTTGTTTTAGCTGCCTGCTGCATTAAACCACACCACCTTTAAAACATGTTGAGATTTAACCTATTACTTTTAAGAATAAGTGCATGTGACTCATCAAACTGTCCCACAGTGAAAACTTTAAAGTGTGGTCCTAACTTGCTGCCTGGTATCCTGCTCTAAAGGAGACAGTGTGTTTGGTGTTGCTTGGATTCAGACATCATACTGCTTTTGACTAGTGTGGAGCATTGTAGCAGTTTCTATATTTCTTCACATTTCTTCCTCTCCAGTCTTTTATGCATATTCCTGAACATCGAGGGAAAAAGGAGCTATTAGTGAGTTGTGAGGCTCCGATAGCAAATGAATGTCCCAAACATTTGTCTTGACACAAGCAGGGATGGACTGATAATGAGAGAATGTGGCACACATCTGTCTTGACCAATGACAGAGCCTGCAGGAGGCAGGATACCGTCTTGTGAGCCCCTTCTCCTCTCCCTGAAACGTGCTGATAAAGCCCATCTACTTCGTGTGCGTACGTGTTTGTGAGGGGCTGTAACTTGCTCAGCCCCAAAGTGGGGGCAGACAGTGAGACCCCCTGAGACCCCCATAACCCACCGACTCATTTCTGGAACATTCCTGAGCTCATACTGCGACTGCGCAGTGATGACAAACCCCCGCCTATGGGCTGGGCACATTGGGTTATAAAAAGGGGGAAACACGAGCTTTTGGTGCGCGCCTGCCACCTGAGGACCACACTATGAACGGAGAAGACCACTGCTGGACCCAAGATTGGTGATATCTCATATCTTTCTTTCTCTCTCTTTCCTTTTCTCTCTTTCCTTTCCTCTCTCTTTGTCTCTAACTTCATTTTCGGCACACCAAGGTAATCTCGTCACAAGTTTTGCTAAGCCATTGTCTCTCGTGATTCCACTGAGTTTTAACTGTTGTTATAACTTTTGCCCAGCCTCTATCTTTTGTAGTTCTGATGAGTTTTTAGTAAATTTGTAGTTTTTTTAAACCTCTAGAGTAATTGTCATTACTCCTGATTACCACACAGAGAATTAAAAATTACCTCTCCCTTACACCCACCGAGTGGGACGGGACATGAGTGTATTACCTGTACAAATCAAGACGCAGAATTTAATTCATTAACTCCTGCATTTAATTTCAAATTCACTGAATCTTTATTTATTTTCAGATGATGGAAAACCCACTATGACTGTAGGTAACCTGGCCTTGTCATTTGTCATCCATCACTGTGAAAAATTACTGCTTTATTTTCAGTCTGACTGTGTCTAGCTGCAGTTTCCAAGCTTGGAATATTGCTTTATTTTTACAATGGTTTATTTTTCTACAAAGTTAGCCTGCTCTTTTCCAGCTATTCACACCACACCATTCTTCTATCCAACCCCTACTTCTCCTTCTCACTTTCGGTCTTTGTTCACCTCTTGGATTGCATATATTATCATGTACTGTGTCCACTCATCTGCTGCCCTCAACACCAGCTACACTCAGCACCTCAAACTCACCTCTTTCACTATGTGAACACAGTGCATGAGCCAGTCTCTGTTTCAGTGAAGTAAATCTCTAACTGATCCTCGGTCAACTGCTGCCTGTGGTTTCAGTTTTTCTGCAAGGTCCCTGGTGCTGGCCAGAGCCTGTTGTCTGCCGTGTTGGGAGCTGCATAACGCTCTTGCCATGGGTGGTTGTGCTGAGGCTCAGATTACCCTGCAAGACACTGCAGGGGAGGACCTCTATCAGACAAATGAGATGTGAGTGATTTCCTGAGCAACACATGCTCTACCGTCATGTTATATTCTGAATGAACAACCCAACCAAGATTTCTTTTTTTTTCCTAAGCACTATTGCAATATTGCATCCTACCAAGCAGTGTGGTAACCTACCGAGAACTACAGTTTTTTGTCTCCATCCATGAACCTGTGTTGTGTGAAGCGCTGGTCTCTGAATGTCCTCTGAGTTTTCAGGTTTCTCTGCTCTGCCTTTTACAGAGACTAAACTAGTTCCTTGCTTGCTTCAGGATCCAGAGACCATCAAAGTGGCCTAAACCCACAGCCCCCTTCACCATCTTTGGTACTGTGCTGATTATGGCTCAATATTTACAGAGTTTCAACTGCTGAGTGTTCAAGATGCAAGAGACTGAAAAGTTCAATATGAGTGGACAGGGAAGAAAGAGAAGTTTGAAAAAGCATAAAAAGCAGTGGAAGTTAAATGACATTCTTTCTCCCTCTCCTCCTCCCTTCGTGCAAGCACACAGATTTTGCCTTCTTAAGCACTTTTCCACTGACCTTTTTTTTTCCTTTCCCCTTTTTATTTCTCTCTGTATATACTGAGGGGAAAAAAAAAAGGTACACAGCCATTTTTACGAGAATGTTGACTGAGGGTGGTCACCATCTGTGCAAACTGTCTGAAATTGTGACTTCCTCTTTGCCTTCTTTTCCATCAGAAAGAAAACCTCACTTCTTAGATAATCTGGGGAATATTATTATCCATCACCCTCACCACCATCCTTCCCCTCACTGCCCCCCTTCACATGATTGGCATTTTCCAGTCAAAACATGCTTCTCTCTTGCCTGAAAGGGCTTCTTTAATAAAATAGACATCCTGTTTAACATTTGAGGAGGTGACTAGTTAGCACCAGAAGCTCTGATATGATTATTTGGGTATTGAAACAGAGAGGCCTAGCATGGTTGTTTAATTAGCACAGCAAATAATTAAATCTACCACTTCTTTGCAGGGTAAGGAATTTCCTCCCCCCCTCTTACTTACTCTCCCTTCTTCCACTGCTGCATGTTAGACCTTTAGAAACCTAGAGGATGACCTCTAGGCCCACAGAGTTTTGCAGTTTAGCATAGATACATGTTAAATTTGACTAACTAAAATTTGGCAACCATCTAATATTTGTCTCTTGTACTAGGGCTTTTCCAGGTACAACTTGTCTCATTGAAGACAGCAGTGCCTCAGGTGCTGTCATTCCTCACTAACTGAAGGTTACAACGCATTCATATGGATGCTTCCTAATATACTTCAAGAAGAATCAATGGACTGAGCTCAGCCCCACTGGTTAATGCTCACTTAGCTGATTTTACCTCAAGAGGGTTTCGGAGCTCTGCCAGCAAAAATGAGCTGCTGGTGGTCTATGCCAGAGAGGTGCCATAAGGGTGCTGAACAGTGGGAAAGGACATAATAATTATCTGCACAGCTGCTTGTGAAATGGACTTCTGCCTATAGTCTTAGGCTATAGACAAATGTCTTCTAGATCTATCTGTGCCTACTGAAACAGTCACTACCCTCCCCAGCACCTTGTTTCTGTCCACGTGGGATCTGGCAGCCCTTCAGACGCCTCCCTAACCTAACCCTGGCCAAAGGAGCCAGACGAAGTTCAGGGCAGTGCTCTGCCAGCATTTCTGTCTGAAACCAGGCAAAGTCTGGCAGCCCAGAGCAAAAGAGAAGCAGGGGAGACATACTGTTCAGCTTGTATTGATTACTGACAGAATTGAGACCACGATCAACTGGTTTAGCTGTGTTTAGATTAAGGGTTTGCAATAATTTACCCACAATATTTACTGTTTGCTAATGCAGGCAAATCCCTACAATGCATGCTGATTTTGGACATCTCTGTCACTGAAAATGACCCTGATCTTAAATATGCTTAAAAATGGTACTTAAATTTATTTTCAGCCTTCTGTAATTTATGGTCAGCACTATAATTACATGGTTTTACCACAACAGTGCTAATGATGCCCTTCACACTTCTACAGCAACTTCCGTATGAAATTTTATAAATTCTTTTAATGCTGCACAGCAGCTCGGCTTCTCTAAATGCTGTGGACGTAGGGCGTTGTGGTCCTGGATCTCGATGTGATTTAAGCGAATAGCTAAAGGATTCGGAGTTGTAACTTCTGACCAAGGAAAAGTTCTCTGAATGAGAAGGTTGCAGAGACAACAGGAAGGCTGGTTGAATTTGTGGGCATTAGGTTCACTCTGTGATCCTATTTCAGGCACTCTTCCTAAACCAGTCAGATGTGTACAAAGGTGCCACAGCACAGTGAGGAACTCCTTGCAAAACTGGAAATGAACTTTTAAGATTATATTTTTGAAGCAAGATCTTTCAATTTTTTGGTCAAGGTTTCTTGTCAGTGGCTTTTCCACAAAGAGAAGCTATTTTTTCTTAAAGATTCTTCATTTTTCTGCTTCACTTGGCATTTTTGGAAATAGTTAATGGATATCTAGCAAAGCAGTTCGAGCTCTGCTACTGAAAAGGACTAGCTAAGGATGATTTTCGGTGTGGCATTTTTTTAAAAAAAGCTTGTCATAAGCCTTGAATCTCACAGCATCCCTCTGTTCTGTTGTAGGTGAGGTTGCCATGTTGTTACATGAAGGAGGTGGGACTTCAACTGGAGAGTATGACTCCTGGTAGACCTTTCTTAACAGCACTGGAACGTCTCAGGCTCTCCCTGATTGCGTGGTCTCCTGTACCTGGGTTACCTAGTCAGTCAGAGAAGCAAATAGTCTCCCAAACTGAAGGATCTGATTTTACTACATTACTGATGCAGAAAAGAGACAGTAGAAATGGATGGCAAATGCATGATGGAAGGAAATTGTGGGAATATCTCTTTTAAATACTGTAAGCCTGACAAGTTTGAACCATGTAATTTAGCATTTGGAACAGGTGGGTGGTGTGTCATCTGCTGTCACTCTCATTGGTCGATAGTGCTGTTTGAACCAATGTGTGTTTTTTGAACCAACATACTTTTATTCTCGTCACTTGTTCACTTTTTCTCTAGGAAGAGGCACTACTGTGAATCCTCTCACTTACCTTGTGAAGTGCAGATGCATTCTCATTAGAGTAAATCAGCATCACTTAGCAGCATAAGTGAAGCTTGTAAAAACAATAGTCTTGTTTTGCTTACCCTGACGTAAATCAGGATCACACTGGCTGACAGCAACAGATTTATACTGATGCAAAACTGAGGTAAGATCAGAATCAGGCCAACTGACTTAAAGTATATTCTGCTATGTTGAGGGCTATTGATGACGAGTTTTAGATTTGATCTGAATTAATCTTTAACTGCTTGCTTGCTAGACAAGCAGAACAAATAGTGATTAGTCTTTTCATCTCAGCAAAATATGACACTGGCTTGAACTTAAAAGGTGTGCTGCAGCATTTTATGTATGCAAAGTCAAAGCATCCTACCCAGCACTGAAGCTGGTTCCCACTATGTTCCAAGACGGACAAAGGCAGAGGAGCGAGGACTTGCTGAATGTTTGCACTGTATGAAGGAAAGGGTTCCGTTGAAATTGCAGTTGACATGGTTGCATTTTTGAATCAGAAAAACATGTCCTGAAAAACAGTAAAGCATTTCTCACTTGGATACTTTCCTACTGCACTGCTTTTAGAAGAGATATGATTGGTATCTCAAAGTTCTCAGTTACATACCACCCAGAAACCACATTGTTATCTTCGACAGAAACAAACAAACAATTTAACCTGACCTATAGTTTAATGTGTAAAAAAAAAAAAAAAGAAAAAGAAAAAAGAAAGAGAGATGGTCAATGGCTAGTGCCCCACTGTAGTAATAAAATGTCTAGACAGCAATTAACATCCATTTCCCTTAAGAATGCAACTGTGTCATCAGCAAATCTTTACTACTTTGCAAGGGAACAATCTAAATATGTTTAATCATTAATCAATTTCCAAAATCTGAACAGGATTTGCTTTTCATGGGCTTTGTCTTCAAAACTGCAGTCACTTTATGAGGAAAAAAACAAACCTGAGGGGGGATTATTTTGGCCACAGTCCAGCGGGTGAGCCTGCTTAGAAGATCACTGGTGCTGTGTCTTGTTTGGGAACATTGCACTCTTTCTGCATACGTTAGCACTTTCAGTTTCCTCGATTCTTTTCTATTTCCTCTTTGTCTGTGTGTATTCATAGCCAGCAGCAGCGGCTGAAAGCACCGAGCAGGATTCTGCGCACAGACCGGTCCTGTAATAGCTGGCAACTGTATCTGTCTTGTGAGCTGGCTTTGAGAAATACCTCTCTTTCCTCCCTCTTTGAGCGGCGCTTCTCTACCCCCAGAATTATTCTCCCAGCCAATGGTGAAGTCTCCCACAGGTCACCGATTGCTGCGCTCGCATGGGATCTCGCTAAACTTCCTGTCAAGTACAGGGAGCAGGAAATTACTCTTTAGCTTCCTACAATTAAACAAAAAAATCACTGTGCTCCCACCGCACACAAATACCAAAAGGGTTTTAAGCCCATCAGGAAAATAATATTATACGTAGCATAAATAAGGAGGGAATCTGATTGACAGAACCATGATCACTACAGTAAATGGAAACTACTTTAAGTCCACCGATGCCAGCAGTGGATTTACCCTGATTTACAGTATCGTAACTGAGCTCAGCCTCAGGCTCTGGCGTGTTCACTGAATACATCAAAGAACTTCCCGAAGAGGAAAGTGGCACAAGCTGATATCTTTTGGAAACTCCTCTGTTTTTTCACTTTGAGAACTGGAAACTTCTCCTTTTCGCTTATACCCTGCTTCAGAATTCATTGTTCTTGCCAAATGAGTAAGAAATGTGAGGATTACTGCACTGGAGAGATGGCATTTCTGGAACACAATGTTGTTTGGCAAGGGACAACATTTTCTGCTGCACCCAGGGAATGACACAGACAACACTCAGCTTTGCTTACAGGTTTTATGACGTTTATTAATAAAGAAAACTATTTTGACAGATCACTAGTTTCTGGCACATAATACAGGCTCCATATGAAACAAGCATCAGAGCTATGTAGAAAAGGACACATTGCCTTGGTTTATCTACACATTTGTGTGACTGGATTGCACACGATGGTGCTAAAGAGAACCTAGAAAGAGGGATGTCACCCTCTGGGCTGAACACTAGCCACTGGTACAGCTTCCAAGATAGCAAAGATCTCTTCAAGCACATGTTCAAAACCTATGCATTTGTGTGAGTAACCCATGATCCTTCCTCTTCCAGAAACACTCATTCTGATGGAGACATCACAGGATGCAAGTCCAAATTGGCAAAATAAAAGATTATAGCAGACCGTATCACCTGGCAACCCATGCAGCAGCCATGCTTGAGGAGCAGAAGGAAGGAGTGCCAAAGACTCCTTCTTCTCTACACAGCTCGTTTTCTTTCTCCCAGTAACCAGGCGGGGTTGGGGTGGCATGTTGCTTTGGGATGAGCCAGAGATTTGTGTGGTGTCTTTTGGAACTTGCCTTGACTTGGGATTGAGATGTAGGATGTGCGCATGGAGCTGAGAGTTAGGAAGCACTGTCAAATCCACAGACTAGAAAATGTTGTCCTTGTGGTATGATTGAAGGATAAATGGCATTACACCTTGAAATGATCTGCAATTTGCCTTTAGAAAACCCAGTGCAATGGTACTGCAAAACCTTATGCTCCCTGGAGTACAATATTTTATATCTGTTTCGCATAAATGAGTGATTGTGAAAAAAAAATTCTAAAAAATTCTGTTCACAAAATGCATTTGGACAGAGGAAAAAAAGTCCGGCAGTTCTTCTGAATGTTTATTTCCTCTCTTTGCATCTTATGTTTAATAGTTTAACTTTTTTTTTTTTTGGGCATGCTAAGAATGTCACTTGCTTAAAGATCTTTGAAAAATTAACATAATTGTCCATTATCTTAGGCCCTTATTCTCTGCCTTTCAATATCTGCCCCTCCTAACATTTCACAATATATCAATCTCTGATCCTTGGCACTAGTACAATTCATTTTCCACAAGATGTTATTGAGATTGTAAATAAATGCCACAGCATCAAGGGGCAGACAAGACGGAGCCTGTTAGATCTGGAAGTCGGCAGCAAAGTTATAATTACAGCAGAGTGGTGTGAGGTGAGTTCTTTGCATCCATAGATTTAATTGTCATCAGCTGCTGAGGAAGTAAAGCATGGGGAAAAGAAGATGGAGAGTGATGGGGGTAAAGAGTGTTACCAAATAAGTCCTAAGTTGTTTTTGCAGTTCCCATTACTTCACTCATAAGCCATCAGCAGAACAGCAAGAAGCCCTGTGCTTAAATGGTAGCATTTCCGCAAAGATGACCTTTTGTACTGTTAGTATTTTAATTGCAAAAATTCTGAAAATTATACTCTTGTAAGCTGAGTTGGAGTAAAATNCTAAACCACGTCCCTAAGTACCATATCTAACCTTTCCTTAAACACCCTCAGGGATGGTGACTCCACCACCTCCCTGGGCAACCCGTTCCAATGCCCGACCACCCTTTCCGAGAAGAATTTTCTCCTCATCTCCAACCTGAACCTCCCCTGGCGCAACTTGCAGCCATTTCCCCTTGTCCTGTCACTAGTTATCTGCGAGAAGAGGCCAACCCCCAGCTCACCACAACTCCCTTTCAGGTAGTTGTAGAGGGCAATAAGGTCTGCCCTGAGCCTCCTCTTCTCCAGACTAAACAAGCCCAGTTCCTTCAACCGCTCTAATTTTCAGAGAGGGCAGGCTGCTCCCGCAGTTGGCTTAGGTGAGTGGCACCTCAGTTCGTGTGAACACTTAGCAGCACTCTGAGGGCAGGAGTCAACTAACTCTGCTGAGGCTGAGGACTCAAAATAGGCTGCGTGAACACGGTGAATATGTGCTGCACCGAAACTAATGTGCTGTGCTGACTACGGTACAGGTATCTTTCCTCTCACCATGTCCAAAGCACTTTTTTCTGCAAATATTAGAAAGCTCATTTTTACCCCCTCGTATTGGGCAGAGTGCATTTTTACATCACTGTTTCAGTGAGGTTATTATGGACCCTACTTACTAAGGGTCCAAGTATCAGAATCTGGCCTGATAGGATCTGAGTATCAGTGTTGTGAGTAATATTGTCTGCATGCACAAAAATGCCAAACCAGAGCTCAGCCTGCTTTGGTTATCTGATGTTTTTGCTGTGAGATCTCATTATCTCAGAGCTGAAGATGAAAGTGACTTGCAGAACTTTTCTTGAGCTGTGTGCATGAGTTAAAGGGCTAAGACTTTGGATATGAAGACAGTCCAAACTTTCCTAAAATTCTGCTTAGATTTGGATTCAGGCTTAGGGCCTAATATATGAAGCTAAGATAGACCATCAGTTGGGGCACAGACTCTTCCAGTGGTTGTTGAGTATTATATCAGAGCCCCAAATAAGATTTCATTGCTAACAATTATATACGTCACTAAGCATAGGAGTGGTTAGAAAATGTCTGTCAAATGATGCATGGAACTAAAGAAAAGATAACGGAAGATTGTTGTGATGTGTTTTGTGTTAATTTGTTGTTTTCCAAGCCGTTCTATCATTTTTCAAGGCATTTTATTTTGCTTGTCTGTATGATTTCTTGCACAGATTGATGAGTGCTTCTGTGGTCAAAGTAAGAGGAGAGTCAATGTGACCTCCCTCTCAGATGCCACTGCTCAGTAAGGATGTTACATACCTCAAATGCTTCTCAGCAGTGAAAACCACTACTCAGCATTGTTTGCAGTTTGTCATAGGAACAGGTGGAACTGGAAATTGAAAAGACCCACTAGGTCATACAGCCCCTCAAAGAAGATGTAGAGGATTATTTCTTCTACAATAGCTGTGTATTTTTCAGAAAATATTTTAGCAATTAACATTTTTTTGAGATCACAAGGCATAAGATTACAACTCCACTCCACAGCTCTTTCTGAAAATTCAAGATTTGTCTCATTTTACATTGCTTGAGAACCTTTGTAAAGGTTCACAGAGAGTGGAAATATGTCAAAATACCTATTTTCTTTCAAACAGAAGCCTCAGCCTTTAGCTTAAGACGAAGTGGAAAAGTCATCTTCAAATGAGACAATGTTTCAGGGATATGAGATTCAGTGGTCCACAACCCTCATCTGCCTGCAATATAAACAAAATATCATCCCAGCTACCTCTCAATCAAGCTGACTGGGGATTTGAGGACAGATATGCAGAACAATGTCTTACTCTACTGGGCTGTTCAGAGCAAGAATTGCATTTATTTTCTTTCAAATTAAAACTTTTCTGAAAAAGATACTTGCATAATACTTGAGTTCCAATTATCTTTATAAACACAATTCCTATTGAGAGAGAAACCTTTTTTATTTATGATGCATTTGGTAATATTGCATACTTAAGAAAAAAATCTTCAGTGGAACCATCCCAGGAATATTCTTCTGGTTATGTACCAGACTGAAAAGAGAATAAGGAGATCTTATTGGGAAGTATTTGATATTCCTGAGGTCTTACATTGAAGACATTAAAATTTCATTATGCAGTGTCAAAAAAAATTTCAAAAAAATGGGTAGATTACAACTATGAATGTTGCCATTGAATATTACATGTATTTTAAATAAATAAATGATTTAAAATATAAAAAGTGCCATACACAAAATTCTCAGAGTGGGGTAGAAACCCCCAGTTTTCTGGCATAACAGACCCCAGAAAATTACTCAAGAAGACTGTACTATATACTTGTGAACTTCGCAATTTTTTCTTTTAATTGCGTATATGGCAAATGGAAAAAGAAATGTGGTGTTTCAACATTATAAACCTTACTGGAGATCCTAAAGCAAGATTCAACTTCTCTGCAATGGGTACACATAACCTTTCTACCAACCATAAGAAAATACCTGTTCATATGAAGCTTGCAGGGTCTGAAATAAAATTTTTGCCTAAGGTATTTTGAAAATGTTATGTTTGCAAGAAAATATTAAGGAAAAAAGAGAAAAAAATCATTTAAGAGAAGTCTGAAAGTGAATTTGCAGCTTGATGTTTGATTCCAGTAGATTTCTCCTTAACCTAACAGAATGTGTTTAGGAATTGCAGTTGTAACTTTACAAAATTGACTATACTTTCAAAGGAAAAACAATCACCTTCTCAGTTTGTAATTTAATTTTTCTGCAGGTACAGCCTAATGTTCTCAGCTTGTGGGCGTGAAATGAACACATTTTAGTGCAGCTATTCTTATAAAGAAATGCATCTGTAACAGATAGTTCAAGAAATTTTGCTAAAAGAAATCTATCTAAGGGGATAAAGATTGGGCTAGAAACCTCAGGTGATTTTCTAGGAACTACAGGTAAACATGACCTCTGGTAACTTAGTACTGGGGAAATCAAAGGTTAATGTGGAAGGTCTACGGAACAAAGAGTACTGCAGATCATGATGTGCCTTTTCAAATGGAGTATCTTTCCTTTAGATCATTTTAGGAAATATCTTCTAGCATTTAACAGACAGAACCTGTAAAGTATGTGGATAACAAATGAGACTTAAAATTTACTACAATTCTAAATTTAATTCTATCCTTTTTAGAGAAATGGGAAAACATTCTATACTAATCAATGGAGAACAATAACCTAGCTATAAATTTGCAGGTTACTTAATTGTATGTTACTTAAAATATTTGAGAGATTTTGTTCATTATTCATTAAAATCTTTAAGATTTTTTCATAAGGGGAGTATTGGATGACAGAAGAGGTAGACAATAGACATCAGCAATGTTGAATGAAGCTTGCAGACATCTTTAATGCTTTCCATCCAACTTCATTAATTTAAGAGGTGTTAGGACACATTTAAAGACTGACTTCATCCTCTTTTATTTTCTTGCTAGTGACAAGAGAAAAATAGGCTTGTGTCTTATTAAAGGTTTCGTTGAACAGGTTCATAACTTACTTGGAAGACATATGCCCAAGTTGCCCTCACTCTTGGAGGGTGATATTCACCCCGTTTCTCTTAGGGCTCACAGAAGTCCTTTTTTAATGGTTTAGGTCAACTTTATGATCTCTTTTGGCAGCAGAACACATCAGCTATGCAAGCCGTGTACCTATCAAGGACCAAAAATTTCTTCGTGTATGTTACACGGCAGCTAGATTCTCTAACAGATGGAGGTTATAAAGGACATCATAGCCAGATATGGTGCAGCTAGTCTGCCCAATTTCTGAAGGAGATTCTTGTAGCAAGATTACACAGTTACTGTACCTCAATGCTTAGAAACAAAGGAGAAAACCTCATTGACTTCTCCACTTTTAAAACTTAACATTTTCTTTTAGAATTTTCCTGTGTGCACCATTAAACTTCTAAAGTTTTTACACAGATGTCTTTCCTGTCTAAATGCTGAATTACACTGAAATGATCTATTTTAGCCACGGATCCTTAGATGAGTTTGCGTAGTACTTCTGTCAGACAGCTGGTTACCTGTGAATAGTACAGAGAGAAAGAGCACAAAATAATAATGGAAAGAGATTTGCATACAGAAGAAGGTCAGATCTGGCTGTATGAAGTAGCCAAGGTATATGATATTCAGTAGGGAAACAGTCAAATCACAGTATTCCCTAACTCCTAACAGAGTGGAAATAACAGGCAAGAGAGAGTCACTGCCACAACACATGTGGCAGAACCTCGAAGGTTTAATGAACTTTTGCTGAGGAATAAATACCCATGGTGGGACAGTGGCTCTGCACTTCACTTTCAATTAAAGTGACTATGTTTTGCTGCTTCCATGTACAGAATTTAACCCAGATCTGCCAGTGCTGCCGTGAAAAATGTGAAGATTTTGGCATCAGTCCTTATTCCTTCCATGGAACATTCTGAAAATGGCATGCTGAGGCACCAAGGAAAGCACAGCGCTTGGATCAGCACAGTCTTAGGCTGCCAAGATGGGGAAGACCTAGAGACTCACCAAGGAAAAAAACCTATTTTCTCTTATGCAACAGGTAGGGTAGGAAGCAGAGAAAATGCTTGGGGGACCTTGGGCTTAACACTGTGACAGCTGTTTTATCTCCACTGAGTAGGCAGCTGGCATACAGAGCAAAGCGGTGGCAAACACTGTTCTAGTACATCCTTCCTGCATGGGCTATAGCAAAGGCTGTAACCATCTTGGTGCCACCAGCCAAACGCATTTCTGTCGTTTGGAGAAATGATAAAATTGGGGGAGGCTGGTCTTAAAAGTGCTGTGGGAAAACACCACCACCAAGCTACAGCGTGACACAGCTTGGTGGTGTGTGATTCTCTGGCTCCCTTTGGCCAAGCACAAGGCACCGCTGTCAGACACTGCAGCGCTCAGACTTGCAGTGCAGCTGCATCTGTTTGTCCAAGAGCAGGCAGGACCCCAGCAGGCAGGTGAGGCAGATGTTAAGGTATAGCCTAGCCCAGGAGGTGACTGGTACTTCTGGTTCCCTGCCCTGCAAACACTCCTTCCATGCCCTTCACTCCGCAGATAGCTCTAGTAGAGCATTTTCTCTGCTTCCTACCCTACCTGTTGCATAAGAGAAAATAGGTTTTTTTCCTTGGTGAGTCTCTAGGTCTTCCCCATCTTGGCAGCCTAAGACTGTGCTGATCCAAGCGCTGTGCTTTCCTTGGTGCCTCAGCATGCCATTTTCAGAATGTTCCATGGAAGGAATAAGGACTGATGCCAAAATCTTCACATTTTTCACGGCAGCACTGGCAGATCTGGGTTAAATTCTGTACATGGAAGCAGCAAAACATAGTCACTTTAATTGAAAGTGAAATTTGCTCTCTACTGGAAAATGTACAGCGTAATTTAGTTGAAAAACATAACTCTCACCTTTGAGCTGTTGCTAATAAATAAACTTATATGCCCTCACTTATCTACCCAAAAGACCTTTTATTCCCATGAGCCTGTAGCAGTTTTGCAGGTCATGACTGACATGCATTGCATATATCCTTGGGAAGACTTAAATTAGTGTTTCTAGACCTGCCCTTCTGTGAAAGTTAACGTCCTTCATGTAAGATGCCAGCACCGATTTTGGGTCACTCTTTGCCATGCTGCATACACATAAAACACACCCACCCACCACTTTACATATATGATTCAGTTCCCTGAGTGGAATATCTGAAATTCTTATCGTTCCTGACTATGCCATGTTGGTGCAATTCAATCTAAAATCAAGACGGAGTTGAACAAAAAGGCAATCACATTTTCAATCTCTCTGTAAATACGTCACAGAACTGTGATATTGTAGCATCAGCTGCTTAGTGAGAAGTGATGCTTTTTCTAAGTACCAGCACCTTGACTGGTTTGTTAGTTCCAGTTCTGAAATTCTTTACCTACTTTCAATCTGATAATGTCCTATGTATGAAGGGTCTCACAGTTCACTGAACCAGTTCAGCCTAGATCTAAATCTAAACAAACATGAGCCTGTCTTGTCTCTTACGCAACTCTCGTGCACAAAATTCCCAATAAAAGCCTGTAGGATCTTTTTAAGTATCTGCTGTCCATAGCAGCAGAAAACATAACTGAGTATTGAGGAAGCTCAAACAATAAACTTGCAAAATACACACACACACAAAAACGTATCAAACAATCATTAGGCATTTCCTGAAGAATCCTGTCTACCTTGGCCACCCATGAGCTCTTTGCCTATTATTCAAGACAGCTGGCCTAAAAAAGGGATCTGGCTTCTGCTTATATTTATTAAATCTGCAGGAAGGGCCCATCAATCACAACAATGGGTTTTAAGTGTTTGCTGGGTGAGAGGAGAGTCCCATAAGCAGTCTTTGAAGTGTCTTTTGCTGAAGGTAAACATCTGAAGAACATAAATAGCTGCTCTTCTTTCCAATGAGTGACCTTGTCAAAGTGGGTAGAATGGAGAGACGGGGGAGGGGTGCCATCATGAAAAGGAAAAGCAATAAAGGATTCCTTATGACAGCAATTTGCACATTTACTGCTCTTTGATATGTTAACTAGATTTTGCAAAATGGAATTCTTTGTCTTTTAGAGGTCCTTGGGCAGTGATAGCTCACAGTCAGAACAATGTTTTGCAATAGGCCTAATGCATCTTCTAATTAATAAGGTAACTTGGGCAACCTCTGTAAATCAGTGACATTATCATTATAACAGGACACAAGTGAATAGTTGTTTGTAAGGAAGGAAAGATGCTCATAACAGCAGTATCATTATTTACTGAGCTCATTGACTAAAGTGAATTGTATCGAATACAAGGGGATCAATAGGTTATGGGCCCTGTTCACTAAACTTTTACAAGCCATTTATGAACCTTTGATTCTAGAAAACATTGCTTCTCCATTCAGAAAACTAGGAACGTAGCACTGACAATTTTCAGTTTTCATACTCAGCACAGGCTCAGACTGTGACGCGAAATCTCCAGCTGCATTGAGAACATGCGGGCAAATCAGTAAGTTCTCTCAAAGGAACAATAAAATATTTTCAAAGAATAAAATATGCAGGCATAGATGCATATGACCACTACAGGATAGCAAGTAGCTAATAAGCTAGCCTATAGAAAGAAAAAATAATGATATTTGGTTTAGAAGTACATTACAGTAAGCAATGCATAGCATCGCAACCCCATTAGCAAACAAAACAAGTTGGACCCTGAGATGCGGGCAGCAAACTCAAGATTCTTTCTTGGAAGTAAAGTCACTTGTTATATTGCAAACTACGTCACAGTGAGTGAGTATTTTCACTTGCTTGGGTACAAGCAAAGGAAGATGCATTTCAGCTGTAAGCAAAGCGATTCACACAGATTAAACAGAACAATATACTATTGTATGTATTTATAAAGTATTGTAGTAACTACACAGTCGAATGCAGTAAGAGTACTTAGCTCCTTCAAAATAGAGTGCTGCCCCTGGTTTTAGTGGGTATGCCTCCTAATGTTCTGGAGGGGCACAATAATTTTGGGGGTTTTTGGCACTTAGGGATGTGGTACTTAGGGACATGGTTTAGTGGGTAATAGGTGGTGGGGCGATGGTTGGACTGGATGATACTTGAGGTCTCTTCCAACCTTAATGATTCTATGATTCTATGATTAACAGGAGTACGAGTCATAGACATGATCAGGCCTGTTATGGCATCATTTTTTTTACCACTCATAAACAGCCCTTGTCAAGATTAAGCTTTCTTACTGAATCTCTTTTCTGTCAGGTATTTTCCATACCTTGATCTCATACTAGCTTTATTTCTGTTGCTTTAAATCCCTTTTCCTTCTTTGTTTACTCTTGAAATATTTACCTCACCCTCTTTAGTTCACATGGATCAACACCATGAAGTGAGGTTTAAGGTGAGGTGAGAAGTTTGAGGAGAGCTATCACCGAAAGAATAGAAATAAATATTTCAGAACATTATCCCTACTGCAAGCCTTCACTGGTCCTGTACCAGTTTGCTTCTGGATTTGACTGGGAGCTGGATCTTGTCCATAATTTATTGCCTTTGCCTACACAATCCACATACCACAAAGCCTATAGCAGACGGAAAGGGGAAAAGAACCAGACAAAGGCATCGCAATCTTACCCTGTCTAGTGTCGGAAGTGGTTTACCCCCTACGTTAGGTCCTGAGCAGCCCTGCCTCAAGGTGAAGGACCGCTCTGGACACCAGCTCACTGGAGCTCCTCCTCGAGACTGGTGAATGTGCTGGGCAACGCTGAGGCTGAGTAAGGCCAGGTGACAGCAAAAGCCTGCCTCTTCCCTCAGCGCTCCTGCGTGGGCTGCTGGTGCTCAAGTAACAAGCAGGGCTTGTTCTGATGGAAAGAGGAGACTTCAGCTGTAGATGATATTACATGGAAGGGAAATGTTTTCACCTACCCAGAGCAGGGAATGTAAATGATAGCCTGAGCATTCACAAATGTCTAACGACACTGAGAGACTGTGCCTGGCCCACAGCATCCCGTTTAGCTACATCAGTCACAGATCAGAGAGACAGCCAGAGAAGTTCTTGGTTTTCCTAATTTCTCCTCTCCATTTCTTAAGAATTTATCCTTGACTCCTCTCTCGAAATTTGGCTGGAGACTTTTTTCCTTTCCATGTTCTGAATGTACATCCATCACAACATGGGCTGGTGTCACCCTCTAGGGAATTGTCTATTATCTCTCTTAGTATTATTTTCTTTCCATGATCTTTCTCCCTGTGAAAAATGTTGTGTGGATTTTTTTTTCTTTCTTTACACTAGCTCTTCTTGTACTAAGCATCTTTGTTAGCAAAGGCAAGGTCTAAGAAATATATTCTTTGTTCTGAGAGAAAGATGAATTTATCACTAAAATAGAGATGCACGTAAGCCAGCAGCCTAGTATCTGTGGCTGCCTGAGTAAAGACGATGGGTCTGAGTACCCTTTCCCATGAGGTTTCATCTGCCTCTGAATGTTGTGCCTCTGGCCTAATCCATACCATTAAAGGCAAAAACACGTAAAACTCCTCATTGTCCATGACCGAACAATATAATCATCAGGTCACTGTCTGCTTTCTAGTTAGAAAGGTATAATTCCACTGAAGTCAGATTTACACCAATATCAGTGAGAGCAAAATTAGGTTTCCCCTATAGTTGCTGTTAACCTTTATCAGCATCACCCAGTAGTACTGAGATGGTAGTATTAGTAAATACAACACGAGGCTGATCTTCAATAGCAGTTCCCTCATTTACTTTTTGCTGATTTATCACCTCACTAATGACACAATAGATTTTCCCATTAGTTTATTATTATTATTTATTATTGGTATTAGTGTTATCCTGAAAGAAAATGAAAATAGAGAACTGACCTCATCTGAGCACAGCGTATTATTTTCAGGAGTTCAGAAACACTGCACAGAATGGACAGTTTCCATTTCACCAATGTTCAATCACTGGCATTTGTCTTTTGTATCCCAGAGCAATTGCATAACTCTAATATTGACCTTAACCAGAGCCCTTTGTTTCTCACCCTAACAGCCAAAAGCATTAAAAATGCGTGTTTACTTAATTTGTCCTGGCATGCAGTGTAATTACAAGCAGTTTGTTTTCTCTGTTGTAAAATATGGGCTACAGAAGGAATAAAGTAATGTGGAAAATTAACATTGTGATGTACTGTATAGTGGAATAACACTAAAAACACTTAGCTGTGTTAGTACTGGAGGTGCTATTTGTGTTGTGTGCAAGAGCAATAAAGAATTAAATGCCTCTTTCTAAACTATATTTGCATGATTTTCAACTGCAGTAAAATTAATCTGAGCTGCCTCCAAGTACGAAAGAAAAAAATCAAAGTGCAAATAGAACTGAGCAGCACTCATGCAGCCTTTAAAGTTGTACTTTTCTATTTTGTGAATTCCGGCACGCCATTTACTGATATCTGTGATTCTTACAGAACCGGACTAGGCAAATACATTTAAAGACTCCCATGCTGTGTCTCGCACTCACCAAAGCTGTGGCTTTGGTATGGTTATGGCCATGTCGACAGGACCTTTCTGATGTGACAGCAGGTCTGGGCACAGAGTGTGGCAAGGTAGTTTGCTACAGTATTTTCCTTCTTTGTGTCTCTAGAGTAAATACTGCATCCACATCTAGCATTACTCCACGTCTCTGCTAATTCCTTCCATGAACGATGCACTTCATCCCCTTTCCCTCCTTTATAAATCTCCCCTTTTCTTTCTGAAGTACTAAGTGCTATTATAACTACAAAAGTATAAATATCAGTTAAAGCCTTTAGAGTTAAGGGAGTATTTTGTACCAAAATAGCCAAGAGCAAAAAAACCCCTTCTCACTCACTTTTTTTCTTTTTTTTTTCTTTTTTTTTTTTTTACTTTGTTCAATCATCATNTTTTTTTTTTTTTTTTTTTTTTTCTCTCCCTTCCCTTTCATACTTTCTGTGGAAAAGTTTAGATAATGAAACAATATGAGGTCCATTTCCCACCATTTACGTACATTCGAAATGTCAAAAATTCAGAAAAGCAGTGGGAAAAAACCATACCAGATCCCTCCATTATGAATGTAAAAATATTTTTTTTTCCTCAATTAAGGTTTTTACCCAGAGATATTTGTTAAAAAATAGACCACTGGGTGAAGGCAAACATTTGAGCCCTTTGGGTTTTTTTGTGGTTGGGGTATTTTTTTGGTGTGGTTTTTTTTTTTTTTTTTTCTTTTTGTGCAGTTGTTCTGGGTTTTTTGTTTGTTTGTTTGGTATTTTTTATTTGCTGGGAACTGCCCTGTGCAAAGGGCAGCCACTCTCTCTTTGCAGAAAAGGATGGTCAGTCTCCTTGTTCTGGCCACTGTGCAAAAGAGTTTATCCACTTTGTCATCTGACTCATTTATATTTTTAATAACAATTTGGGATGAACCTGGAAAACATGGGAGCTTTTAAAAGCAGTCGAAAACAAATCCAGCTTTAGCCTACTGCAGACTGGAGCTAGGAAAGTCATTAGATTAACCTCTCTTGACAGGTCAGGCTCAGCAAATATTCTTAAAAATAACTCTTCCAGTAATTTATGACCTTTGGGGAACATAATCAATAGTGTTAAGAGGAGAGGCAGCCAGACAGCACTTCCTGGTAGGAGAAAGTTTCTTGTCTTTGTAATGTTTGCATTCTGTCTGCTTGTATGCAATAAGACTGACTTGCCAGTGATATCATACCCCTTTTACTCCATCAGTTTTGGAGACATACATTTTTATTGTCAATTTACCGTCTCCTCTGTTATTTCATACAGTATCTAATTCCAACAAAAACGAATGCACAAGTGTGATTACAAAGTAAGGGGAAAATGCACAGTTCATTTTCTTCCACATTCCCTCTAACCTCTCTGGATCATTTGAGGGAGAATGGTCCTCTGCCCCAGGACGTCATAAGGCAAAGTCTTAAACATATACTTCATTTTAATGCACGATGAGCTACTCATAGTACTTAATTAAGCACATTCTTACACCCCCCTAAAATCAGTGCCTAGGGGAATTTTATGCTCTGTCTCTGTATTTTTTTCTTTTTTTTTTTTGTAAGATTGGTTAAACTATACGAGATTTGGACATGCAAGTGACAAAAATATTTCTGTATTTGTTAATAATTTTAATGTGTTTTATCACCGGTGAGATTTCCTCTAGCTTTTTATATAATAAAGAGCATTTCCCTGGCTATTCAACATAGAGCTCTCCTTCAGGGGTCAGTATTTAAGTCCCATTTTCTGAAACTGGAGACCCTCAGGAGGATACATTGATTTCAGTGGGGCCTCACGTTTATTGCCTACATGCACATGCTTTAGCCACATGGACCTGCCTGAGACAGGACTACTGCCCATCTTTCTCTGCAAGGACTTCTAGGGACATAGGAAAGGATAGAGCATTGCAATATGATACTGCACTAATTTTGACACCACTCAGAATTACTGGATGTCAACTTTTCCCATGTCCTTGGAGTGGAAGAACAGTTCGGAAACTCAAAGAAGTAAAAAATATTTAGAAAGAAAATCCCTCATGTTCACAGTCCCTGGCAGAAGCTTTAATACATACTACTTCAGGTCAACTTTGAGCATCTAGTGCCAACAACTATAGCTGAGACAAGATACCAGCTTTTCTCCAGAGCTATGGTGAAACTGAAAATGACGTCCTCCCCCCCTCCTCTGTTTTCCACCTTCATTGCCAAGCTGAAGTATGGACAGTATCAAAAGTGGCTACAGAGCTCTGGAGGGCAGTAGTCAAGGGCATGAGGGCCCAGTTGGTTTTATCCTCCATCCTGCTGGTGAAGAGAAAGTGTGTGAGGCCCTGGAGGGAAGAGAGCCCCAAAAATGCTGGTTAATATCCAGCCCAGTGAATAGGAAGTTAGACAAAAATGCCAGGAGTTCTGTGTGAAGGAACGAGTATCTCCTGGCCATACTGAAACAGGAAGAGGGAGCCTCCGTACAGGTGGTAGAAATAAGCATGGGTAATCTAGGAGGAATGCAGAGACATTGTCCGAGCATTCAGAGATGAAGCTAGGAAAGCTATAGCCCAAATGGAATTGAATCTGGCTGGGAATGTCAAAGGCAACAAGAAGGGCTTCTGTAAAAACGTAAGTGACAAAAGGAAGACTAGGGATAAAGTGGGCCCATTGCTCAAGATGGGGGATCTGGTTACACAGGACGTGGACAAAGCTGAGGTACTGAATGCCACCTTTGCCTCAGTCTTTATTAGCATGACTGGCCTTCAGGAATCCCAGGTCCCAGAGAGCAGGAGGAATGGCTGGAGCAAGGAAGATGTACCCTTGGTGGAAGAGGTTCTGGTCAGGGAACACTTAAGCAAACCAAACATACCTAAGTTCATGTGCCCTGATGGGATGCACCTATGAGTGCTGAGGGAGCTGGCAGATGCCACTGTGAGGCCACTTTTGATAATCTTTGATTGATTGTTGTGGCTGGGAGAGGTGACTGAAGAATGGAGGAAAGAAAATATAACTCCTATCTTCAAGAAGGACAAGAAGGAAGACCCAAGTAACTACAGGCCTGTCAGCCTCACTATGATCTCTGGGAGGTGATGGAGCAATTCATCCTCGAAACCATTTCCAGGCACATTAAGGAGAAGAAAATCATCAGGAGTAGTCAGCATGGGGGAAGTCATGCTTGTCCAGCTTGATAAACTTCTACAATGAAATGACTGGCCTGGCAGGTGAGGTGAGAGCAGTTGAGAGTGTTTATCTGGACTTCAGTAAGGTCTTTGACACTGTGTCCCATAAGATACTCATAAACAAGCTGTTGATGTAGGGGGATGGATGAGCAGACAGTGAGGAGGACTGAAAGCTGGCTGAATGGCTGGACCTGGGGGACAGTGGTCAGTAGCACAAAGTCTAGGTGGAGGCCAGTAGGTAGTGGTGTACCCCAGGGGTCAGTACTGGATCCAGTCCTGTTTAACATCTTCATTAATGATCTGGATGATGGGGCAGAGTGTAACCTCAGGAAATCTGCAGATGACGGAAAACTGGGAAGAGAGGCTGATGAGCCAGAGGGTAGTGCTGTCATCCAGAAGGACCTTGACAGGATGGAGAAATGGGCTGACAGTGGACATCTTGAAGTTCAAAAAGAAGTGTAGAGTCATGCACCTGGCAAGAACAACTCTGTGCATGAATATATGCTGGGGGCAACCCATCTGGAAAGAAGCTCAGCAGAAAAGAGTCTGGTGGTACTGGTGGACACCAAATTGACCATGAGCCAGCAATGTGCCCTTGTGGCAAAGAAAGCTGATGGTATCCTGGACTACACTAGGCTGAGCAAGCTGGGATTGATTAGCCTAGAGAAGAGAAGACTTTGGGAGAATCTAATTAATGTGTATGAATACCTCAAGTGTACAAAAATGATGGAGCCAGGCTCTTTTCAGTGGTGCCTCGTCACAGGACCAGAGCCAATGGATATAAACTGAACACAGGAGGTTCCATCTGAACATCAGGAAACATTTTTTTACTGTGACAGTGACTCAGCACTGGCACAGGTTGCTCAGAGAGATTGTGGAGTCTCCCTTCTTGGAGATATTCAAAAGTCATCTGGACATGATCATGGGCAATTCACTCAAGGTGGCCCTGTTTAAGCAGGGAGGTTGAACAAGATGACCTCCAGAGGTCCCTTTCAACTTTAAACATTTTGTGGTTCTGTGATTCTGTGAACATGCAGCTCTTGGAAGTTTATCATGAGTGGGAATAGTCATTACACAGATAGTCATATTCACATTAAATTCACAGCACAGTTGGTCTGCACATGCACAGAGGATGTTGCCAGGTTTTCAGGATCCAGGCTGTAGATCAGTCAGAATAGGTCTATCTAGATGCCAGGAAATTCTGAAAAGATGCAACAAACTTATCAGATTTCCACTCATAAAATTTCTGAGATGGAAAAAGCATGACATGTTTTGAGAAAATATTTGCCTTTAATCAGTGACATTTTTTTTTAAAAATCGAACATAAATGATATGGCAGTATTTTTGACATATTGCCACTGCTTTATGATGAGACATAGAATCTTGTATATACTGTAATGACTAAGAAGGATCAACAAAACAAGGTTAAAAAATATATAATTTTTAAGTATGATCTCTGAGCTCTCCAAGAGCTTGTTTTCCTAATTACCACTGTTATACAGCACATTAATAGTCAGCCAGGCTGAAGATCAATACCCCTGAAATCTGAAGCACACAACACAGCCTAAGATGCCCAGAAATACATTATAATTATAAATACATACGATTATAAACTTATATACATATATAATTATAAATATATTATAATAAGATACTTTGGCTGCCTGAATAATAATGAAGAAAAAACTTTAATAAAAAACGTCATCCAGTAATTCCTGTATCACAGTACTGAAGAACAGTTAATCCATGATGGAAATTTCCCTTCCTTAGTAGCTTCTGCTTGCTTTGAAGAAACAGTGAGAAAAAGAACAAAGAAAAATCCTTTTTAAACAGTCAGAAAGTTTTACTTACTATATTATGGTAAAAAAAAACACAAAGATTCTTTACCCTCAGATTAGTTTTCATTTTGTTGTTGCATTTAATGGAGTAACCACAAATAATTTGGCTAATAATTGAACTTGTCATCTGTGGTCCATGTGACTGCTGGGAAATCTTAAAAACCCAGCTTAAATCAAGAATGCAACAGTTTCTGTCAGTTACTACTGCAGTCTGCTTGTAAGAACTGGAGGAACTCTTGAGCAACTAGAAGAAATAAACAAACAGGGACAGAATGTTATTTTGCGCCTTATATAATGATGTAGGGTGCAATTAATTTTTATTATCCTTTGGGAGGGTTTATAGAAGTCACTTGTGACATCAGAGTTAGTCATATCATTGTCCTAAACGTATGGCAACAACAACAAAAAAATCAGTGGCATCTACTGTCTTCTGCAGCCCAAGCAACAGCATTCTCTTCCTCCTTTTGATAAACTATAGGGCCAGTATTTCAGTTGTATTCTCATCCAATATATTTCCACATGTGAAATTCCTGGTTTTGTTTGTGGTGCATTTACAACACCAAATCCTAAACCCCATTCACTCAGCAGGGCTAAAGTGAATATCATTAAAGTTTGTTTTGCAGTCCGTTAGAGAGTGAAAATATTTTTTTCCCTACTTTTGACACAAAGTTCACCAGATCTTTAGGTTTTCTTTGAAAAAATTCTCATCTTTTACAGTCTCTAGTCAGCGTAAGGTTATCATCTTTATTTGTGTGCATCATATATTCATATTCTTACATAACGTTTGTCAGATGCAACACTGACCAATGTAATAAAGGACATCCTCTTTCTTACAAGTCAAGCTGATTTCTTAGGCCAGTAAGTAACAATTGTGGATCAGAAAGTTGAGAAAACAAGAATATATTCCACCTTTCTGTTGCTTATAAACACCATTTCTTTTCCACATCTTCATGTATATGTAGATAAATAAATGCAATTGTTTTTTTCCCATGCTTATATGCTCTCATGTTGAAAAAGCAGTAGATCTTAGAAAATCAGAATGCAATTACTTTGGATTTTTTTTTTTTTTTATGACCACTTTGGCATCTCTAGCAACCAAGGTGTTATTAACTTCTGAGGAAAAAGTCTGCATCATTTCTCAATCAAGGAGGTAGATAGACTCCTACTAGACTCTCATTCAGCACTGTGTTTCCTGTGTTAACTGACAGTGCTTTTCAACACACATTTTCAAAGAGAAGATTTCGTCTATGCAGTGCGAATGTATGATTCTGAAATCCAGTGCTGCTAAGTGGCTACTGACTGCTGTTGAAACCAAAAGTTTCCATATTAAGCCAAATTGCATCTTTTCCCTTAACGTGTTTTTTGCACAAACGGCAAACAGGCTTGCCTGTGCAAGACCTGGCACATGTCTCATGTCTCTCCACTGACTGATTGACAGGAAGATTCCATGCCATCCCTGCTGATGAAGTGCTTCGGTAGTTGCTGGTGTTTTCTTTCCTGCCCAAAGAAATTCAAACCAGACAGATCAGAAGTTGCTGGACTGCAGTGTTTGTGTTTACAAGAGGACATACCACTGCCTGACGAAAACCTACACAGCTGGAGGTAAATGACCGCAGGTGGGCAGTGTGTGATGTTAGGCTAGGAGAAGTAAATCTGGGCAATGCAATTAACTTGGGACAGCTTTATCCCCCATTTTTTTTCTGTCTAGATTCTAGCACTAGATAAATAGTGCATTTTGAAAAAAGTCAGCAGTTATTGATACTTTTAACTTCTTTTTTTCAGGATACTTCTCCCTTTCCAGCATGTTCTTGAATATGTGGGGAAGTCGTTTCAGCCCATATTGAAATCAAACAGTTATTTGTGCAAAGATTGACAATACTGAAACCATTTGATTTGAATGTCTTAATTTGAAAATAACCTGGAGGCACTTAATAGACTTACTTTTCTTGTAAGCGTTTGATTCACAGCTGCTAAAAGAAGGTTTCATCGCACATGAAACTTGAGGCATCTGCTTTGTCATGTCAGAATGACGATTGAGTGGGATGCCAGGATGACATGGAATAACATGAAACAATGCATCCAGCTGCATGGAAATTGTTTAAGTGTTTCTCTTGTGTGCCTAACAGTATCCATTGGAAAGAGAAAAATCTGTGCAGACCATGAAACAGATGTTATCTAATTCCCCTTCTCCTATGAATGCCCATAGGTGCAAAAAGCCTGTGGCTCTTCAGATTCTGCAAGCACTTGTACAGCAGCATTTTCAAAAGGAGAAAAGGCTCTGCAATGACCCGCTGGAGTTTCTGTTGTTCCCCTCTGAGAACAAGTGGAATATAAGGGCAGAATTTACAGCTTTTCCTTTCTCCTTACAAGCTTATAAAATAAACAATTACTTTAATTCCATAAATCAATCTTGAAGAATTTTCAGGTGCTATATCAATATACAGATACTTTTTGTGCATGAAAGCTTTATTAACTAAAGCTGAAGAAATAGGGCAAACAGTAGGCTGGAAATGCCTGGATTCCTTAAAAAGAATGGCTTCAAAGTTTTGAAGACTGATTCGAACACCTGAGACAACTTGAATTTGCTTCATATCATTTGAGTAGATACCAAATGTTGTACAGAAACATACTTCTGCACTGTAACCAGGTTCTTGCAATGTGGAAGAGACTATTCAAGATGTATGTGCATAAATCCAGTTGTTAACTGATGAGAGTTGCAAGAACAGGATGGATAATGTGTCAGTTAATGCTTGATGACAAATTAAGGTCATGTAATACTCATGCACTGCGTGAGTATTAACCACCTTATGACAATTGTGTTGGGACAAAGATTTGTCTTGGTCACTGCAGGTAAACTGTGCTCTAATCAAGCAATTCTGTGACAGGCCTACTGTCTGTCTGGTTGCCACTTTACACGCAGGATGTAGCTAGTTTTCAGACAGCTTTTGTTGTTTGCCTAGTGAAGATCATTGGTGTATTTTACACTTAGAAGTGTTAGACACAAAATTAAGTAGTACTTTTTGGTTTCCTTTGTCATTTTGCCAAAACTGTTTAGAAGGGAATGGATTCACAATGGCATGGATAGCATATGCCTCAAGAAGAGGTGTCATCTAAATTTTATAGGTGGGAAACTGAAACAGATGTGGTCCTAAGAGACTTGCTTGGGGCCACACTGGAACACATGGCAGGACAAGACGCTGAACACTGTTCTGTCACAGACTTCCTGACTCAGGGATTGATCTTCCACTTATTGTCTTGATGATGGTTCTTGTTCACTTTGCATGCCTAAACTAACTAGGAAAAAGCTTGGAGATTCAGGAACTCTCTGGTTTGCTTTTTCAGAAAGCATTTGACAGGCGTGGTGAGCTGCTGTTCTTTTCATACAATATTAGTGGTTTCTCTGCTGTTTGACAGCAGCTGACAGAGCCAATGCACAGTGCTAGTCTTAACTCAGGTTTAAATTAGGAAAAGAGAAAATTTCTTTCTTATACCTTCCATACAGAATTATAGCATGGTCCAATTATAATGTGCTAATTTTTCCCTTAAGAGTATCATGGAGCTTACTCACAGCCACTTTTTTCCTATCTTTGTGTCAATACATGTAGACACAGCACAGACTGATACATTTGTGCTAAGCATCAACATTTTGTAGGCCAAACTGGTTGCTCCTTAGCAAACCCACTACTTCTGATATGTTTGAAAACCATATTTTAAGTTCTTCTGTTCACTCAGTTCATTCCAAACCACCAGCTATTTCCCACAGCATAGCTCTTCCAAAGCTACTTGATCAGACAGAATCCTTTTTTAGGCATATATGGTCCTCACTATGTTATCTGGATTTATATTACAAATCCTGAAGTGAATGTCCCTGGATATTTTCCCTGTAACAAAGTAAATTATAATTGTATGTGACTTGTTCCAATGGTGAGGTGGAGTGTTAGAGGTAAGAATTAAGATGTACTTTCGGAGTTCAACAAGAAAGGTAGCATAACTCCTTCCTCGGTTATGTCTGCCATTAATATGAAATGGTAGGCTGGGGAAAAAAAAAAAGCCAAACAAACCTGGAGTAGAGAGGTTAGGTTCAGCCATTCCGTAATTCCTTCAGCCTCAGTGGTATATTCTACCATTACCCATGCGCTACGGATATTCCTCTTGGCAAAAATCTTTCTGAGCTGGGATGCATACTTGTTAAACATTGATTCTGAGTACTGTGTGCACATCAAAAGCTTTCTGAATGCTGAAATCCCTTATTTATTTTTCTTATTTCTGTTATATGATGCAACTATTTCTTTAAATGACATAGGCTAGACACATAAGACTCAAGGGGACCTTACAGAACCCTGGTGGGGCAATATACTTTGTAACATTTGAGGACATTTGTAACATAAGTGAAGATATACATCTGAAAGAGGTGTGTAAATTCAACATGATGCATCTGCAGCACATCAAAAAACCATAGAATGTTGCAAGATCAATCACAAAGAAACTATTAAAATTAAAATGTACAAAATGGAGTAAAAGTATTTTAATCTTTGAATGTCTAAAAATAAAGATGTATAATATGCATTACTGATTATTTATTCAAAATATATTTTATCACTACTGAAGCTAGTGGAGAGAATGCTTGAGAAGTGAAAAATGATATTGACATGAAAAATGTTTAATTTAATGATTACTGACTTTTTATTATATCATAAACCTAATACTTAATGTTTAAGGTTGTCTATGTTCTAGTGGTTAAAATGAGAAAAAAAAAAAAGAATATATGTAATTTAAATGAAGAGCAGGTATTTTCTTCAGGAAAACCCTTTTAAGCAGAGTTTCCCAAACTTTGTCAGGTAGCAAGCCACTCCTAGCTCTCAAATGTCTTTTGTATTACTATGCTCTCCTGATCAAACTTTTAACTGGAAACACAATAAAGCTAACCTTAGTGACATAAAATTTAATATAGTTCTGAAGCACAGCTATGGATCACTTAGCGTGTAGATCACTCAGCATGGCTTTGCCATCGTAATTTAAATTCAAAACCTGTTTTTCTTTTTCTACTGCATTCCTCAAGTTCTTTCTAGTGGAATACGCCACTGTTCATTTGTAGATGCCTTCACATTACAGGAAATCACATTCTCTATGTATGAGCAATTGTGAAAATTTTGGACTACAGAGTTTAAGTAGTACTACAGGAAGATGTCTGTCCAGTTATGTTAGCACCAAAACTTACTAAAATCAGATGCAAAATCCAGCAACTTTTAAAACACTAAATACCTAAACACTATTCAGCATTGAGTTTAACTTGCATTTTCTCAGATATTCTACAAAGCTAAAAAGTAAATAAACAAGCTGAAAATCATGTTGAAAGAAAAACCATATGTAATGACCACAGGCTCTCACTGAGCAAAACTTATTCTTGAAGAAAAAGTGGATCCATTAGAATTTTCACCACTGCAAAATAGTACATTCAACCAAGGGAGTACATGCAACCAAGTGTGGAGAGAGCAAATAGCTGACATTTCAACATCCTGAGCAAAATTTCCCTCTAAACATTGGAAATTAACTACCAGAAGAGATAAAGCAGAAGAAAAGAAAATCCACAGTCAGAAGCATTGGGAAGCTGATATTAAAACAGCACTCTAGAGTTCCTTGAAAAGACCCATAGATCCTAGAACATCTAAGGAAGTAATCTTAGTAGAGTCCTCTGCACTGTTCCTTGACTATATAGGTCCTTGAGGATCCTGCTCAAGTCATTGTGTGACTTAGCAGAAAGTCAACATCAGTGCTCCTGTCTCTGTGCTAGGATCATATTTAGAGGAATTTTCAGTGTCAAGAGTTAAAAAAAAAAGAATTGTTTTCTGTTCTTGATCAATGACTACAATACAGATGAAAGGGTAAATACTGTAAATTAAGAGCTATGACAGTTGCTGAAGTATAAGAGATCAAATGAAAGAAGTAATATCAAATGTAACTCAGTAAGAAAAAACAAAACACATCCTGTGAATGTAAAAAGATATGATCGATCAATCATTTATGGTGCCACTTGGTCTTCCTGAGGTTGTGGTTCTAGGAAGGTCAACAGCTTGATTATCAGGGCCCTGATTATGAATCCTAGGTATCCCTTTTCATTGCAGTACATCCAATGTGGATTGTAAAACACCTTGTTCTAACTGTGTTTAATTTGGAAATGGGTAGGTCTGTATGGAAGGTGGTACCCAACACTTTCTTCTTTTATGGAATTCTTGACTGGGCACTGAGAAGATTAAAATACATCTAGATTTTACTCACTTGGCATCATACTGTTGGAAATCCTGTTTACACAATTTAATTTTGTTACCCTATTTTTATATCCCCTGCACACCTCAAAGTTTCTGCTTTGGATGAAAAGACAATATACACTTCCTTACTCAAGCAAAACTTCCACAGATTGTTTTTGTCTGGAATTTTGCTGAAAGGAAGATAAATATAACTCAAATGAATATAGCTTGAAGAACCGTAAAGAGCGCTGCGCTATACATCAGCTTTGAATAACTTGTTACCAGTTTCTATAAACTTGTCTAATTATATGATAGATTACGTGTGTAGAAACCAGAATGGTTTGCGTTCAAGTATTTTTAGAAGTAACTTCTTATTTCTCTTTCATGGAGTTTATTTTTCTTTTTGGTATGCAACAACATTAATAAAATTAAACTTCTTAGAGACTACATTTTGAATATGGGCTTGAAAAAACCCTTGAGGATAAACTTGAATGCACTAAATCAGTGCACTAAATGTGTAAGCTGTATGCTCTCTCTTTGTAAACTGTGTTTTCTAGAGTATGGCTAAGTAAAAATGTCCAAACATTAAGGAAAACGTAAAGCTTAGAAAATCAAAAAAATTCAGTTCTTTTTTTCAGCTTTAGTCCAAGTTTCTCATTAAGAGTAAGCGTAATTTGAGAAACTGTAGGCTGTCATTGTCACAAAACAGTCCTCCTTCAATAAGAAAGCCAAGGTCTTTAAAACAAAATTAAATTTCCAGAAAAAAAGGAGAAGATTTTCAAGTAATGGATGTTTTTTTCCTGGAGGGGGGGAGGAAAAAGCACTTCCGAGTATTTTATTTAAGAATGACTCTCTGGTCACAAGAAAGAACTCAGGGTAAAATGATTAAAATTGTCATAAAAAATTTCATGAGAAAATATCCACAACTTATGCCCACCTCTCCTAATCTTTTTCTATCAAAGGGAGGCAAGCAATCAAGTTGAGGAGTGAATCCCGTATTTCTGGTTGCCTAGGCAGGAGAACGTGTTCCCGGAGACGGTGTCCCCAGCACCATGGACAGCTCCACGGCTGGAGCGGCCCCGCAGCGCCCGCGGTCGCGGGGGGGTGCAGAGTCCCGGCCCGCGGGGCAGGAGAAGGGTCCCTGGTGGGACACTCTCATCTTGGCCCTTCCAGCTATACACCCACGGCCGCAAACAAAGATTCATGTCTCTTTTATCTCATTACTGTACAGTGTAAATTTTCTGTTCAAACCAAAGGCGACTTCGGGCTTGTACTTCCTTTCGTCAGATTGTAATTTTTTTTCAATCATTCATCATTTACTCTTCTCTTTAAGAAAAAACCAACCAAAATAACAACAAAGCAACACTGCGAACAACTTTCTGATATCTCAGTGCGTCTAATGTCACTTTTCAGTTCTTTGGCATCTTCCTATTCCTACACTGTGTTCTTCTTTGATAGTAATTGGATACTAGGTTGTCTTTCCTGTCCTGATAATCCTCCCGACTACGGTGTTCCCACCTACCCATCAGCAGGCTGAAAACATTTTACATACAATGCTCACAGAAATTGATACACTCAATTCAACTTCTTCCTTGGCTATAAATGTAAATTAACTCCAGCTGATTCTCCCAACACATATTTTTACTTCACCCAATCTCCCACTGCATTCCCTCTACCACTTTGAAATATCTTGTAAATGATTATTTTAATTTTGTAACTTGAAATGTAGCTATGACTGTTTACCACACATTCTCTGCCCCAACAGCAGGCATCAAATTGACTGACTTATTGGGTGAAAGTGGTGAGAAAAACCTGAATGCATTTCAAAGCAGAGTGTTGCAAGAAATGAGGGAAAATTGTGTTGGGTGTGGGATGCCATTTCTAGACAGTTTCAGCTGTCCTAAAGAAGGTATTAAAACCCCCTGAACCTAAAGCAAAACCAGTTACTGGGCCTCATCTTGAGGTCTACTACGTGGTCTGATTGTGCATTGAAGGCAGAGTAACTGGTAGGGGGACAAGTGAGAGACAAATGCAGAACTAAATGATACTAAAAGAAGCACAAGGCACTATTTAGCTTCACAGAATTGTTAACACAGCTTGCTGAAACTCTGTAGAGGTTATCACCTTCTTACAGCCAGCCAGATCTTCAGGAAGGTCTGGACAGAAAGTAAAACTCTATACACCAGCTACAGAAGGTATGCACCTATATCCTACACAATCAGATATATATTCATAAGAGAAGTGGGTTCTCCTCCACCAGCTCATGTTAGAGCCTAGTTCTCATGGCAGTTAAAGTTCTGAATTCTTCCACACTAAGAAAGACAAGGTGGGGGTTAAGTAAATATGACAACAGCCATCAGTATTATTAAATCCACCTAAGTATTTAGGCACACAATTAAAAAGAAGCATATGTGCCCTGTGGAGTCAGGACCTACACAGGATTACCCCTTTTTATATCTACATATTTATGCAGTTTGAAATATGATGTTACTCTCAAAAAGTGCGGGTAGCAGATGATTTAACTGTGCCTTATCCTTGTACTCCACAGATGTTGGTGCTGTGCTGCCCTGCTAGTAGTGGCAAACTGGAGCACGACAAACTACAATAAGGGCCATGTTTTAGATCATGTTGAGAAGGTCTTAGAAGGTAAAAACAATGAAAATACTCAATCTTCTTAGCTTGTAACATATGCTTTTATTTTGAAAATAAACTGTAATTTAAATAAGCTGTTTAAAATAGGACATATTTTGTGGTAGACTTATTTGTTTTTCCATATGGGAAAGGTTTACTTTGCAATTAGAATTTTCATTTTTTACAAGGAATTAAATTCTATTTGATTTGCTGTGTGACTACACCAGTTCAACATTTTAAAAAATATAAATAGCTATTATTTCATAGAGACATTTATTGGAAAATACTACAGATATTATCAGACGTATGTTAAAACAAATGCTTACAGAGCAAGTAAATGTCAAATAATAAAATCAAGTCTTTGTATGTCGTGATTACTCATTCCTGACAAAACTTAATGAGATTTTTCACCTTCTTTAAATGTCTACTGAGTTTCCCTGATAAACATGCGTATCATAAACTGTTACGATTTTATGACTGTTTTTTCAAAAACAACTTTTAAGTGGGAAGTGTCATAAACACAAACATATTACCAAAGCTATCCTGCAGCTGGAGATAGGATGAGTCCTTTCCTGTCTGAAGCACAGGAGAATTTCAGCAATTTACAGAGGGAGAGGAGAGGTTAGAAAACTTTGATTTTTTCCATATCAAATGTAACTGGTAGTGACAAACTGAAATCAGGTCAGAAGAAGCTCTTCCCAAAATGGGTGTGTGGCTCCAGCTACATTGTAAATGTAAAACATATTGTTTTGAGCTTTCACTAATACTTTACTCTATAAGCTCAGCCACCTTACATGCAAGACAGGTTCTCCAAAGCATGCTCTGAAGTAAAAGGGAGAGGCAAACACAGGGATATTGACATTAATTTTGTAAAGAGAGAGAAATAATTAGGATTGAAGGCCAAATTTTCAATCCTAGGGACTGACCATTTTTCGTTCATTCTAGGAAACATGTAGGATGCTGAAAATGGCCATGATCTCTTTCTTCTGGAGTGCATCTGTATGTAGAGGTTGAGATATAAGCACTCTTCTGTAAATCCAGGTCAAATTGTCTAGAGGTAGGCATCTCTGAACACTATCTGAAATCAGCAAAGCTGTTCCCATTTAGGACTAACCATGCAGCTGGTGAAGGTACCAGTGCATGCCTGGCCACTTGAAGAGAGATGGAGCATAGAGCCAGATCCAGGAAAGGTCACTTCATGGGCTGTTCTCCTAAACTTCTGCAGTCCTTCGCATGTATATTCACAAATAGAATTGCCAGAAGGGTTCTTCTATTGAAATGGATGTTTCTACTTCCAGACCACTGCCTGCAGGATCCTCACTTAAAAACCATGGATGTCTGGTTATCTTCATAAATTATAGTAAGTGTCATCAACTGTGTTCAGAAGTCCTAATGGGATATACTTAATTAACACTATGTATACACTGTGAGAAGTGCAGCAGTTCACGCACCTCTTCAGTCATCTGTAATGTGTCTTACAAAAATATTAATGACTTTCCTAAATCCCACTGATAAGGATAAACATGACAAAGTTTGCAGTGATGAATATGTCAACAACAGCAATTAGATTTTCTTTTAAAAAAGTTACTATTATATAGCAATGTCAGCTGTCAGAACTCCCCTTGGTCTGGTATTCCTCTTTGTGATGAAATTTTTTAACTGGAAATGCTGAGGTGATCATCACGTTTTCACAGCATGGCTGTGGGGAATCACTGACCTGTGCTGCAATGCCAAGTGTAGCTGCTCTTCTATCCAGACTCTGGGTAAATTGTGGATGGACTTCCTCTTCTGCACTTTTTTCATTGAAAAAACCCTACTTTCCCTGTTTTTTCTCCCTAATTCTTTTGTGTTACAAAAAAAAAAAAAATCTTGCAAATTTACATATTTTAATTTCTAATGACATTTAAAGCAAAGATGAAATGCAGAATATAAGTCCTAAAGTAAAGGCTCACTGTTAAAAAGGCAAAACCAAACTCTCAGCTACATTAAAATCAAGCATTGATAGTAGAAGGTATTTTCAGTCCTTGTCTAAGTAGTTTTTACAAGTGGTAGTGACATTGAGGTATTCTCATTAACATTTTTACCAATCGTGTTTTCATAGACCTGACCTATTACAAAAGCTAAAATCAAACGGATCCTTTTTTTGCCTGTTAAAGTGGAGATCATGTCAAGCTTTCTACATGGAAAATGTGGAAGTTTAGGCCTTTTTTTCCTCCTTTTTTGATATTCACTAAAAGTAATACTGATTTGTTCTATGCTTATAATTGTTCATACTTTTCTAGAATTGAATTTGAACTTTCTAGAAAGCACCATTTTAAATTGTCTCTAGTAAAGTGGACAAAAAATAAGGTATGGAAAAATAATCTGCACATGAAAAGAAAGAAGGAAATAGCTCGAATATTCACTTAATTACATGCCCGCTTTGCCGCGACCTGTGTTAAGATCATTCAGGTTGGTGAGGCTGTACTGGGGCTCTGAGGAAGCACAGCGAAAAGTGGAGTTTAACAACCTCTTCAGGGAACACTGTTACTGTGCGGTGGGTAGTTACAGGATTTGTTGGTGATGATTGCGTGTGCAAGTAATGTGACTGGGAATGAAAATGTTCCCTTTCATGGCTGTGGCATTTCATGATTCCTGTTTGGATTATCTGTCTCTGTTTTGTCTGTGAAATTGTTGAGACTAATAAATAAGGAGCACCATATTTTTTTGGCCTCAGAACCAGCATATTGGATTGTTTGTAGATACCTTGTATGCAGTTATATATAGAAACTATGAAGAACTAAGCGCTCACTTCATAGGTAAAGTAAGCAGATTCTGTCCAAATACTCACTGTCTGCCAGGTCAGGAGAATTCTCCCTTTCAACAAATTTGATCAAGTCCAACAAGCTGTGAATGACCTTCAGATGGATTTTGCACTTGCTAAAAAGAAATATGTGTGTGTGGCACTGAGTGAGATGAAGGTATTTCTAGTAGCTTACATTGTAACAAGCCACTGACATGATGACTTTAGAGAAAGATGCTGTTTTTCTCTTACACTTTTGTTGTCCTCTTTTCAAAAAACCTAAGAAAGAAAACAGGAACAGAAAAGAAGTGAGGAAATAACCAACAACATCATCTACAATATCTGGACTCCAGAATTCCTGCCCTTACGTTGAGGAAGTGGTAAATGTAAATCTTATTGTTGGTATTTAATTGTTATTTTAGCACAGTAGAGAGAGTTGTGTGTGGTCTGCATCCCCTGCAGCAGATTCAGTAAGAATGTGAATGTTGGGTAACATTCAGAAAAACAGTAACAGAAACCAATTATGGTAGTCTAAGACAGAACCAGGCATGAGATAGTAGAATCATCTTCATAATACAGTCTCTGGAGTTCAGTTTCCATGTCTGTGTTGCCCAAATATTGTACTAAGCCTTCTGGAAAATTTATATGCAGAAAGTCCTGTTATAGAATCAGAATGGTTTGGGTTGGAAGGAACTACAAGGATCATCTAGTTCCAACCCCCCTGCCATGGGCAGGGACACCCTCCACTAGACCAGGTTGCCCAAAGCCCCATCCAGCCTGGCCTTGAACACTGCCAGGGAGGGGCCATCCACAGCTTCTCTGGGCAACCTGTTCCAGTGCCTCACCACCCTCACAGGGAAGAATTTCTTTCTAATGTTCAATCTAAATCCCACCTCTTTTAGCTTAAACTCATTATCCCTTGTCCTATCACAATACTCCCTAAGAAACAGCCCCTCGCCAGCTTTCCTGTAGGTCCCCTTTTAAGTATTGAGAGGCTGCGATTAAGTCTCCCTGGAGCTTTCCCTTCTCCAGGCTGAACAAGCCCAACTCCCTCAGCCTGTCCTCGTAGGACAGGTGCTCCATGCCTCTGCATGGTTTCAGTAAAGCTAAATAGGTTTTATTCTTCTTCATGGAAGTGAAAAATTGCATGCTAAAGGTAATTTTTTGTTTGGATTTGAGGTCAAAACAGGAGCCTCACTGCAGATGTTCCCTGATGCCTGCTTTCTGACTCCAAGCAGACATGACGCTGACTGCCTCAGCAACCCTGAACTGCAGTACCGGACTGTGCTGGGTTAACAGCTCCTCTCTGGAAGATTACTACCTAGAAAAACAGGACATGGGCAGATTGTCTTCACACTCTTACAGTACTTAGGTCCTGAAACAGTTCACTGGGAACTGCTGTGGACAGTCAGGCAGAGAAAAGCCCTAAAGTTGAGCCTTAATGTTCCAAGATGTGAAATGTTGGGGTGCATAATGGTATTACAGAGTAACAGTGGTTCTCCTTATCCTCAGATTCTGTGGCTCCATATGGTGCTGTGTTTTGGATATCTGACTTAACTAGCATTTTGGCTATTGCTGAGCAGTCTTTGACTAATGTTGAAGCTTTTGTTGTGTTGTTTTGTTTTGTTTTGTTTTGTTTTTCTCCCATGCTGTCTCCCCCGGCAAGTAGTCTAGAGGTGGGCAAGAGTTTGTGAGGGGACACAGCAGAGACAGACGACCCCAAATGACCACAGGGATATGCCAAACCATATAATGGTTCAACAACCAAAGCTGGGAGAAAGGAGGAGGAAGAGGGGATATTTGGAGTTACAACTTGATGAAGCCATAAACATCTGTCTGACAATGGGAAGTAGTGAATTAATTCCTTTGCTCACACGTGCAGCTTTGTTTCACCTATCAAACTGTCTTTATATCAATCTATGGGTTTTCTTGCTTTTGCCTTTCTGATTCTGTCCTCCATCCCACTGGGGACAGTGAGTGAGCAGGCAGCTGGCTAATGTCTGGGGTTAACCCATCACAAGACCTCAGATCAGCTGAATTCCTGAAGATAACCTGAAGTTTTGAATGAAAAACAAAAAAAGATGAAGCCAAGCTATGTGAATTCAGCATGATCTCTTCTCTAAGTAAGACAGCCTTGCACAGAATATTGGGGACAAGCTTGGTCCATTCTCAGAGAGTTATAAACTCATCAAACTCCTTGATTTTTGATCTTTGTATTTGAAGACTTCAAGTGAGACTTGGGGAATGGTCCTGTTGTTTATAATCAATCCATAAGATCTGACCAGAAATTAAATCAATCGAGTCTTCTGCCTTAAATATCTACAGTGCCTGTTTTTCGTGATCTAAATCACATAACTAAAGCAGAAGCATTTTTAAATGGATTAAATTGACTTACAATGCCTCTTCTTTGAAACACTTTTTTTACTGAATGGGCAGAATTGTGCCTTATTAGCATAGATTTGATTTTGGGGAACAGCAAGGAAGTACTACCACATGAGGAGTTTATCTCTGAGGACAACCTGGGGAAGAAGATGACCCATGGAGACACAGGAAAGGTGAAGAGATCTTCCTGTGGGCTGGTGAGCATTAGAAGGGTTAGCCAGAAGCCCTGAATAATGCTGACTGTTTATGTCACTGCTGTGTCAACTTTGTCATGCTACCAATTAGGCAACTCTTTCTGTTGCTCAGACCTATCTGTAGTGAAAAAAAGGTCATGGATATAAACTAATTCCTATCCTTCCATTTTTGGATGATCAGTGAGCTAACAGTTAGGAATACAAAGGCAAAGATTTCTAATGGAGCAGCAAACAGCTTTAAACTGCTTTGAAAATCCCATCATAATTCTGTGTGTATGCAGTCACTTGAAGAGAACATTGTATACAATCTGTAACTTTGGAAACAAAGAAGATTTAGGCAAAGTCATTACCATTACCATTAAAACACAGATCCTTGCTTTTTTTTTGGTAAAAGCATCAAATACAAAAGTAAATTTATGTTCACGTTTTGACATAAAACAAGTGAATTCCAACTGCTCTTGCTCCAGTCCTATCTCAGCTGAGCTCTGTGGTGCATATGGCCCTCCACCAGAATGTCTCACAACCCTGCACAATGTTTGATCTTTACAAAGAGATTATACTGTAATCGCAAAATATGCTCATAGACCATCTTGGCAAAGCAAACATACCCCCTGGTGGTATGTAACATTGCCCAGCGTTAGGGACTGTGATAAAGGAATATACATACATACTGCATATTTTCTTGCTGAGCACATCATAACGTTTACCAAGTACATCTGGCTTCTGTCAGAACTTGGAAAACAGCAGCCTAGAAGGTTGCCTGTGATTGCAACAGGGACCATGAAAACCAAATTTAGGGGAAGTTAAGAGCATAACAGCAGGTCAATTTCCATGTTTTCAGCATGAGGCCACTACCTTGTAATCACCTCAGTGATTCAGTTAGTTTTGTTAATGCTTTCGAGAATACAAGGGCAAGCAAGAACTCTCAATGCGCTCAGGCCTGCCACCATTGACGTGACTTGGGCAGCAGTGACGCTTGCCCACCTGCCTACCTTCCCTTGCTGAGGTCCTCTACATTTGAAAGGCTAGCTGAGAAAAATGGCTGGGATAAACAGAAATTGGCTAACAACACCTAACATTTCATCAGCCTTGCCAGTTTCTGTTCAAGTTGGAAACCAAGTGACTTCTTGTTGGGAAAGTTTAAAGAAAGCAGGCAGTAGTTATAAGCTGAAGAGGAAAATCAGTGGGTAATGTTTCAGTGAGCAGCTCTCCGGAGCTCTGCCCTTCACTGACACCTATAATTATCAAGGCGTATTTTGCTACTGGAATGTCAGGTGTCATTGGCAGAACCTGAACCCGTGAATAGGCTGAAGAGCTCTCCAAGCATTTTGATTCCTTCCACCTGATCTACTCTGCTGTGCTATTATTTCATGGAGTCTTTTCTTCTTCACTACTTAGAAAAACACATGGAGCAAGTTAAACCCTGCATAGCTCTGTAAAAGTGTATCCTTTAATGCTTGATTTGAAGTGGTGTGAGAGGTATTTGAGGAGTATTAACATCTTCAGAGAATGCTCATTTAATATACCTGTCCTGGTTAAAACAGAAGAGTATAGGAAATGCAGAGAGTTTCGGCACATTGGGTGATACCAGGGGAACTTCATTTAGTTGTTTTCTGATGAGGAGAAACTGCACTGGCAGTAACTCAAAACGTTGGAGGAAATTATTATAATATATTGTAAGTCAGAGTGACTTCTGTCCTCTTCCTAGAAGTCAAAGTCACCTGAGTTCTTGATTATCAATTCATCATCAGCAAGAAGATACCATTTCGCTATTCCTTTATTTTCTGCTTTCATTTTGTTGTCCTAGGAGAGGGATGCTTGTGGTATTGCTGTTCTATGCACAACAGATATAGCCAGTGAACTAGCCAGAAATGGCAGTGTATAGCTGCTCCAGCAGAGTACAGAGTGGGTGGGCCAATTAGCCCAAATGTTGTACCCTGCTAAGACATACATCAGCACATGTTTAATGACCTGGCATCTGCTAGAGGCTGTGACAGCATCCAGGCCAAGTAGAATTAGTCTGAATACCTCTAATGCTGCAGTGCAAATATTGGTTATGGGGAGCTTACACATTTGTCCAGAAACAATGAAAAAAACATCCTCCAAAGCACCTATAATTTGATGATATCAAGCTTTTATGCGAACCTAAAGTGTGACTAAGGTTTGCCCAAACAGCAACAAAGCTCTCAGACTGCTATTCCTCTGTCCTTCATATCCTCGTATCCTGCTCCAGCAAATACTACCTTTTGTGTCTTCTTAGTGTGGTGTATTCTTAGTGGTGAAATAGCCAATACATCTTTGTCATCTCACTTCTGTGTCTTCTGGCACTGTGACGCATGAGCCTTCTGTCTAGTGTATTGTAGTGGAACTTACACCAAGAATCTTACAGGTTTCCCTGTAAATCCTTCGCTAGTTCTCAAAAAGAGTGGAAATGTATTGGGACACTTTTAAATGTTGTATCAAACCATGCAAAGGCAGGAATCCCAGGCAACTCTGAGGGGACTGCTTTCACTGATGAAGCAGGTCTTTCTGACTTCTTTTGCATATTCCAGGAGAAAGCCCGAAACGTAGAGCCATCTGGCCTGTTCTGCTTGCCCTTTAAGCGATCCCTGCTCAGATCTGTTGGATCTAGTAGATCAGACTGGCAAATGGCAAGACCAGATAATAATAAGAAAAATAAGACGTTCCACTGTGATGCTGGAACATTTCAGAGTCCTTTAAGCTCAAACACTTCAACCTCATTTCCTCTTCCCTCCCTCAGATCTGTCATATGCAGGGAGTCCTCTTCCACCTGGCATCTCCCTGTGTGAGCAAGCAACAGGTTACAGGACGTGGTGACCATTAGTTTGGACTGCGAGAGTGCCTCTATGTTCATTCCAGTTCTGTTCTTACCTTCTTTCCTTGGACTGGTGACATGGGTGGTGGTCCATACCACATGTAAGCCAGGTTCTCAGACAGCCATGGAGAAGCAGTACTAGACCAGCTGCTTCTCAGTGAGTTTCCAGACTGCAGCTGCCCTAAGTGTCCATGTGAAAGGCTCTAGCTGTCCAAGTCACCACCCTCTTCTACTTCACCTATTTTCTGCTCTGGATTGAGATATATCCAACTATATGCCCTTGTTTCATGTTTTTCAAAGCATTAATGGGCAAGACTAACAAAATTATTCATTTGTATAATAAACCTAACACTTTTTAATGAACAACTTACACAGCATACACAATAACCTGTTTCTAAAATGAAATAACTGTTCTTTTAAATTCCCTTTCCTAGCCAAGGCATAACAGGGGTTAGTGCACAGTATAGACTAATTGCCTACATAATTTCATTTTATGAAACAAAGCGCTTTAAAAAAAATTATAGGGTTATATAAAAGCGTGTGAAACCACTAAGTCAGCTTTGTTTTTCAGCCTCATGCCGTAGTGGCAGTAGTTTAGATGTGGTGTGAACTGTAGACATTTTCTTGGGGGAAAAATATGTCATAACTTTCGTTTGGGTACCTGTCTGCATGCTGATGATATATTCTCTTGTCCTATTATAACGTTTGCTTTCAATTTTTTTTGTGCCCCTCTTTCTCTGCAAGAGAAATTGTTTTGTCCTCCTAGCCCCACTCAGTAAGCAAAGTTCCTCCCGTTCCCTGGCTTGGTGTCTCTCATCCTTGAACCTGTGTTGAGCCAATCATTTTTCTGGCAGCAAAGAGATGAAGAGAGCTCCTTTGGTGTTTCTCTCAGGTCACGAGCCAGAACAGCCGAGGGAGCGCTGTGTGTATTGCTTTACCGGGATCCTCTCTCAAATCCTTGGTGTCAGTAGTGTTAGGCTACAAGGCCAGCCCATAAAAGAAGTTTTACTACTGGCTGAGCAGTAATGTATTTTTTTTTTCTTTTTTCTTCCTGTTTTGCTGTCCCTCAAAATAAACAACAGGAGGGGAAAAAGTAGACAGCAGGAGGCAAAAATACAATGAGAGCTGCTGTTGCTGGGCTGTAACCCTACTTGGATTACTTTGCGTCAAAAATATGTATCAGCCACTAAGGTTGAGTGGTGGCAGGTTTAATGTGATGAGACCGTGATGACTTCGGACACCCTATAAAATGCACAAAACAGAAGTCATGGTGGATATATAACCTTTTCATTGTTAAAAGAGAGCACTTCCTCCGCAAGCGAGACACCTGGGTGCAAAACAGATCACAAAGGCCTAGATTTAGCTTCAAGATCTTAGTTCTTACAATACTACTCTCCAGATAGTATAGAAATAGATTTATTACATGTATTTGCCCAACATGTTAGGGTGCTCTCCCTTAATTAAAAGCACACTCAGCCCCTGATAGCATCATATTGCTGGGACAAAACAAAATTATATTATCCACTCCGGCTCTTATCCCGGCTGCCAGGTATATAAGGTGGATTAAGAGGGGGAAGGGCAATTTTGAAAAATTGTGGTACAATGGCAAGCCTCTGATCTCACCTGATTGAATCTTATCAGCTCTTAACATCACTAATGCTTACGCTTTCTTTTTTTTTTCTTGCTCTCTTTTATTTTTTATAACATATACTAAAACAACAAGACAAAAAAACTTACCACAGCACTTAGTGTTATTTTTTTTACCCATCACAACATGCAGATTCAAAAGTTGTGACCTGAGAGGCAGCTAACAGAGTTCTGCTTAGCGCAAGATCAAGGGGAAAAACCGAAACACAGAAAATCTGATTATTGTAACACGTTGCACAGTGAGAGGCAGATCTCACATAATATAAAATCAATCCACCTAAATCTCTTTGTAGCGTGAGCTATTTCTGAGACAGGCGACCAAGCTGTGGCGTGAGATGCACTGAACTCGCTCTGTGTGTGTGTCTATGCCTGCGATGAACAACCTGCCTGGCTCGGGTGCCGCGCTCAGAATGGCTAATTCTCTAATGCGCGTATATTTTACCTAAACCCATTTTTTTAAAGTTTTGGGTTTCCATGTATATTATTAAAAATGTAGTTTGTAATGCCAGAGCGTATTTCTTGTTCTTGTGGCGAGGCTGCAGCTTGCTGTGCTGCAAATGTCACCAGCGAGCCGTTTGTTAGGGCTGCACTGCATGCCGGTTAATCTGTTTACTTATGCAATGGTGGAAATGTGACCTGGCTATTGTGGTGATTAACAGAGTCAAATATCCTCACATTAACTAGTGAGCTGGGCAATCAGGCTGGATTATTGTTACATTCAATTTAAATTACAGTGGCATGACAGGTCCTGAGGTATTTAGTAACGGATTTCACAGCACAGATATGCTTCGTGTGTAATGAATAAACTCTGGAGAGCAACAAAAGGAAAAAAATAAAATAAAAAGGTATTTTATGATCATTGTGAAAAATTTATGGAGTGTAGCTGGCATGAAATTCTATAAAATGAACTGGCTCCAACCAGTCCAACAACAAAGCATGCACTTTTCTTCCTGCTGCTTATGAATTATTATTACCGAGTCCTCCTATGTTTACTCATTAGCATTGAACCCTTTGCAAAACTGTGATTCAAAATTGAATTCTTCTTAATTGAAAATACCCCCAGTATGCTGGGAGAAAAAATGAAGGGGGAAAATGGCAGCAGCACCACAATAGGCCAGTTAGCTCTGTGATAGTCAGAGGGGGTGACTGCTCTGAACTTGAATGTTATTCAGAATTCACAGCCGGACTATACGAAGGAAAAAGCAGGTTTCTTTCAAGTTGTTCTGCACACTGACATACATATAATTTAAATATTTAGCCACCGGTGTGCTGCTGCAGTGCGTTAGCCCACTAGCACCATAGTGCATTAATCCTGTTCTCTGTACGACTTGCTGACTTTGACCTGTTTTATGCTCTGTGACTGAATAACACATAGCACTTTGCTTGGGGAAAAAAAAACTAAACAAAACACACTATGATCTCAACACACATTGGTTTCAATTAACTTTTAACCATTTGATTGCACTAATTCTAGGCTGTTAGTTAGCTATTGGAGAGCTTGCTGTATTGATTTTGAATAGAATAAGCTGAAGCACAAAACAAAGCATGTGAAGACTGAATTTTTTCAAAATAATCTCCCTTCTTTCGATTTGTTTCATTGCTTACCTGCAAATATTTTTGCAGAGATTGTTTTGATAGTTATTTTTATAACAAAAAGATTCCTGACAATTTCAGGCGATAAAAAATATTAGGGTTTAACCCAATATGATTTAGCAGTTATAGAAGCTTAAGAGATAGATGCAGAAGTATTGAAAAAATGACTTGTATTAAAAGGTACAGAAAACTGCAAATAACAGGTGTCAGTCCTGAAAAGATTCTGGTTGGTGAGGTGTTCATGCACCACTTGGTGGACACCGACCAGGGAAGAACTAATGGATCCTCACACAGGAACCTTGTTTTTGTGATCTTGCATATATGAAAAACTTCAAATGTTGTATAGGAGAATTGAGAGTACAATAAGGCCTCATTTAATTGCAATCTGATGTAAAGCCTTTAAAATCAGGGACCATTTCATAAAAGGGAACCAGAGAAGAGAGTGACATCTGTGCTGCATCTTTCAAAGGAACCTCAGCCTGGTATGAGCATGCACTGGTAAAAGAAAAATCCAGGGTGTACGCTCCAACCTTTAACCTCAAGATGTAGAGTTCAGTTCTACCCTGGTCAGGATCGCTAACAGTCTTCCAAATCCAGTCTTCTTTGAGGGTCACTGAGTGCTCACCTTGGCACCAACTAGGTGCTTCTCCATTGCAGGGAGTCACTGTTGAGGACCTTGCCTATGTATGGGATTTAAAAAGCAGAACCACGAGAACAGATGCATACTCAAGCCGGTCTACACTGATGACTAAGAGAAAGTTATTCTGTTCTATAAACTTATGAGAACTGGTACATTTGATACATAATAATGCAATTCCTTATCCTGCAGTACATTTGCAAAGCATTTGTAGTAAAAATTTTCAGGAATACCTGAAATTCTGAAACGTGTAATTAGTGGCCATGTGGCCCAGTGATTCCTGCAGTGCTCTGAGCTCCCACTGAACCGCAGAGGACTGCATGTGCTATTAACATCTCTTGTGTTGCAATCTGCTTTGTACATCCTGTTTGAAAAATGCACCTTTCTCCACTGTCAATGGAATATCAATGTCTGAATCAAGAGAAGCCTGATTTTCAGAGCCGCAGCTCTAAAACCATCAGTCCTGCCAGACGTGCTCTTTTGCTACAGTCATGTGCAGCTCCCCATCTGGCAAGATGCAGCTGCTGAGTTTTCCGCTACTGAGTCCTGTATAAAACTCAACACCTGCTAAAGGTTTTTCACGTAGAGAAACAAATATTTTAAAAAAATTTATTCAGAAAAAGTCAGCATGCTGTGGACCACTGAAATTTTACACTTCATCAACCTTAGTGTTGTAGTTACTGCTGTAAAACGTTCCCCTCCCATTAGAATTTCCTAGGCGATGGCACTTTGCTAAAAGATGCTCATATGCTGCCCACTCCTCTCAAACCAGTTTATCACAGCACACTGACTGGTCTGAGGAGAAGGCAGATCGGATCTTTGCCACACAAAGCTAAGTCCAGTGCTCAGCTCAGCTTGTTTATGTAGACAGTGATAAGAACGGGTCATTTTGCCATTTCACCCTTAGGCAGTCACCATTGCTGGAGACTTTTAACATCCTGCCTCCCTATAACTGTCACATGAGATGAAGTGGGATGATACAGGACAATATGGCTTGATGTTCTCCTACCAATCAATAGCCTCAAAAGTATGTGCAAAAGTCGTCTGACCAGAGAGTCACTGCTGTGTAGGAGGCGCGGATGGAGTGCCAAATAGCAGATGCTTATTGAAGATTCTAATGATTTTAGCCGGAGAATGGATCCCCAGGTCCCTTAATTCTGCAGACTCTTCTTTTAGAAAATAGCAATAAATAAATCTTATGCTTTCTCTCTGTTCAAACTTATCTTTAGGGCTTTTCTGCCTCCCCGTGACACAAAATGATATGGTTCCACTATGCAAAACAAGAACATTATGCATTATCTGCCCTCCTGTGTCCAGGACACACTTGCTCAGCCCAGAACTGTCCTGTCACATCGGTAAAGTTAGTAACCTCAGGTGACCAAAGCATTAATACTTTATCCATCTGAGCCGGCTGTCTATCACATCTACTGCCTATAGAAGACAATATAATGAGGTTTGTGTAAGAGGCAGGAAACCTGCAACCATAATATACTAATACCCTAATCTAAATTATGCTCAAAACATGCATGATGCAGAAATATATTTGTCCCCCTTGTTTTAAACGACATCTCTGTAGTAAATGGCAACAGTCTTCCAAAAGGGAGATACAGAGCCTACAGCAGCCCCCTCATTTAGATCCCAATGACTCACCTGGTTGACTCAGATAGTTGCTGAGATTGCATAAAGATAGACAGTTAAAGAAAATGATGGGAGTAAATTTTCAATGAAAACATAACCTTTTCCATCTTGCTATAAATTCTGTCCAGGGCATAAATCAGTATCAGTTACATGCATTAAAACACCAGGTCCCCAGTTGGGAACACAATGCCTTCCCCCTCACACATTTTAAAGGACATAGCGCTACGTAGAGAGAGCAATAATTTCCTGAAGATTCATGAGCAAGGTAATTTGACATACCTGGTGCTGCCCAAGTTTAAGTTACTATAAATAAAATGGAAAGAGTTTGTCTATGCTGCTATGTGCATGGTGCCGAGGCATTCAGAAGAGTCAGATGCTGTGGGCATCTAGCTCATATGCTCTGAAGCATCACATTTCACTGGGATGCTTGGCAACAGGAAAGTTTGCAAATGTTGTACAGTATTTGGAAAGAGTCTCGAGTCACTGCAAACATTTGAGAAGGTGACAGTAATGTCTTTAAAGGGCTTCTTGTCTTAGCAAGGGTATTTCTTATCATTTATATAGTAAAACCATTCTTTGGATGTCAGCAGAATGGACTGACTGTTGGCTGAAGACTGACTTTGAGGGCTGCTTTGGTTTGGATTAGATCCAATCTAGTCCATGGGAGGAGGAGTGGGGGTGGGGGAGGGGGAATTGCACCAGGTTGCTTAATTAATCCGGATGCTTTGCTCATTATACCTTGAACTTCCTCAGAGGACAGGAACAAACTAGCTTGCTCAGAGTAAAATGAGTATAACATCAACGAAAAGCAAAAGGGGGGTAGGGAGTGGAATTATTTAGAATAGTGAGCCTGTATCTGAACAAAAAAAAACATAAGGCAAAATCTCCTTAGGAGTACGTGAACTGTAGGCACACAAGCATGTGTAAACATCTGCACATGTACCTGTGTAGAGATATACATTACGACCCTGCCTAAATGCAGTGAAGGATGAAGCAGAACCCTTTACTGGCCCTTTTTGCCCTCAGGAACAGTCAGATGAGGCAATACTCAGACAGCGTGTTTCAGTGGCACAGGCTCTGCACCTGCATCCCAAATGTCTATGCAAATTCTCCTACTAAAAAAGAATGGGACTACTGGACAGCCAAAGTTATCCTTTTTTTCTATTTATCTGAGAGGGACAGTATCCTGTGGGAAGTGTGTTTCGAACCACCCAAAGATGCCACAGAAGCTAGGAACTGGCTGACACCAAGTCTCTAAAATTAGCAAAGATGTAGGCAATCTACTCTTCAGGGCCAAAAGATTTTTTTAGGGATGATAAGAGATTTTCTCTTAAAAAAAACAGGAGAGGGGAGATAGCTGCTAAAAGGAGATTCCTGGAATTTGCACTCACCTCCATGTATTAAATCATCTGGCCATTGACAAGCAAAGCCCAGAACTCTTTTCTCTGACTTACTGTGTTAGTGAAAGGATAATTCTGCTCCAGAAAGCGAACACAAGTCTAGCTAGAACTGCACTTTTCCAGGAGCCTGTCAGATGTACGCAGATAACAAGAGCATACCAGTGCCCAGACCACCAACAATGAAACATCCCTATGGTTTCTAAAATCAACTAATTAAGCCACCACTGCAGTGAGGGATTCTGCAGTGAGTGATTGTATCCACTGATGTGACATGGTACTTCCAAGAACAAAAGGACAGGGAAAGAACAGGCACGCATTTCCTTTAACCTAAAAGCAGACAGTCCAGATTAGGCTTGAAGCAGATTTTGAAGTACTATGACCCTCATGTAGCATCGGTCTCCCCATCTGTATTTGTGCTAGGTGGTAAGTGGCAAGAGATAGCAACCCAGCACTAGAATAACCTGGGGAAAAGAAGAACAAAACAAAACAAAAACCGAAGGTAAACCTCTAGTGCATATATCTAATCTCAAAATAAGTTTAAGAGAAGCAGTTGTTTTTAAACCACAAATATTAGTCTGTCACCTCACTTTGCAGTCTCACCCTGAAAATGCATACCTAGAGGGCTATTCAAAACCATGCAGCTTCAGACTACACTGTTCCCTTCACGGCAGTTCATAACGGGAAGTTGTGGATAACCCACCTGCAGCTATAAAATGTGCATCTCGATACAGGATCAAAAATACCAGCAGATGTAGGAGGATTTCAGATATCTTAGGTCCCATCATTCTCCTCACGTTTCTGTTGAAGACCTGATGAATATGAGTGGAAGATACAGTACAGCATACAATAGCAGACCAAGCGCAATCTTCTCTCTTATAGGAATTCTCCTCTGTGCAGTGTCTTGTGCTTACATGGAAGAATTAAAATAGCTAACATGATGACATTTCTTGTCCAACAAACAAGGACAACAAAAGGATTCTGTGCATGTGACACCTTCCAGTCATTTCCTTCTCTGGGGCTGTGTGGGTTTCAGATAGGCAGATGTCAACCACCAGCATAGCAACAGGGACAGAAAAGGAGCAGTGCCCCTTTCACACAGACTGGCTGCCCATGGATGGATGCTACCCACTGCCTCTACAGTCTGAGACTTTTTTATTCTCAGTTACTTTTTGCCAGCATGCTTTTTGTATTCCACATTTCCTCAAGAACACAGTACTAACAAAATATTAGTATAATATATTAGTGTAATACAGATGGTTTTGTCACTGGGGCCAGACTCTGCCCATTGTGAGTTTTCCCTTGGAGCCTGCACCAGAACCTTCTCGCTGCTATCTTACTCGAAAAACAAAGCCACTGAAAAACATCACACCTGGAGCAGTAGGAAACTACCAAGTCATGATCATTCCTCTTCAAGGCTAGCAATTATAGTCAGTCCCATTAAAATTTGTGAATACGGTTCTCTGAAAATGTTTGTGTAATTGTGAATTCAGTAGGATCAATTTCGATCATACACTGGTGTAAATTCATTGACTCGAGTGAAGCTGGTCCTGATTTACAGTGAGGAGAGCCAGGACAAGCAATCCTTTCTTCCTTTCTCACTTTTTTTCCCCCGCTGTAAACATTGATCTTACCCAGAGTGTGGAACCATGAATTTTCCTCTATCTGCCCCAGGCTTCGTTGATTTTACTATTTTCACAACAAAGTAGATTTAAAGTTATGGATAGTGTCTCTTCCTGCAGTAGCCCACCTTTCATTTTCACTATGAGTAGCACATAATTTGATAGAAACTCACCAAGTGGGCTTGGTAGTGGAAGACTCATTCCCCCTCCTCCCTAGCTGCAGATGTCACCCTGCACCCCGGGGACACCTGACGTATCTCTTCGTTAGCAAAGCCACACACGGATGGCTGCTGCAGGACCTGTTCCGTTCAGATGCTTAAGTGCATCAGGGACAGTTCTCTGTACTGCAGTTCTGCTGTGGCCTTAGCGTAGACATCTATAGTACAAAACTTTCTGCCTACAAATGTTTTCAAAACCAGCATCCTGCACATGGAATTAGACTTATTTTAATATGTTTACAAGTGGGGGGAAAAAAGCTATGCTGTTGGGATTTGTGAAACTTACATATGACTACTGAACATTCGTTTTTGGTCTTTCAGTCCTCCACTTCTCCAGGGATGAAGTTTTTTACACATTTACTCAAACCTTTGCTCTACAGGATGTTTTTATGTTTATATATTGCTACAGTGAGTTTCATTGCTGTATCTGATGCTGCTGAAGACAAAATTTCTTCTTCCTCAAAAGCCTAGGATATTTCGTCTTCTCTGACCTTTATCTAAATAAATAATCTTTTAACCTTAGGCTTTTTTTCTCTCTCCTTCATCCCTAGCTCCTTTTCCCTGCATTGTGAGAATGCCATCAATGTGGCCCTAGTGTGAGAGCTTTGTAGGAATTCTGAAACAGTCAAAATTAATTTGTCCAGCCTCAGTTCCAGTATTAATCAAACGTATTGAATGAACAGTGCCTTTTGCTGTTAATAGATGAATGATCACCTTAGGAAACTCTTCTTTTACAAGCAGAGAAAAACACACTCCTCGAGGTTGCTTTGGCATTTTTAAAAAGTGATATTTAACATTGCTTCAAGCAATTTGTTGTTTAAAAGAACTGATTAGCACAGTTGTCGTCCATCACAGTACGCTACACTCCCAGTGTTAAAACATTAGCCAAGTACTATCCTATAACCATTAAACTACCTTCAGTTTCAATCAGTTTTCTAACACAGCCTGATTAACAAAGTTCTGTTTACCCATATGGGATAAGGTGACTGACCAGATGTTCTGATTTTAAAAGATCTGTTGGTGTCCCAGTGATTTCCGCTGGGACATTGAATTGTCCCAGATTTTCCTGCTGAGAGCTTGAGCAGCACAAAAGTTGCTTGCAAGGTAAAGCCCCTTTAGCCACTAAGAGTTTGGAAAGAAGGATTAAGGGAGGATCCCCCTCCGAGAACTGAAGATTCATCCAATGTGGCTCAGATTAATACATGAGTTATTATAAATAACAGTGCTGGTGTCCTTTGCTGGAGAGGAAGTTACATGGAAAAAAAACAAAAGAAAAACCCCTCAACTCTGCAGCCTAGAGCAACTTCAGGAAAACAGACTGCTTTTCCCTGCTGTAGATCTATGGCTCATACTATATACAGAACACCGAGGAATTCTTAATATACTTTGCTCCGTGGTGGTTTCTGCGTCTGTGTGTGTATAAGGGGTAAGGGAGGAGGGCAAGGGGGGAGGAAAAAGAGAGAGTGGGGGAAAAAGAAAGAGAGAGGAAATCCTCTTTGTCCTGTGAAGTGCATCACACAGACCTCCTGAGTTGTAATGTAAAACCGCCAGGGTGGCTAGAATGACCATATGCTGTGAATGTGAGTGCTGTGCCTGTTTAAATGTAAATTCCCTCTGTATCAGAATAAAAGAATATCTGTTTAATACAGAATGAAGGCAGTTTGGCAGGATATGCACTACTTCAGGTAAGCCAGAATAAACAGTAACATTGATTAAAAGGAGCCCCCTATTCTGCACCTGTCATGTTCACCTCCTTTGCCACAAAGGCCTCACTGGTTTATTTACCTGTAGAGCTGTTATAATATTTTGCTTTCTAAAGAGATTTGGAAGCCACCTGCCATACCTTCGGCATTTCTTTAACAACAAAGCACTTCAGGCTCAAATGCAGGAGCCCATTGTTCTGCTCCACAGCATGGAAAAGAAGATGAATCCAGAAGCACAGGATCCAAACAGAAATTATTATTGATTTAATCACATAATCAGCAGCAAACACTTCAGGCTAAGATAGCAAATCCATAACAGCCTGCCCACATAACCACCCTTACAAATTTACCAGCAAACCACTGCGCACACTTAGCAAACAAGAAGAGCAAGGGTCACCTTCACTTGGCGGCAAAATATTGACATTCCTAAAGCTTAAATATGTTTTGAGTTAAGTGTTATCAATCAGTGATAAGAGTTGAATGTCTGTTAAACATAACTACATTGGCAGAAGGATTATAGAATGCTTTCTTGCCATAATCTAGAAGCATCTTTCAGACAAAACTCTGCTTGAAATCAATTGTGCACAAGGAGCTGCCTGCTGAGACCCATTCAGTGTCATACAAAAGAAGAGAGAGTCTCCCTGTGATCTTTAACCATAACCGGTTATCTAATGAGACCAGGGCTTTAATTTCTTTTCACATCAAACATAGAATCAATGCTCTGGATTCAACAATGTGTGTAAACAGGCCGTGAAGCCATCTCTTCAGATGGCAGCCAATTCAGCCTTCCAAGCCCCCTGGCATATTTATTTCAGTGAATCCCCCTTTAGTTCCAGGTAACTGCTCCCATCACATTGCTGCTGGCTCCCTCCTCGTGGATGGCAAGGCGTGCTCACTCTTGTCACACACCTTCCACTGGCAGCGTAAAACTTGGGGAGCGCCCTTTTGCAGGAACACTGGGAAAAAAGTATTTTCAGGCTTCTTTTCTAATCAGTTTAGCAATCCTGTTGTGGCTTTAACAATTTCTACAGGCAAATGGTGCTACAATCCGTCTCCCCTTCACACCTTGCCATCAAACAGCTGGATGCTGCTCTCACTCAGACAAATACAAAACTGCAGTAACATCACTGTAGTTTACTTTAGAATTACACTGGCATAACAGGTGACAACCTGGTGCGAAGAGTATAGAGCAAATGTCGGCTGGGAAAGCCTAGTGACATTCCAGAGAGGATTAAAATGAGGTTCAGCAAACTGATTCATTCAGCCCTTGTCCTGCTCTGGGATATTTACAAAGTGTGCTTTTTGTTTGTAAAGAGAGCATTTTATAGCACCGATGTCTATTCTTAAAGATTTTGAAATTTTATTCTACAGACAGCAGGGCAAATAGTATAAAGACAGCTCCTCTGGCAGCCTGACGTAAATAAAGAAAAGGACTTTCCCTAAATACTATGCTGCCTCTACCCTGTGTCCTTACTGAGAGAAATGTGGATGGCCCTGGTTTGTGGATCTGATGAGCAGAGATCCAGTACGTCAGCCCCTCTACTGTGTTGGGCTGTGCCATCCTGCTGCCCACAGGCTGTGCCTGCCCTCTTACCCAGGCTTCTGCTGCAGGAGATGCTGACATCTCTGTGCTTTACTGCGGCTTGCTCAGAGCACTCGTATCACGGAAACTAAGGCACCGTGAGCTTCAGCCATCAGTGGTCTACTTGGATTCAGACTGGCTCAGCTATGACTGAGAGAGCTGCAGCTGCCACTTAGGACCACATAAAAGCTCACCTGCCTTTGTATTTTCATGTAGTGAGTTTCCAGTAACACATGACTTAAAAATTACTCCTAAAAAAGGGAGAAGAATACAGTAACAAAGCATTTGATTGAATACCTAGGAGCCTGCCTGGGAAGTATCTGGACATAAGTATATTGGGATGAATGACATTTTAGCTATGTCATCAAAACCTGTCCAACAGTCTCTGAAGTGGGTTAAGTTTATTGGACTGTTTAGTACTTCAAGAGTGATCCCCTTCAGATTGCTACTGTATTGAGATGCTTTGAACCTCTCTGGGCTCTGATTGCTGAAACTGATTTGAGGATTCAGATTTTCTAGCCAGAAAACACCAGCCAGTGAGTACAGATTAAAGAAGGGGTAAACCCAGAGTTTCCTCCCTGCCCTTTCCCTCAAACCCCATGGGTTTTCTTCCCAGTCGAAGCTGCCTCAACTACACCTATACCCCAAAACAAAGTAGGAGAGGAAGCCAAGCTGTCCAACACTGAACTGTTTCAACTAAAGAGGAGCTGAGAATCAGCAATAGCAGTATTGGCTGTCTTTGTCACGAGCGATGGCCTGAACAGAAAAGCTGCAGCTGCTAGACCTGGATTCCAGAGGGGAGGCACCTGAGAGTCAGTGAGGGAATGGAGAGAGTCAAGTGGGAGATTTACAGGAATGGGAGAAGTCGTCTGTATGATTGAAGGTGGCCCAAAAGATGAAGCTCAGAAGCAATTGGGATCTTTGCCTCTTTTGTCAGTGCAGCTCCTGGCATTACAGTGGTGAGCCAACTCTTTCATAGTATGATTGCACAAATAGACAAAGATCAGTTTAAATGATGTAGTGGAGAGGTAGAGAGAAAACTGAACTAAAAGAGACACAAAAGACCGAAATTAAAGCCAGAGACCCCCTGCATTTAGCAAATGTCTCAGAATGGCTGTGAAGACACAGATATTGAAAAGCAGAAATAATGTTAGTTGGACTATAAAAAAAAAAGAAAACCCAAAACAACCAACAAAAAAGAAACCAAACAAACTTCCCCTCCTGATAAGAAATTTTGTCTTCTTAAGCTCTCTCTTTTTTAGGAGGGGAGACAGATTTTACCATGGTGTCCTACTACATTTTTAGCAAGCTAGCCACGAACGGTCTGGGATTTGTCTCAGATCCCTCCCATCATCAAATTTATTTCAAAACTGAACTGGACAAGGCCCTAAGTGACATGATCTAACTTTGAATTTACATCTGCTTTGGGCAGGGGATTAGACTAGAGACATTCTAGGGTTCTCTCCTAACTCCAGTTGTTTTATGACTCCTTGCAAAAATGTTGACTCAAAAAAGGAAGATTCTGCCTGCTGGAAGGATGATGCGGTCAGTATCAGCTACAGGGAAACAAAGCTGCGCTGTGTTGCAGAGCTTTAAGGGCATCACTCAGGAAAATGGTTACTAGTCAGTATGTGCTGAACTCTGAGCGTATCAGTGAAGGAGTAGCGTTAAGCGTGTAACGCAGAAGGTCTCGCAGTGCTTTGGCACATTGGTGCCAAAACACATAAATATTGAGGAGAAGCAGAATAGGAACGATGTTATTGTCAGGTGATCTTAGGAGAAGCTTCATGTTGCCAGAAACCTGAAAAATTGAATAAGAGGGAGAAAAAAAGCAGAATCAAAAAATTTGGGAAAACATTAAGAACAGAGCAACAGGTTCTTTTGCCTGGGCTTGTAGTTCCATAACAAATAAAGATTACGCTGGAAAACTTAAAGATGTTCCCATGCGTTACTTGAGAAAAGAAGCAAAAAGATTCTGTGTGTATCTCTCAAATATCTTCCAGTAGCTTTTCACAATAAACTGTGAAACGGAAGTAATACGGGATATTGGTACTGGGTTATAGAAATAACACTGTATATTATAACAGAGTGTTTTTCTATATATTCATTTCATTAAAAAATCTTTTTTATCGATTTCTAATTAACACTAACAACCATAAAGACAATCACAAACAAATATAGACATAAATCAAATAGATACTGTATAAACAACTGAACTTAATTTAGCTTGTCCATAGAAATCATTATGCAAGAATACCTGACATGGCACCTACCCAAGTAATGGGGAATCTGAAAGATAACTATTGGAAGAGAATAATGATACTAAAAGAAGAAATTTTAATCCAAACACAAATATACCAAATACCTGTAAACTGACATAATATGATGAAGGTCACGCTTGATTACCTAAGTATAGAGCTCTAAATCCATACTTAGGCATATTAATAAGAGTTTTATTTTTCAGATGTGCTAATCATTTATAACCCCCTTGATAAGGGAGGATCAAGCCTTAACTACACAAATACAGCACCAAAAATAACACTACATTCTCAAATAAATCTGTTCATGGGATAAATTAACATATTTATTGAAAAGTGTACATAAAATGATATCAGCTATTTGTCTTCCACTGGTGATTCTTTCTATGGCTTAGAAAACTGCTGCAATCTGACTTCCAGTGCTTAATTATGTTATGTGATAAATGCCTCTGAAGAAGTCAACATTAACATTTCCTCTCTTAGTGCCAGAGATCCAGACTCTTTTCCCTTAGCTGCAGCAGATGGATGAAAATAATAGTAAATAAAATAATAATTTGGCCTTAATACTTTGAAGAAATTTCCTCTTACATTGCTGGTAAAAATCAGCATTCATTTATTCATAGAATAATCTGGCTGTGCATTTTAACTGGGACTCTTATTTTGAAGGCTATATTATTATAATAAATCATTAAATTGTATGCATTTATTTTTACTTTAAAAATATATCTTTTTACCATTATTCTAGCTTTCTGAAGCATCGTATTATTTATGCTGAAAAAGAATACCCATTGGTACAAAACTTAGAATACCAAACGGCAGGTTCTAATCTCAAGTCAATTGTAAGGGTAAGGTTATCTTTACCCTTACAGACTCTGTCATTCCTTTTGAAATCAGTTCACTCGGAGATGCTCCGAATTTTGCATATCATGCTCTGAGAGTATATTCATGATGCTGGCCTGAATTTCCTCAATTTCTCCAACTTTACCATTTCCTATTGAAAAAAAATGGCAGCCCAGACTGAGCCTGTTGTGAACCTTTTTTTACAGTTAGCTGAAGTTCTGTCTGAAAATGGCTTTTAATATCTATTTCAATCTTCACTGCTGTAAAAAGAGGGTTTCATAGTAGGATGATTACTTATTTACATGGGATGGTGCGAGAACTTTAAAGAGAAGTACCATGCATGCGAGCTCTGCTTCTGCACACCAATGCACTTTGGATTGGATGCTTTGTTAAAATGTGTTTTGAAATGGGAATTGTGAGTAGTGAGTGATGGCTCCAGTGGATGTTACCAGAATACAATACAAAGTAAATATTGGAAATTCCGTCATCTTGGTCAGCAGTCCAGGATGTTTCGGGAGAATGGGACTTTCCTAGGCTCTGCCTACTGAGTAGCTTGACAGCAAGAGAAAGGCTGGTAAAATTTGTAAGCGGCCACATTAGTGTTGCCTCTGTAAATCTGCCAGCATGTATCTACAGGTTTAAGCCTATTGCCTGTCACGCACTTACACTTTTAATGCTAAGTGTGCCAGCAGAACACATGCAACCAAATGGTCAGTATACGAAACCAAAGCCATAACAAGTTGCAAAAAGCTCATCTAACCTGCAAATCAGGATCTAAAAATAAAAAAAACCCGCCAAACCACAAACAAAAAAACCCACCCCAAAACAACAAACAACAACAACAACCCAAACAAACCAAAGCCGAGGTGTTTGATTGGTGTCTTAAAGGGGCTACAACAACCATATAGATCTGTCTTAAATGTGTGCATGCTGTGATTAACCAACATAAAACCATTTTTTGTCTTACGTTTGCCAAAATTGATCAAAAAGGGTCTCCAAAAGTTTCAGATTTGGTCATTCGCTGACCCAAGATATGACATTTTTAGAGAATGTAAAAAGACATAAAGAAGGCAATCCCACATAACTGAAAAAGATGGTAACACATCACCAGGGCAGCTGAAGTTTCCTGTCTGTGATAAACTGGGACAAGCTGGAATTTTGCTCTCTCTACTTCAAAATGAATATCTACACATCCCTTTTCTTCCTCTCGTGGCACATGCTTAGTTCTCTGCAAATTCCTAGAACTGATGATTTTGATCAATCCTTCCCTAACCATATGATAAAATGAAACAAATTAAACCAAAAATTATAAAGATAGCCTGTCATGAAAAGCTAACAAAAGAAATAACATTTGTTGTTAACAGTTCAAGCTACTTTAAAGTGATAAACCAAAGAAAGTGGCAACAACGTAAAAAAATAAATAATCAGGAAACACTGGAGCACTTCTTTAACATTAACGGCAAATAGACCACTTGATTTAGTATTTTTCTCAACTCTCTTAAGGCTCTACATTCTCAAGCTTCTCAGGGGAGAAAAAAACCCCACAAACCTAAAAATAACCCAATCCTCATAAACAAATCCCTAAACCTAGTATTTGCCATTTTGTAATTTTCTTTTTTTTTTTTAAATTTTTATTTATATGATTGAAGTTGAAAAAGTAGGCTAAAAAGTGTTTCCCTGACATTCTGCTGCTGCTTTAATAAGCCTTGGATAAGTTACACCACCATTTTAAAAAAAGGAGGCTCAAGAAAACTGAAAATCAATAGTCAAAATATTTGTCAGAAAGGATCAAAAAATCAATGATACTATATCAGAGTTCAGTACATACTATAATTCCTTAAAATGTAGATAGGTCTAGGGAAATTAAAAGCTATTGCGGGTTAGCATGAAACAGTCAGAATTTGACTTTTGATCTATATTATGTCCATGGATTTTAGTAAGGTGTATTGAAATTTATTGAAAGTGATCTGCAGCATTTTCTTTTAAAAGGCTGATGAGACCTCTGGGACTCAAAGATACCATCATTATCAATTTTATCAGTAATGGTCCAGCAGACTTTGTACAACAACCTTTGACAGTACATAAATAAAGAGAAATGAATACAATTATCTCTGCTTCAGTTTTGCAAAGTGAGTAGAAGTAGTTAGTGCTACTGAATCTATTTATAGCAAATAGTTCGATTAATTTAGCCTTCTACCTTGCTTAGAAATTATTCTCAGATGGACTCTCATATTTGCAGAATTGTTGCCGCTTCAAAATTGTTTAACAAAAAAACATTCTCTGATGTTCCCACCTATGGTTTGTTTGTGAATCATGTATGTCAACTCTGTCTTGGTTACTAGTTGCCACTGGCTACTTTTGGACATAATATGGGATTGGTCACATGGATTTTAGGAAGATTGCTTCCAAGTTTGCACAATCTTTACTCATGTACTCTCCAGATTTTTGACATTCAGGAGAAATCCTTGAATAAATAATTGTTTGCACAAGTGTTCATGCAGAACAAAATTAAAGAGGTAATGAATATTGATAGCAACAAATCTGTTTATTTTATCTCAACAATTGCCTGCGATTTTTGGTTTGCTTCACAATATTCATTCAGCTGCAGTAGACAGGAATATGGCACACTCTTTGTGTTGGCAAGACTGTGAGAGTTGAGGGAAAGAAGCTTATCTGTCTCAAACATTTTAGGACCTTCAGCTAGTTTAAAGCTCAATCCAGGCAGGTGCAGAATGCTTCCTATGAAATACTGAGCACAACGCTGTCACTGGCTTTCCTTTGAAGCTATGGGTACTCAGTACCTTCCAGGAGATGCTTCATGGCAATTTGTTTCCTATTAACATTTACAAACACATCCTTGGTTGCGAGAATGTTGTCAGAATGCAAATGGCTTGTAAATACTTGTTGAAAGATGTATGCTAACATGGAGGGTTCCAGGCCCACGGGAGTAGTGGCTTCTTAGCAATATGCAGGATTAGACCTTAGCATCACTCATTTTCGGCCAAGGTTTACAAACACGAATACAGTGAACACGTCCTCCATGAAGAGGATCAGAGAATTCCTTCACAGCTTTAATCCACAAACAATGTTTTCAGAGGTATTTGGAGGTGGGATGCCAAGATCTGCACAGGAACTCCTCCCAAAATCAGAGTGATTTGGTTATGAGGAGGGAGGGTGTGCTAAAGTCTCTCTGTTCTTACTATCAGTGTTTCCTATGATGGCTTGATAAATTTAAGAGAATCCTATCTTCCCTTTGTTTAGGATGAGGAAAGAAAAAAGTGATCCTTGCACATTAGGCATCTCATTGCTGAGAGACAGAGATGGAAAAAAAATTACTATAGAAACTACTAGATGGTATATAAAGGTAAGCCTGTTTCTAATATTTTTGCATTAATAGAGCATATTCTTCTTCAAATATACCTATTGAACTAATTTAATTTCATTTGTAAAAATGTAGCTCTCCCTGAAATTGTCAGTGATATGATAAAGCTAATTAAGACATGCATGGTGTTAACAGTTTCATTAGAGGAGATAATATTGCACAAGAAAAATAAGAAATCATTATGATGAATGCCTCAACATTACATTACATGTTAATGAAGTGTAAATGATCTAATTATTTTTGAAAGAATACAGATTCGATTAAACTGTCGGAATTAAATTGGAAAGGACAGCCTATTGTACTTTTTATGTACAGACAAGTTAGCGTTAATTAGGCACAATCTACAGGAACAAATGAGGCACAACCCTCGGTGAACAATCATGTATCCGTTGCTCAAGGCAGGTTTCATAAAGAAATATATTAGGGGAAAAATTGTAAGTCAATTAAATACAGTGCTTTAGCAGTGGGAGGGAAAATGAGGAAAAATCTCTGTTCCCTCCCCCTACATTTTGAGTGTTTATACTGCAATCACTCTGCCAGTTCTGCTCCATCACTAATTTCATAAATACTAATTTTGCTGATGAGGCATTTTGATTGGTTTGCCATCTACTTTCCACAAATGACTTTCTGGAAGCGGCATGGATTTTGGATGGAATTTTTTTCTTTGGGCTCTGCTCTCTGCTCTGACTTAAGGTAAGATAAGAAAAAAAATGAAGCTAGTAGGCCATGTAGGCAAGGAAGAAGACATTACTCACCCACCATTTGACCTTGCCTGATTATTTTTAGGGGAGGGTTACTTATGATATGAAATTTAGCAATCTAAATATATTGGGTTTGTGGGTTTGTGGTTTTTTTTCTCACGTGATTAACGGTCATTGGCAAAAAATTTAGGAGATTACCTCAGCTGCCACTCAGAGCCCAAATCAAACCTAATTTTAGTTTCTTTAATCTACTTGTCCTTCTCTCCCCCTTTCAAGAGCCTTCTATAGACCCTCATGCCACTGCAAACATGGCATTAAAATGGTTTGAGGAAAAAAGATCTACTAGGTTAGTTCAAGCTGATTCAAGACTCCTGGAGAATTCAGATACACTGGTAAAGTTCCTGCACATCTGTGTGTTTCACACCAATGACATAGAGCTTCAAGGTTTTCTAGCCTTGCACGATTCAGAAGGGGAATCACACCAACCTGCTCATTCTTCACCTAGTTAAGAGAGAACTGAAAAAAAAAAATCTGCTGATATTGTTAGTCAACTACTCCCAAAATGCAGCCTGTAAGGCAGAGCTGAATGAGTCCTTAGTGCATATAAACTAATACTGCTTGTTACCACCAGAACTTGTTTGTAGGACATTTGTAACTTGTCTACTGAGACTTCCTCAGTGTGCAGGAAAGAAATCATAACCATTCCTGTCCTTTTCCCCACACGCTCCCTCTCTTCCCACTCTTATTATTTTTTTTTTTTAAAGAAGCCCCCTTTTTCCCACTTTCACACAAAGTGGATCTCGATGTCAGAGAAAGCAGCATACGTATATCTCATCTGTTGTTTTTACAATATGGTATTTTCTTTAGATACACAATTTTTAATCCTTTAAAGGGTGGAGTCCAAGTCACAAAGGTCTCTTCCATGCCAACTTGTTTGCTCGGTTGTTGAATATATCCAGGCAGCGTACACACCACCCCATGACAAGGAGTTCCACAGCTTTACAAACTACGTTTTTTGCACTATATCAGATGCATGTGCACACTCATGCACTGTACACTAACAACTTGTGTCAAAAGTTACTAAAAATAATTATACTCCCCAAAATTTATATAACACAAATAAGATTATATGATTAATTACAAAATTATTAAGGAATTTTACTTCTATATGCCCTATTAAAAAGGAAAACAAGTTATTATTCTTGTTCCTGACCTTTTTGGTTGGATCTCATTGCTGAGAAAGCACCAGGTCCTTATTCCTTTTGGCCATTTCCCAGCCCAAGCTACCAGGAGAGCACTGGACAGCTGCTGCATAGCTAGAGCACATCCACCTATTTTGCCATATGTGAGAACACATGTTTTGTGAAGACAGAGACTCAGATGGACCACTCCCTGGCAGTTGTGTGAGTGAGTCACAAAGCACACTGATGGGCTGAGAGGTCATTCTGAACAGCTCAGCTGCATCTCCTGGCTCTGGCTCTGCTTGCTATGTCAAGGCTAGGCTCCTCAACCTGACTGCATAGAGGCAGGACCAACCTTTCTGCAGAGTTAAAATGCCATGGCATTATTGACTTTTTCCATCTGTTATTTGGTTATTCCATAAAACATTGTAGCACCTAAAAGCATAATAATGGATAAAAACTACAGACTGGGTAGCAGAAATCTTTATTGGAACCCTCAGCACTAATATATATAATCTGTGCCATAAAATATAAAATATGGTATTTTGCCAGTAGCTTATAAAGACATTGGCTATTATTCTCTTGTTAACCCAAGTAGATTCATAGGATAACCAATTTCAGGTAATATTCATTAATGTGCTATATTCCCAATTCAACTTTTTCAAATTTCTTTCGCCCATAATTTTTTCTTCCCTCTGTTGTATATAACACAACAAAAAGCTATTCACATGTCATAAAATTTGACATGTAATAGTTAATGACAATATTTTCCCCAGAACTCCTACTCAGTCCACCCAAATGCCAAATTATCACCTTTTACTAACAGCAGAAAGCAATAGCACTGCACAATTCAGATCAAGGGTTCACTTCCAGAATGCAGTACCTCAGGAAGGGCTAACAACATCATAGCGGTTAGTGGGAAACAAGCCACAAAACAAGGGTCAAATCCTGGGTTCAGTGTAAACATCAGGCAAATCATCCTTCCTCACACTAGTCCTGAGACAACAAAAGGGTCACAGCACTATGCCCAGTGAAGTCAGATGGATTTTATCTAGTGTTTTCTCTCTACAAGCTATCGTTCAGGATTCCCCAGAGCTGAGGAGGTACCTCAGCTGTATGGTACCGCAGGTGACTACCCGCAGCCCTGTCTTTCAGGCAATGGCATCATCCAGTCTCACATGTTGCCATGCAGCCGCGAAGGTTGATACCAGAGTTGGACTCTTTGTACCCATTACTCTGATAGAAATCTGTTTCACCGCCTCACTCCTCTGATGGCTATGCCACCTGCTAATTTCTGTTTTAAATGTATTCGTAGGCGGGATATGCCCACTGGTTCTGTGTCAACATTGTCCTTAAGCTTAAAGAACTGTTCCCCTGCTAGTGTTTACCTTTCTGATCCATTTACAGAGACAATCATTTCCCTGCTCAGCTTTGTTTTGCCTGGCTAAACATAGTTGGCTCTTTTGGTTGCTTTATATAAATGGGAACCTCCATTCTCCCACTGACATGATCATCCTTCCCTGCACTTCTTCTAGGCTAAGCTCATTTGTTTCAGATGGGGATGACCACAACTGAGCACAGTACTCTTGGCGCAGTCTTGCCAATACAATAATAACAACTTCTAATAATGTTTCTAGAAACATATTTATTAACTGTGATTTTCCATTATTCTTTCTCATATCTATTTTTGCACTTTGTCTTGTCAATGGCTAGATGTTCCACAAAATGCTGGGAAATTAAAAGAAAAAAAGAATAAAGCTACAAAAGCACCTGAAATACATATTATGTGGATGTCAGAATCTTACAATCAATTGCTCCTACTGTGCTTATTAGATGTTAATGCAGAGACAGTCTAAGGCATCCAAACTTTAGCAAGAGAGCTGGGATCTGAGAAAATGTTTCCCTTTTGATTACTAGTTTCTAGTCTGCTAGTTTCTGTAAAGCTCATCCACTCTTTACCTAATTCCTGCCCCATCCATCCTCAGATTCTGTCACAAAGGTCTAGATGCTGTAAATGGCATCTCTTTTTTTTAATATCGGCCTGAGTGATCACTGAGAGTCAAAGAGTAGAAAGGAAATACAAAATCCAAGCAGAATAGAATAGTTTACAGTACAGAGGTTTTGGATTAAGAAAGATAAGTCCAGTATTACTTTAACCCTTCCCTCATTTTTAATGGTCCTGATCATTGCAATTGGTGATTGGATTCTATGTAAAAAACATTTTCTCTGCAGAATACTACTCAGTGGCACATTTATTACCAGAAAAATAGGATTGCGAACAATTTGTAATGGTTTGAAGACAACTTGGAGACAGCCGTGAATAACTTCAACATGGAATTCTCAAAAAAGTTATAGAATTTGGCAAGTTCTTCAAGGTGCTAGAAAACATCAGTGCCTAAACCAATGCACTAAAGGAGTGAGAAAAAATTCCTCTCAGATAAAGAAATACAGATTTATGTAAGTACAAATTTGATAGAGGATTGTATAGAGATTTCTTTGTATGTACCTGATTTCAGCTACAGGTAGGATGAAGGGTAAGATGGAGAAATTTTCTATTCTTGTTTAGAAAGATCCAAGTACAGTTTCTGTAATTTCAGCATTGTACTAACATTGTCAATTTCATAATTTGAATTTGGTATACTTTTTTTCCCTGTCACTCTAAATATTTAATCATAACTCTTTTTCTTTTATTGTGTATCATGCTGGCAATGGCAATCAAATCTATTGTTATAGTAATCTGAAATATAATATGAGCTACCTGACCCAAAAGAGTTAAATTTTTCAGATTTATTTTATTAATGCAATACATTCATTCATTCCCTGAATGAAACATAATATGGTAACCAAACATTTATTGTATAATTATTGTGTTATATTAACAAATAAGAATCTAAACTGCTCATAACATCAGGGTTTGTCTAACGGCTTTTAACATAATTTAAAAATTTGATATAAATAATTAACAGTCTTCTGTCATATACATGCAGGCAACTCTACTAATTTTCAAATGAATAATTTGAATCTACTAAATGTAACGGAGACCATATTATTTTTACATCTTCTAGATATTGTTGTCATGCAGTGCACCATTTTTGAAGGGACAGAAACAGTCCCTTAGTACATTTAGTTTTATTGCTGAATTTTGCCTGTTTAATAGTAATAAAAATTGCAGAACTGGATATACAAATTTTCACACCTGTTTAAGCAATAACTCATATGAAATCAGGTCCTGCTAGGAACCCTCATCTTCCTCCATTTTTAAGATGATTCATTTAATAAGATTGCCAAGGGGATTTGAGGCTTCTTCACTGTCTGAGAAGTGTTTTATTTGAAGACTGTACCTACCACAGCCAAAAGCCATTTCCTTGAAAAAGCATGAGCTACCTTTAAAGCAGACTATAAGACCCTACTGATTAAAATCTGAAGGGAACTGCAATAAATACGTATCTTTTGCCTACAAACATTTATACAAGCCTCAGGTTTCTTCATTTAGAGTAACCTTTTTGCATCACTTTTTTATTCTAACACTTTCCATTGATGAAACATGGAATCTGCAAGCACCACTGAATGTGGTACAGAAGCATCAGCCACTTAATGCATTGTAATGCATTTGATTAAACCATGAGTAATTTGCATGTAGTAGGAAGTAATGACCATCGCACTTGGTGTGCATTAGTGTTCCAGTTTCCCTCACTGCTTCTATTTTCTCTGCAGTAACAGCATAGCCACACTTTGCAGGAAACCAACTTGCTTTCCTTCCACATTTGTCAAAAGAACCAAATTCCTGCGGGCCCTTCGCTAGAATGGACAATTTCAGGAGCTATAGTGACAATGAATAAAGAGGTCAAAGTACTTGACTGGATTTATGGTACATTAAGAGACTGCTGCAGCCATGGTGGTGGAATTAGGGCAGCCATTTAACTCAGCTACAGGGACCAAGATCCCAAGGTGAACATTTTGTGGTGAGTTGCAAAGTGTCTACAAAATATCTCTACAATCCACATGCTGTAATCTTTCTCAGCTTGGAGACTTCTAATAGGGTTAGTAGTAAAACTCTAATAAGACGATGGCCCTATATGGTATGTACCTTGAATCCCTTGAGAGTTTTTTACTTATCTGTAAGACATTCCTGCAAGTTTAATTTTGAAAACCTCCATTGTGGTAATGATTCCTCATGAACTATGATGCTATTATATATACTCTGTAAGCTTTTAATATAGCAGTCTCCACCTAAATAGATTTTCTCAATGGAAAACAGATTTATTTTTAACTTTATGACTTCTTATACTGTAATTTGATAACTATAATGCCAATAGGTTAATCATATTGATGAAGTACCCAGAGAGACTGTATTTAACACTGCTTACCCTTTGGAAAAGTAACCTGATTTACTGGAAACCTTTTCACCTTTAGTGGCAGGGGAATAGCTGCTAGTTTGGCCCTGTGTTCAAACATATAATTCCATAGGCTGGCATGTAACCCAAAGGCAATATTACCACTGAAGGATTGATCTGAATTAACAAGCTTTAAAAAGGGGGAGGGGAGGGAGAAGACGGAGAGGGAAAGAGGGGAGAGACAAAGAGAGAGACTGCTATCACAGGCCAGTACATACTTGGTATCTTCCTCTCTATATGTTAAAGTTCACTTTCAGAATGTTGTTTGGGCAAATTATTCCTTTTATGGAATCACGATAGCTGTTAGCTCTTTCGTAAGTTTTCTGAAGTTACGTAGTGGATATTAGAAGAGATTTTTTTTTTCTAAAGACCAGCAGAAAATTTTGAAATCTTAATCAGCGCATATATGTAGACTAACAAGCAATTTCCTTAAGGAAAAGAAAGGATTTCTAGTACACTTATTTCTCCTGAAACATACAGCTGCAAGCAATTTGTTCTATACTTTTGCTGCATATCTGGAGTTTTTGCAGAGGTCGAACAGAATGCAAAGGTAGTGTTTGTTACATCAGTCCACTGTCTATTATTTCCCTTGCAGCAGAAGTAATCCTGAGTCTGCACTGCTCTTCTCATGCTCACCAAAATACACCATTGCAACAGCTGGAATAGCAGCAACTATACTAGATTATAGGAGTACCAGTCACTGGAAAGGTTGGCATGGAGTGTCTGACTCGTGGAAGGAAATCATACTTCAAGATAAATTTACTATTCATTAGCTAAGATACACTTTCTCTGGGAGACAGGCCACCTTTGTAACGCAGACTGAATTTTCAGTCACCAGCGAAATCCTTGCTCTGTCAACTAATACTAAATAACCCGAAGTGAAATCATGGGTACACCTGAGACAGAGAAGCAAATCACATTTTCCACTAAGGCACTTAATTACTCAAAAAATTGTTCTTAATATGTTTTTGTATCTCATATCTGTCCCTTGCTGAGAAGTGAAAATCAACACAAATAACCTTAAGAGAGCAGACAACACAGGAATTCCTGTTCAGAGGTGTAGCAGACATGTCCTGTTTTGTAGGACGTATCACCTGGTGATGGTGGGAATAATATCTGGAGTGCATACATGTGGCAAGTGATGCTGCTGGTTACCCAGCACTGCAGTGCTGAGGTGTGGTCCAAGACCCTCAGAAGTAATTAATAACATATAAGCCTTACACCATGCTGAACTCTACTTACCAGAAGTTGTCAAGTTTTAGTCTGAGGCTTACTAAGGATTTAGAGGAGGGCAATCTGGACTGGAGAGTGGTAGGAATATAAATAGTTAACTTTTTTAAGCAGGTAGGCAAGTACGGTTTATAGTGCTGATGGATGGCTAAATGCCATAGCACTACCCTTGATTTATTTGCTTCTCTTATGCAGCCTTGAATTTCAGAGGGAGACAAGAAGCTTAACTTAGCTAAAGGAAGCACATGTTTGGGACTTCTGCAGCTCAGTTCTTTCCTCAGTCTGCAGAAAAAGGCAGAGGAGCTGTGGGGGGCAGCATTGCCAAGTGCACCCACCAGTGCTATCAGTGTAATTTTTATTTCAGCATAATGGAAGGATGACAGTTATGACTCATTCAGTTATATATAAGATACGGAAAGAGCAACATTAATACATGGAAACAATAATGGTGTTTCGAGCTTCAGAAGAAAGAAGAGAACTGATCTAGTGCCAATCCTTAAGATCAGAATCATAAATTTTGCAATATTTGAGATTCTTTCAGTAGCCTCAGTTATGGAAGTAACGCAAAAACATGGGAGAAATTCTATTTGTTTCATCTGTAGAAGATTTGCAGATTTATTATGGAAATTCACCTGGAAAGTATGAGCCCTGCAGAAGGCAAATAATAAAAGAAACAAGGAAACTTACTCATTTTCCAACTTTTTATTTTTAATCCCAGTTTTTTTATTTTTACTTCAGCCTCAGAATTTTGAAAGGCCTTGTGAAAATTTGTGTGTGGGCAGACATTCTGTAAATAAAGAAAACAAGACACAAGTAGATATAACACTAGTCAAACAAAAATAAAGATTTTTTTTTAATATGACAAAACATATGAGGTATGTGTTAGGTATGGAGATTCTGGTCATGTATTTGCTGTCCACTGTACCAAACACTTCGTTTTCATGGAAGGAAATCCATGTAATTGTATAACAAGAACCTAATAGGGCGATATAACCAAAATGATGGGAGGAGAAGCATAAAGTAATATTGAGATAGTCATGGACAGCAGAAGCAACTATGGTCCAGCATGACTGTCAGGCACTTAATACTTAGGACATTGGAATTTTATTTTGAGTTACATCAGCTTTGTTTTTATTGTAGTCCCTCTTTCTTAACTCCTGTCGGATTATTCAATAAAAACCTGCAATACTATTTGTCCTTTAGGGGAAATGAAAGTGGGTATATGTAAAATATGTTCAGGAATGGATTTTCATACCTACATCTTGCACTGAGTTAAACCTTCATCAGAAGCTAATTTAGAGAAGTGAGGACTATGCATGTCCAGTGATGCCCTCAACATGCACCTATACCTAGTAATTAGTAGTAACAAAGAACAGTGTGTTACTTGCATAACGTATTAATGCTTTCTTTTTCTAAACTAGTCTAAAATCCACAAATTTTGATTTTATACGAATCATTTGATAGGGTAAAATTCAATATAGATTTCTGATGAATTTCTTGATTTCGTGGTTCAGTTTTCACTTGGTGGCAGACAGGCACTGATTGTTTCATGCCTCTGAATTTCTTCATGAATACCTGGGCTCAGTGGAATGGCTTCAGCCAGCAGCTCCTGTCCAGTCCGCAAGGCTGCCCTGTTCTGCCTCTCCATGGGAACAGACATACTCAGTATGCAAGGCTGAAGATGAATTTTCTTCTCACCTGAGAGGATTTTCTGACAAGGAAGCACAGGGGTTTTGCATTCTGTTGAGTTTTTCTTAAGAAGTAGGAGCAGCTGAGAAACAGGTTCAAAAATGAGCTGCGTTAAATGGGAAATATAATTTCTGCAGTGGTGTTTGTTTTCAAAGATCTTCAGCTGGAAAAGGTGGACTGGAAACTGCAAAGCTGAAGGAGGATAAAATAAAATCTGTTTTAGGATGAAAGGACAGAAATCTCCAGAGTCACTAGATTTTAGAAATCTCTAGATTCATCATCTATCTCCAGTTCAAAGGAGGCTGATAAATGTAACTTTTCACTGCTGTTAGAGCATATGTGCCCATACAGGTCTGCACTTTATTGTCACTATCCATGATTCTCTAGAATCTCTCCTCTAGAAAGGAGGCTTACAGTGAAAAAATTGCAGGCAAAACTTGAGGTTTTATTGCTCATGTAGTTAATAACTGTTCATGGAAACATAAAAGCCAAGAAACATATGATGCAGAAGTACTGGTAATACACTTGAAGAAGTACCTTAAGAAGTGTTTAATTCACTGTTTGTTTAGAACTTGTGAAATTGAATATTATTTTTTTTTTTAGAAGAAGGAAATGTGCTGTGTTAAATTGGTCCATCCCTGCTGTGCTGATAGATACTTTGTCTCTTGCTATTGATTGTACTAGTTGTGGCTCTTGAATAGGTCTTGCCAAATTCTTTACAGTGAAATTAAAAATCCTGAATAATGCAAGAAGTTTGGATCCCATTTCAACTTTATGACAATGGTCTTATTTCACAAATGACAAAATTAATATCAAAACCCAAGTAGAAATGAGCTTAGTAATGCTCACAGGTCCCAGCACTGTTGTAGGTGGATGCTTTGCAGTGTGAGATATTTGGTGTTCCAAAACACAAGAGTTCATTTAAATTCCAAATATTTTAACAGCTAATGTTATGATTTAAAAGTCCTAGTGTTTAAGTACCAGTTCATTCAAAATAAGATTTGTTACATCTGTGACACAACGCGGACTATATTCCCTGTTACTTAATACTACTGTATATTCCATGGCAATCCATAAATGCTATTGTCTTCTGGATAACAGGCAAGTCTGCTTTCTTCAGTAGCCTGCTGTATATGACATACAGCTTGTATACTTGCAGTGCAGGTGTATGGTAGGGACATCGACCATTTGGGAAAGCCACAAGTCTTGGGAAGATGAGTGTTCTGGTTTCAGCTGAGATAGAGTTAATTGTCTTTCTAGTAGCCCGTATAGTGCTGTGTTTTGGATTTAGTATGAGAATAATGTCAATAACACACTGATGTTTTCAGTTGTAGTGCTTACACTAAGTCAAGGACTTTTCAGCTTCTTGGGCCCTGCCAGGTGCAGAAGAAGCTGGGAGAGCATGACCAGGACAGCTGGCCCATGCTGGCCACAGGGACATTCCCTACCGCATAATGTCATGCTCCGGATGTCACTGGGGAAGCGAGCCGGGAGGTGGGATCACTGCTCAGAAACAGGCTGGGCATCGGGGGGTTTTTTTCGGGTTTTTTTGGATATCTTTTGCATGTGGTGAGCCATTGCATTTCTGCATTACTGGTATTATTGTTGTTGTTATTATTCTTATTTACTATTATTCTCCCCCTCTACTCCTCTCTCGTGAGACCCCACCTGCACTACTGCATCCAGCTCTGGGGCCCCAGTACAAGAAGGATGTGGAGCTGCTGGACCAAGTCCAGAGAAGGGCTACAAAGTTGACCAGAGGGCTGGAGCACCTCTCCTACAAGGACAGGCTGAGGGAGTTGGGGTTGTTCAGCCTGGAGAAGAGAAGGCTCCGGGGAGACCTAATTGTGGCCTTCCAGTACCTGAAGGGGCCCTATAGGAAAGCTGGAGAGGGGCTGTTTACAAGGGCAGGGAGTGGTAGAACAGGGAGGAATGGGTTTAAACTAAAAGAGGAGAGATTTAGATTGGATATTATGAAGAAATTTTTCCCTGTGAGGGTGGTGAGGCACTGGAACAGGTTGCCCAGAGAAGCTGTGGATGCCCCTGGATCCCTGGGAGTGTTCAAGGCCAGGTTGGATGGGGCTTGGGGCACCCTGGTCTAGTGTTGGGTGTCCCTGCCCACGGCAGGGTGTTAGAACCAGAAGATCTTTGAGGTCCCTTCCAACCCTAACCATTCTATGATTCTATCCTATGATTCTATTATTGCTATTATTACTACTATTATTATTTCCCTTTGATATCCTACTAAACTCTTTATCTCAATCCACAATTTTTTTTCCATTCTCCTCCCCATCCCCTTGGGAAGCTGAGAGATGAGTGGGTGGCTGTGTGATGCTTAGTTACCAGTTGGGATTAAACCATGACAATGGGAAACCCTGTGACGTGGGGTTAAATCAAGAATATTGAAAGTGAAGGAGAAACAGTAGAGGACACAGTGCCACATCAAAAATTTTTTGTCAGTGGTGGTGACTTTGCAGAAGGGCACAGTGCTAAGGGTTTCTTTGGAAAGTTCCATGGGTTTGCTGAAGAGCATCTACCAGTGGGGGAACACAAAAGGAAAAAGGAGCAGGAGGAACTGTTCCCAACGGAGAAGGTACAGAGACGCTGCAGAACAGCAAATGAAAAGATCAGATCACGAAGCAATTTATCTGAAACAAATGTGCTAGTGTAACCCAATCCTGAAGTAAAACTGAAGGAAGAAGAGGTTGCTGCATCTGAAAAAAATTCATCCCATACTGCTGTCCTGTATGCTTTCATTTCAAGCAAATGGCATCAATGGTGAGATCTCATGTGATTTGCTGGACCTGGCTGAAATCTTCATGCTATGTTTTATATAGTTGAATAACTGAATTCAGTATAATTAATTTTGGAAAGTATTTCAGATATTATATAGCACTTGATAGCATAAGATGAGAATGCAGCAAGTCCTGGCCTCAATGCATCTTTAATTTCCTCATTGGCTTATGGAGAGGAAACCCCACTCGCTGCCATGGCTGCTGTCCTGTCAGATGGTGTTTCATTACAATCCGCACAGGCTGAGGCATACCAGCAATGACGCTGAAATCCTCTTGTAACTTGGGGTGAAGGGCAGGAATGGTAGCGCTTTATCATAACACCTTTGTCAACTGGAGGCACTTTGTTCCCACCAATAATAAAGGCACAGAAGGCAATAGTAACACTTAGTCAGGCAGCATGCTGCACAGGTACAACAGCCATCCGTCTTGATGTTTGGCGTGGAGAATGCTTATGTAAAAAAGAGACCCACTAAACACAAGCATATTCATCTTTCAATCTGTGTTCAATAATGGTTTTATCTTTCTTACTATAAGTCACAGATGGCTTTTCAAAGGACTGTTGCTGTTACCTGTAAACCGCTAGAACACATTTCTCAGGGAAAATATTTACTGATGGCTCTTTTATCAGAAATGTCACTAGAATAAAATAATTTTCCACCACATGAGTTGGCTAAAATACAGGCATCATGACAGAAGCCAATAATTCAATGTAAGATATTGATGGTCACACACGCCGCTTTCCATTTTGAAAAGCAGCATCATTCTGTGAGGTGCATGAACAGCCCATCCATCACACGTAGCACATTAGGGATCCCTGCTATGTCACAGAATCTCTTTTTGATGTGCTATCACTGCTGTTGGCTACATGGCAAATTACTATATTTAGTGTACTGCCTAACCAAAGCAGCTGTTGCTGGTGTGAAAATTGGGATGTTATCGCCTCCTCAGTCCCTGCTAGGTTACAGCTAAATATTTGGAGAGCATAAGTGACAGAACAAAACAACTGCCCAGCATAACAGCACAGAACGTGAACACTGAGTCATATAAGGACCCACATGACATGTTCCACAAGTTAAGACACACTTAATTGCCTTTTAATTTCCTGCTGAGTTTTCAGGTGTATCCAACAGTGCCATGTGCAGCAACTTATGGAGGTTTCTGGCCACTCTAGAAGAGACAACTATGCTTATGAGTACATCACTTTTTTTCTGCTGTTGCCTTTACTTCTCTTTTCCCTTTTCGCTAACCATGGTTCCAGCTATCTGCTGCTGTGTTAGATTTGTGTTCTGGCATCCTCTCTCTGAACTGCAATAATCAATTTTTCTCACTTAAAAGAAGTGGCTACTTACCTATCCAATGTACTTAAATGTGCTTATTCTAAAGGGAAGCATCTGTTCTGATTCAGGCACAATGGTTCTGATTTATCAAGAGCTGTTCAGCCACTCTTACCTTTACATTTTTATAAGCACATAAGTTTATCCAGTTCCTCTTCTCTCCTCATGCCATACTCTTTCCAGCTGCTCAGCAGGTACAACCTCAGAGCTTCTGCCACTCTTCTTGGTCTGCCTGTTCTTTCAGTTCGCCAAACAAGCAATACCTACCTCTCTGCCAAGCACTGCAAGGATGTGCTGCTGCAGGAAAAAGCCAGCCCAGCGTGGTGGAAAACTGTGACCATGCGACACCAACAAGGGAAGAGGCCCTAACCTTGTTATACATACTTGGCATGGATGCATGTAACTAAAGAACTGATGTGTGTTTAGATACAGCAGAGCTTCCTCCATTTCCCTGTCTCAGCATGTTTCTTATATTTACCTTTATTAGACCTGGTTGATCTGTTTTACAGTGGCCCATTTATATTTCAAAAAAGACAAGAGTTTTATCAAAGACTCATTTTTGGGTAGGTTACATAATTCTCTTCCTGAAGGTGCTGTGAACAGCAAGATTAAGAATGGAATCAGAGATGTATTTAATTTAAAAATTTCTTATGAAATATTTCAGTAAATGTCTTGCATTAAGTTATTTGATGGAAAACATTTCTTCATTCAACCCTAATACAAACATCTTGGTTTTTATCTGTTATCCGTCTGTTCTTTTCTGCTGGTGGTAAAGGAAAAAAAGAAATTTATAGTGACTTTAAAATGTAGATTTCTCTTTATCTGCTGAGTACTTCAGCTCATTAAATTCTCAGAGGGATAAAGTTAGAAACATATTTTCATTTTAATGTTTATCTTCTTTACCCTTTCTGTAATTGTTTCATTTTGAAAAACTGTGTCAGTCCATGGTATTCAAACTCTAGGTCTCACAGAAGAATCCCACAGTTTCTTCCCTGGATGAATACATGCAGTGCTAGATCATGCAGTTATTAAATCCACTATGAATAACCTGGTCCAGGAAACTTGTGTGTTACAAGCTAGGTTTTATTTCAAATGAAGTTCTGCTGAAAATTGTACTATTGAACCCTTTGGCCCGTGCAAAGTGACAGACTACCGATAAATGTCACTTACTTTCTTAAAACTTTCTAGGACAACAGAAACAAGGAGGTAAATCTTAAGTCACTGCAGCACTTACTTACTTACTACTTTTGCGTTTAAGTAATAGAAATAATAAGAAGGAAGGTAACATAGTTCTAATGCTCTGCAACAAGAACACTCCTGTCCAGCAGAAGTCACCTAGAAGTCAAAGAGGCTTGGTACTTGATTAAATCGGACCCAGAGTGAGAAGGGCACAAAATTATTGCTTCATCCTTACTGACTCCTCAAAGAGTTATATTACACATAAGGCATGCCTGATTGCTTGTGTTAGTCAACAGTCAAGGAACATATATATTATGAGGCACAGTTTGCAACCTATTAGCCAGTTTCTCATCTATTAGCAAGGCATAGGGATATACAAGATCTTTCTTATCTGGGCAAGAAAAAACCAGATATTTGAGGGCTTCACTCTTTTCCTTATACAGCATAATTAACCCGTGTCCCTTAGCTCACACGGCACAGAAGTAAATCGAAATCCCACAAGAGGTATTCAGCCACTGAGGGTATGGGCACTTCAGAGTTACTTCCTTTATGCATTGCTCTTCACATTGAGGCATGGTTTCCCCATGTTTGTTTTCTTTCCCATCTACAGTGGCACCTGAAAGACCACACAGTTGGGCAGAGGTGAAGCAGAGTAGCTGGCAGGCTTTTCTCCAGCGGTGCTGTGACCTTAACAGTGCTTTGGGGTGGTGCTCTGGGTTTGTTTTTCCCAAGGGTAATGGTACTTCCAAATGAGCAGTACGAGTCATAACCTTCATGCAAGTGAAGTGTTCTCTGGGTTTAAAAGAAGACATGCAGTAATTCAAATCAAGGTGGGAGATGAAAAAGCTCAAATACTACTTGTTCAAATACTTGTGTTTCATCCTCTCCTAGTGTACCTCCCTCTTCCCAGCCTGTGCTGGGCCACCCAGCGTGGCAGTGCAGAGTGTGGGAAAGGACAGAAGATACTGGAAGGTATCTGATTCTNGCCAAAGGGTGACAGGAAAATATAAAAATTATGCCAGATTTTGGCACAAGAGATACGAGCTGTTTGGAAGAAGACATGAAAACAATAAAGGAGTAAGACACAGAAAAGTGGTGATGAGTCTACCTCTTTGAATTTTATTTTTCAAGCACTGTGTTCCTTATTTTATTGGAGGAACTAATTTTTAACTCCAAATCTCCTACACAGGCTTCTTTCCCATGATTCCTCAGTCTTCCTAATGCACATTTTATTTCATTAGGTACAATTGATTTTCATTATAACATATACAGAAAGTAACACTGTACAGAGATACTATCTGAAGCCTGAGGGCAGGTCTGTCATGTTATTTCTTTAGGGCTTATTTGCCTGACTGTAACACCCTGCTAATATGGTTACCTGGTATGCTATGACTACCTTATGTTCAGAAGTTTGCTTTGTTTCTCTCCAGGATTTCTCATCTCAGGATGCAACAGTTCTGTTTTATCTCCTTTATCCTTCTTGTGAAAAACAGGAACTGAACTTTATTACCTCACTGGGTTGGGATTCTTTTTTTTTTTTGGTTTGGTTTGGTTTTTTTTGTTTTGTTCATTTGGTTGGTTGGGTTTTTTTGGTGGGGATAACATGTCAAAGATTGTAGGGTACCTATACTCTTCAGCCTGTAAGCATATCCAAAGTAAGTAAACTAACAGTGCAGCAAAACTGTAATTTAGACTACTCCATTTGCATGGATTCAACAACATTCACTCACGAATTTGCTGTTGTACAATTTGGAAAAAGAAAAAGAGAGTTGTTTATGCTGCCAGTCATCCCCTTGAAAACAACATGCGATGGGCAGAAGGGGGTTTCTACAACTGTGACTGTGGGAGCACAGCCCTACCCGGGTCATAACATTGCCAACGCTCACATTCCCTTAAAATGCAGAGATTTTTCCATGGGTCTTTTTTGCCTATTCTGTTTCTGCCTCCCTTACATGTTCCTAAGTTTTAATTATCCCGTGAGTATAGTCAGATTTGACAACTGAAAGAACAAGAAAACTTCTGACCCATGAATTCATCCCTCTTTCCAAAAGGCAACATTGCTGGGCAACCAGACTTCTTGTATGCACAGCACTATTTAAGTTACATTGATATTCTGACTTCTGTTAATTAATTTTGCAGCTTTTGCTGTAAGATTTCTTTGGGAGAGGAAGGACTTTCCCTGTTCCCATGAAAGCAATGCATATCCATGTGGAAGTTACTCAAGTCTTTATTTTTGTGACAGTACGTGTATGACAAATCCACTTGCATGATAATATTATGATAGATGAAACATGATACGAGATAATAATAATACTTTTGAATGTCTTCAAATATATGTAGCATGCCAACAGTACTACTGCTACTGGGAGTGTGGGAAGTGTCTGTGTGTATGCTATCAACATTTTCTAGTTCCCGAATCTGCAATACAGTCTCAAAGCACCAATTCAGAAAGTTCTGCCAAACTGGAAGAGCAGTAAAATAAACATAGAACTGTGCTGAAGCTGTGTGTGATTCACAGCACTACAATAATGTATTGGTTACACAGTAATGGCAACAGTCCTGCTCTGAGGTCATGTGATAAAAAGAATTTCACCTCCAGAAAGTCACAGTGTGGTTGACAAAACATGCGGTAAGGGTTCAAGCTGTCTTCCCCGATCACTTCTAGTGGGAATTTTAAAAGGTTTATTGGGCTATCTTTCTTCTGCTTCTTTTCTCAATTTGCTTTATCCTACTTTCTCTCTCCTATCCAGAAATTATCAGTTTAAAGAAGGGAAAGAAAGTTTTCAAGCAAAAAATAAAGAAAATCTCTCACTTTTGCAAAGGCTAGAGGTAGAGCTTCAACTGATTAAAGTGATGCTAGCAAGAAGTGGGAAATCCTTAAAAACAGCTCTAATGCAGTTCAGGCTGCTGTGCCTGGTTCAACCATGCACATTTTTTATTTTGACTTCTTAAATGCTTATCCTTTTTTTCTTTTTTTTCCAAATAAACAGGCCTGACTAAGTTTTCTCAAGAAATGCTTCGTATGTTTTTCAAATACCTGAGGAGGATTTCCAGCAATTGCCTCAATATCCAG
>VWZZ01007430.1:0-32500 GCA_013399095.1 Psophia crepitans | reverse complement strand
AGCCTCACCAGGACTCCCTGCCAAACTTTGCAATAAAATGAGAAAATGTCATCCTTTAGTAAAGAAGAAACAAGTGTTTTCTCAGGCTGGACTCAAACCTGCTGTATTGACATGCCCAGGATAACTGTCCCTCCCTGTCAATGCACCATTTTCTACTGAAGGTGTTACCTTGTGGCCATCCCATCCCTTCCTCATGGAGCGTCTTGCAATTTTGTGTGAGCAAGTCCCTTAAAAGTGTTGGTTATTCAACTGTTTAAACTGTGTTGAGACTTTAGACATAAAAGCTCAGTAATGTGACACACTGGTTTCTTTTGAAAAGCAGGGACCATGGCAACATTGGATATGTGTATGTTAGGGGACGGGGGGAAGAAGAGAGGAGAGAAGGAGAGGGAGAAAGAGAGAGGAGGCCCAGACCAGCAGGCTTTGCAACATACTTATATTTTCAATTATATATAACTGCAATTAATATACATAGAAGTCAGTGCTGGGCTGAACTAGCAATGCTGCTCCTTTAATTCAGCCAGTGCATTTGTACATATTAAAAACATTACACAGCAGGGGCTATAATTTCACATGCTGCCATCTCTAGACCACTACAGCAAAACACAAAAGAGACAGCATGTATGCCTTACCCCTGCATGTCATGTAAAACAAGGAGATTGCCTGTGCTGTATGTGTGTGCAGTAAGAGAGATCCAAATGCAGCTCTTCTGAAATTTTAATGCTCACATAAAAATAAACAAACTTCAGCAATATACAACATGATTCCAATTAGTAGCTCGATCAGAATAACTTGGCATTGTCTATTGGCTTTATACCAGGCAGCCAGCGAGATGTCAGACGGAGGAGTCCATTCTCCTCTCTGTGTGTGATCAACTCCCATTACTGGTAATGGAAGCCACATACACATAAGGGAATAATATACCCCTTCATGAGAAAAGCTCTCCTTGGTGAATTGAAGGTGTATAATGTTGTGGGTGTTTTTTATTCCCTGTCTCTACTATTGTGTTTCTCCTCAGCCCATTCAAATTATTTCATATGGACAAGTGGCACACAGGGTTTGGTTCTGTTTTCATTAAATCAATAGCAGAACTCCATTTTGCCTCAGTGTAAGTCGAGCTGGGTCCAGAAGTATCCTTCCTTTCATTTTTTCAGAATTATTCCTTACTTTCAGAAGTAATTAGCCTTTTAGTGTCTTATTTGCCTTTGGTGTGCAAAGTTAAATACGTTTTAGCTCTCAGTTCAGATTTCTTCCTGTGTAAATGAAATCATTAGAGTTGTTCCAAATTCACGGAAATGCTACTCAGGAAAGATGTTAGCACTGCGTATGAACTTTCTCTGTAAATACTTCGGGCATTCCTAAATATCTCTAACTTCCAGTTTTCTTCTGTCACGGCTTTCTGATAAGCTTTCCAAGTAGGGGGAAAAGAACATAAAGTCCAGGTGACAACACGTGTGATAAGACAGGTAGAGTCCTCCTAGCTGACTAAACAGAGTCCTTCTAGTTGACTAGGTAGATGTGCTAGAGAAAGAAGTGAGCTAAAACAAAGGGAATGTTTGTTTAAATAAAAGTAGTCATAGATGTCATCAAAGCTACATTGTTCATTATTCATTTCTTACTTGCCTTCCATGCAATGTACATTTTCAGTGCATGAAGTACTGCTATAAGCAATCTTACATATTATTTACAAGTTGTTTCAAAACCTATGTGACTTAGAAGTTGATTTAAAAACTGTGAAATAATCTACCAATGTCCCATGAATTTTCTACTATTCCAATCCTTTGTCTGCATTAACAAGGCTATAGGACATCTGTGGAGCAACACAGTTGGTGCTGAGAACTTCATGTCCACAACATGGACAAGTTTGCGGGACTTTCTTCAGAGTAGCTCTAACCTGATCCCATAGACTAAAAGCCCATTAGCTTCTCGTAGTTTTGTGTCCTCTGAGAGGAATCCACTTTGTGCACTCCAATACATAATCCAAAACATGTTTGGTGCAGATCACCTGGAAAGCCATTTTAAAAGCAAACTCCTGATGAGAATTAAATGCTAACAGACCTACTCTGAGGTGGTCCGATAGATAATTACTCTCCTATTGATCAAATGTGTTAGATATCAAAGTTTTGATACTTAAGTCCAGTATCAGTTTCTATGTTTATAACTCTTTACAGAATAAAATTCAGTGCTCTTTACATCTTCTCTTTCCGTATGTGCCATTGCTGTTTTTGATGACTCTTTTTTTCCTCGATTTTCCTTTCCTCAACTCCCAGTTACCCACAGACCTTTACAGGGGGAATGCAGGCTCTTCAAGACCTGCTGGCACAAAGTGCAGCTTCCAGGACAAGGGTAAATTAACTTTTGCACATTGTGACAGGGTAAAACATCTGATTAAAGTCACACTACTGATGTGAAAGAGAGCTCAATATGCTTTTCATACTGAGTTTGTCAAAAGCACTAATTTTGCCTACTGCAACAGTAGCAGCAAAATCAGGTAAACAAATCAGGTTTCTAGTCTTGTGGAATGACAGTATTTAAAATAGCCTTTTTTAAAAACCAGATTCATTAGGACAGAAAAAATTAGCACACATTATCCTCTTTTACATCAGTCATAAACAGCGAGCCTTTTAAAAGTTTTATTTCCTAGCACTACGGCTATCAGACCACAGCAGCCTAGTTGCAAATGGAGAACTGAAACTGCATAATACCTGATGTGACAAATACGGCACTGTCCTGTCAGTCACTTCTGAATCCTGTCAGGGGGCTTGCCACAGTAACCTCTGACCATGACTAAAATAGGCCACCTGAAACAGAGTATGTAGTTAGTTCAAACTGTACCAGGATTAAGAGGAATTTTCAATTTCTGGCGGAATTCCTAGCAAAGGTCAAACTCTCCTGTCACCACTTATCACATAGTTTTCCAAAAGCACCAAAGACACATAAGCCTTGCTTCAAAAGAGCAAAGTTCCCATTGCACATACAGCAAAAGTCAGGGTGAATACTGCAAAACCAAATCTGTGTATTTTAGAGATAGCAGGAAGCATCTTCTGAGCTCTGTTACATAAGTGCGACCAGAATCTGTGAAACAAACTAGTTTTAGTAACACAGCTGATTTCTGTTTTCCAGAGACTGACAGATACAAGGGATTGCAGGGAAATAAGTAGATGTCTAGAAGATTTTGAACGTACTTCATATTTTTTGAATGATCCCTGTGGGAATTTGGCATTTGACTTGAAATGCAGTCAGAAAAATTATTTCAACACTCATTTTTCGGCCCAGAAAACCGAAATCCTGAATGAGTGCACTAAAGCTGATTTCAAAAGCCTTTTCATGAGTCGCACATTCCTGTTCCTGTGGTTTCCCTACAAACATATATAACCCCGAAATATTTCCTGGTTCATATTCTCCAAAGCTTAAAATGTACATGGGTCATCTTGAGACAACTCTTAGCCCAGGATGATTCAAGTCAGTGAGAACAAGAGTAGCTACTACAAGCATTTTACTTGTTCACCGGACATCAGGCAGATGTGGGGATAAAACTGTCAAGTGCGAAAACACAAAGAGAAATATTGCTATTTTCTATTATTCACATTCTTCCCATGAGCTGTTTGCTCAGTTGCCATGGCATAGGCGGTGAGATTTTATAATTTTTCCCCTGCCTGCCATGTGCTCATGCAACAATGTGAATTTAATCAGTCCAGACAGTTGGTTGTGTTTTGTCCATGTGAGTGGAATAAAACTTTTCTCAGCAGCTAAACCCACAAAGTATCTAAAAGCCATAAATAATCAGTAACTCCTATGACTTGCACCTGCTTGCTTTATTTGACCAAGGATACAGAATGGCCCATATAATGAACAGCGTTCCCAAGCATTAATCACCTCTGATTGCTTATAAAAATCAAAGGAGATGTTATGTTTAAAATATCAGATGCATTACTTTATTTCTTTCCTGCACTTAGATTTTAGTCAGGTCAATGTTGCAGCTTTACCTCCCTCAGTAAAATTATCCTTGTTTCAAAAATATTTGACAGGGAAAAGGACACGTTCTGGGTAGCAAATAAATTTATAGTTACTTATTAATCATAGCAGATGTATTCTTCTAGTACATCCTAACAAGCAAAAGGAGGTGGGAAAGATGCAAAAAAAAAAAAGAAAAAAGGCTGGGGAGAAACTAGAAAGCGCCGTAAGAGAGATCTCTGCCAAGCTTATGCGGAACCAAGTATGTGCCAGCTTGTACAAAACAATACAACTTTATTTTGTATAGCGTCTTTCATCCAAAGTGTATCCCAAAACCACTTTACAGGACTTAAACAATACAGTTACAGAGATAAATAATAGCAGAGGGAGAGCAAAATTAACAGATATGTGCAAGTCAGAAAAGATATATTTTCAGCTGAGATTTGGAATGGGAGCTTTATAGGAACATTGGAGTGGTTTAGTTTTAGCATTTTTCTAAACAGAGCTTAGCAATGTCTACAGAGATACAAATCAGAGTGAAAGTGGTAAATGCTAGAAAACTCAAAGGTATGGCTTCATTAAGTCTGGCAGGTTCAAAATTAAATTAAACCAAAATCAAAAACCAACCTAGTGGTTAAAAATTAAGGCAGCCTCTCAATCTTTACACTTCTGGCTTTATGCCATTCATTAAGCTCCAGAATATTTGTAGTGGGTTTCTTTAAATGGAAAAGAAAAAAAGAGGAAAAATAAAATAATGGGGCTGAGCACCGAGTATTGTATGTTGTAAATATGGTGCAGCTTCACAGATAAAAAAAGTGTACATCGGAGAACAAAATTTGACCCAAAGTATCTTTCAGGGAACCTGGCAAGAAAATGATGTTGTCTGTTTGGTAACCAGGGCTCTAATCCTCTGGGGGAGCCCTGGCGGGTACAGAAGTTGCCTATTCAGTTCTCCTGAATTAATCAGAGCTTTGGTTGCCCACCAGTTCTGATGTTATGTGCTTAAAAACAGCAGGAGAAGGATGCTGTGAGGAAGGTGGAGTGCACTGACCGCGGGGAAGGTCTGTGTGGGCACAGAAGTAAAATGGCTGCTGTTCTTTTGGTGGGACTGGTGCTGATATGGCATTTCCCTTTGTGGCTAACTGGAAAGCCTTTAAAGGAATGGGCAAAATTCAAATTCAAGATTTAAAAAAAATAATCAGTTACCTCTTGAGTAGACCAAACCAACATTCATCTGCAACGGTTGCTGGCTTGGAAACTTAAGAGAAATTTTTCTGCCTAAGCTGAAATAAGGTTTCTATGACTTATCTGAAAACATGTATGTTTGTAAAGGGAACTGATTCCACAAAGCCCTGGGGGAACTCTCAATGCAATCAGTGTTTCAAATAGTAGGACTCAGTCCAATAGCGGCATAAGTAATGAGTGCAAAAGTGAGCTGGAGAAGCAAGTATCTGCCTCAAAGTGCATCAGCTTCCACCAAAGTCACATGCAATAGATGTGTAGAGGTTCTTCATAGCACATGTATGAAAAATTGTCCTGCAGCTGTAAAGGGAAAGACATAGCAAGTTCAGAGGCTATCAGCAGAGGGAAAAAAACCCACAAAACAACCCACAAAACAACTTGCTTTATTTATTGATTGCTGGTTAGCTGACTACCAAGTTCAACAGGCATTGCCAAATTTGCTGTTGTCACGGTATCTGGAGGTCTTTGTTTACACGTTAGTACGCACACCTGTTTTCTAGCCTCTGGAGGACAGGTCATTTGGCACTATTATATTTGCCACTAGTAAATATTTCACAAAAAGAGATTACTTATTTCTTGAGACAATATTCCAGAGTGCTTTACCTGATCCTGTAGTCAGGGCTGAAGACTTGTTCTTATTCCAACCCCCTACTTTCTCTGAGAGCCCTCTCCTCAATCCATATGCTTCTTGTAGGTGTTCAGTGAATGATGACTTCGTGTATAAATCAGTGTGCTGCTTCACATGGAAAACTCTATTTGCTGAGCTCATGACATTTTCTGTGTGTAGCAGTGGGAGCCAGCTGCCGTTGAGAACTGTATACAAAGGGCACATAAATTGCTGGGTGTCATGGAAAAATTTATGCACAGGCTACATGGTTTTCCATGCAAGTTTCTAAGTGTTTTGTATGGATGCAGGAAACAAGCAAGTGTCTGTACAAGCCTCCACCTCAGTCATTGCTCCTCTTGAAGCAGCAACAGGGGTGAGGACCTGGGCTTTGTACAGCTCCCCAGTTTTACAGAATGGGTTTATAACATGCTTGGGAAAAAAAACACATATCTTTTTGTCTCTTGAGTTTTACATCTTCAATGTCATTTAAAATTGTATTCTCTGAAAATTAACATAATCTCAAATTAAATTAATCTTTTAAAAAAAAAGCATCGCATTGTGAGGAAGAAGAAATTTCCCACATGACATTGTATAAACCAAGGCAGGGTACAAGATACAACTGAAACTCTATAGACCCCAGTAACTCTGCCTCCTCTAAGAATCCCATCTGCAGATTTTCCTTATGTGACCAGACTTCACTTTCTTTTTTTCATTGCAAATTTGCCACTTGTGCAACTTTATTTTTGAACCCTTGCTACTCATTGTAGTTAATGGTCTTACTCTCTTTAGGCTTCACTCCTGCTTGTAACTTCCCATGTAACTCCTGTTTCTTCAGAAGAAATGCCAGAGTTCAGGATCGGTCAGGAAAAAAATGGCCTTTTGATGAAACACAAGTAAAACCCACAGCTTATTTATGCTAGGTTCTTATGTACCAATGTTTTGCTGTATGGATCCAAATACCCAGTGTGATTATGGGAAATCAGGGTGCCAACGCCACGGTAACTGCTGCAGCTCCATCACTATCTAGTCATGGCCTGATGCTGTGCTCTTGGGGTAGGTGAAGAGTTCATACTATGAGCAAGAGCTTTGCCCTGGTGAATAATGCAGTAATGGAAGCACAAAATACCAACTTAATTGGGGGGGGTTTATTATAAGCCAGGATAGCCAAGTTACATACAACATTCTCCAAGCATGGATTATGAATCTTAATTCTGTTATCATACAAGAACCTTTCCCTTGAAGTAACCTCACCATTTAGTTAGAAAAGCTATTAAAGAAAAAGTTATTCTTTTTTCTCCCTCTCTCTTTGTGCATGCATTCATGCATCTGTGTATATATTTACATAAAGAGTATCATATAAAAGTTAGCTTCACAGTATTTGTCAACACAGGATGTAAGTAAAGATAATTCTGTCACTTCAAAGGTTTCTTGAAATGATCCAGTCAAGATCAGCAAAACCACCATCAACTTTAACCTTCATCATGATTTGGTCTTGCTTTTGAAAGTACCTAGTATTTTCTGGCCATCCCCCCTATGTAATTTAAATGCTGGTAATCTTGTTCATGGCAATTTCAATAAGCCACAGCAGACATATAATGCTTCCTCTTTTAATAGGTGCAAAGTGAGTTATTGTCACAAAGCATATATATGAAAAAAGGATGTGAAAAGAGAATCCTGCCTAATCTCTGTAATAAGGGCTTGTGAGGGTGCTAACATGGTCACCTGAATTATGCATGTCTATTGTGTTCAAATATCATAAATCGATGCATGAATACCCTCCAAATCATTTTCAGTTCATGAACATTTATATACAGAGCTCTTGAGCACTGCAAAGACAATTAGTCATATTTGTATGCCGGAATTAATTGAGAGTGAGATGCGGGAGGCAGAAAGAGAGAACAAAGAATGCTTTTTGTCAGTTCTTCCAACTGACAGGGATAATTAGATATATGAAATTGAAATTCCTCAGCAGGGGGTTTCTGTTGACAATGAATTTTCTTTTGATTCCATTCTGTTATTCTTTTATGCTGTCATCTGTGGCAATTTGTTATTCAGCTTGAAGCTTAAAAAAGCAAAGCATTCCGCTTTTATGAGTAGATGATGTCAGTTTGTACACTGCTGGGAAATAGATATTAAATGTAATCTTTAAACTAAAAAAAAAAAGGGAGAGGAAAATAAAATCAGTTAAAGAGACAGTGCTCTGTTTACTCGCCCCTCAGAGTAAAACTTTTGTGAGACAGAGAACTTGCTTTGATGGTTTTTGAAGTTGCTCAGGCTGCATTAATGTTTCGGTTGCAGTGCAAGACTGATCCGAGCTACGTGACGGAGTAAGGACTCGTTACTGGAAATGCCCGCTTAACACTATTTTCAAAACGTTGGACTTTCTGCTGGCAGACATCCCTGTAGTATATTAACATTGTGTTTTAGTCCAGATGCAGATGGTATTGCTTCACATACCCAAGTCTAACTCTTGACCAAAAGGAAGTCAAAAATAGGAAATATTCTTCCTCACCAGCACATGCAATCCTTCTTAGTACTTCTGGTCCTGATTTGACATCTGGGGCCTGATTTTTGCACAGCAACTTCACCAGGTCTTTGAAAACTAGGGCAGATGCAAAATATGGCCCTTGGCTACAAACAAACAAACAAACAAAAAAGCATCACTTATTTCCCACTTCAGGCAGTGTCTCATCCTCTCACCTTCTTCAGAAAGGCTCATTCAGTGCCCCATCAGCATGAGCATCATGAAAGCTTTAAAAGGTTAGCTAAAGTAACTGTCTGCAGAATGTTGGTCTTTATGGTAAGAAATCTGCGTGTTCCCTTATTTTTTCCTCTGTGTGATTCTGACAGCAGGTACTCATGTAAAAAAACCCCACACTACTATATAATACTATGCATACGTATACTTCTAATAATCAGAAACATGTAAAAAACCTTGCTTAGGTTTTTTTGGCAAGGGTTTTTACAAGCATTGCATGGAATTTAGAGTATGAAAAAACATACTGTTCCGCCTTCACCCTCCCCTTTTCACTGGAGCTGATCCATTGAGCTCTCCTGGCTTTCTTTTGCCTCTTTCCCTCCTCCAAAGCCCCACATTATTTGGCATTCGTTATTTTTCAGACTGCAATTTCTCCTTCAACAGGCATCTTGGTGACTGTGCCTTTATTATATTTTATTCTATTTTTTTGTTACTAAAGCAAAAAACCACACACAGTGTTCTGATGTAGGATATATTCCAGTGAACCACTGTGAGTCTAACTATACCATACGGCATATCATTAAACATAGCAATATTTAACTCATATGTATTATCGCCTCTGCACCCTCAGAGCATTCTTTGCAGATGCAGTTTTATCTCGCACTTTATGGGACAAGGCCCTGTATAAGAAGCTGCTCAATCTTAGAAGTTAAAATAGCTGAGAATATGGTTTGAGGGATTTCTCACACTGGTGAGAGGCACGAGTGTCCCCACAGTGTCCCAGCAGTGACCTAGAAGGGGCACCCCATACGAAAATGTTAAGCTCTATTCAGTCTTTCGCTCCCTCTGTTGAGACTCATTAAGGATGCTGCTTGTGATGGCAGTTTCTCGAACCTGGCACATGTCCACTGGGAAATGCATTGATGCCACCAAGTCACTTCATGAAGATAAATTTATTTGGTCACTACTGACCTTCGATGAATTTTAACTGGTGACTCAGACTTTAAAGTCTCTTTTGCTGCCTTCCTACCATCTGAGCAGCAGTGCAAACACTGTATTTGCAAGCTTTTTAGCCTGTCCTTCATCTCAGCCTCAGCTACATTGGATATGTAATCTACCTTCAAATAGGTTTAAAAAAGATGAATAGAAGAGTCTACAACAGATTTTATAGAGAAGTTTGTGTTCAGTTCAGTAAACCAGATGGAAGCAATCATCTCCCACGTACAGGACACCATGTACCTCAGCCTTGCTGTTCAGGTTTGTTCAGTAAGGACATATGTATTTATTATGCAATCAATTGCAGAAGATTTGTCCCCCTCGCATGCCCCTGAGGCATGCCCCCTGCTAGCCCAGGATCTTTTGGGATTCAGCAGGACTCTCTGAAGGTGGATTGGTGGAGCCAGGGAGCATACATATAGATCCCCTCCGCGAACAAGGCAAAAAAAAAAATTATCCTTTCTTCTATGTGAGGCATAATATGCTCATCCATGTTCTAGAAAATTCCATGTCTTGATATTTATTCTTAAAAGGAAAAAATGTCTTTAGAATTTAGGCAGTAAGTTAATGGCCTTTTTCAAGACTGCAATTCTGCACAGAGGCACCTAATTGCTGCTTTCAATATCTACATCCTTTACTGGTCCAGACTCAAAATTAATCTTTTTGTTAAGTAAGAAATACAAGTAAAGCACAAACTCAGGCCTCAAATTCACCTTTTAGCATTGACCTTCGCAATGTACATTTCTTAAAAACCAACATGTTGATTGGGGATGACTGAGATCCAGATGAGTTAATATTTATTGGTGTTCAACGACTATCAAAGCATCAAACCTCTGAGGACAAAGCCATAAAACTTGCTTACTTCCTTACTTCATAACCATGATTTTTTCCTCCTTTTTTAAAAAAAAACCCAAAACCCAAAAAACCAAACTATGTATACGACAACATGGTAATTTTAGAAGATTCTCGAGACATAAAGAAACTAATACTACTGCCAAAGTAGTATATATGATTTGTTCTGAAACACATCCACACGTCACCTACTTTGAAAGGTGGGAGGTTGTAAAACACACCTTGTAGCTTTGGTGAAACTTGTTGATTTCAGAATTTTTCATGGTATATAACATCGTGTTTCATTTTCCAAAAATATTAGCACTTTGTAGGATAAAGATTTGGTAAGGATACTAAAAAAGTGTAATTTTCTTAATTGCTTTCAAATGGTTTTCCTCATACACACTAACTGAAGGAAGTCAACTTAATGCGAAAGAATACCCTAGATTTTAGTTATGAGTATGTTTTTTATTACAGATAGGCAGCCATTTCTTTTACCTATATGTAATGTAGATCACTCTGCAACTTGTTCGGTAACAATGATTTGTGCTTGGCATCGCTGATTTAAAAAACTCTTCCTCTCTTCGTCAGAGATTTGGTCTATCAGGGCTGTGCTCTTTCATCTGTGTTTTGCTTTGTAAAATGAACTACATGGGCAGAATAGATGTTCATATGATCTTTCTCAAGAGCAAATTAAATTACTGTTGCATGGCTGCTTCACCACAAAAGAAGGGAAGTTATTATTTGAGGCCTTCCTTCTCACTTCCAAATATCATTTTGTAAGTCAATTGGTAAAGTACGCAGCATTATATGATACTGTAGCTTATCACAAGGAAAGGGTCACACAGACTCCCCTTTTACATTTTCTAAAAACTATGCATCTATGACTGAAAATAAATCCCTGAAGCTTACTCTTACAGTTAATTCATAGAAGAAAAAGAACCATATGATGCATGAGCATCTCACCATATGAGATGATCCAATGAGCATCTCCCCTTTTTGCTGTTACCGTGGATGTGGTGAGATACCCTGCTCACAGCTGCAAATACTCAATTACTTCAAGTTCTGGCTACTGATTGCCTCCACACCTTTTGCCAGATAAATAATCCTCTCTCTTTCACACACCATCTTCATTCCTGAACTGCTTTACTCTCTCATCCTCGTTCTCCTTTCAGTACGCGTTCCTCTGACTGGGGAGAGGAACAGTGCCTAGCTGGGCACTGGCAAGGACACAAGAGCTGAGGCTCATTCCCTTCAGAGTTTCTCTCACTGCATTGGGGCAAAAAACGCAGAAGTGGTTTGGGGTGCAAAATCAAGGGGATTTAACTTCATCATCTTTGCAGCACATGCTGTGGTGATTGTTTTGGTAAGGATTAAGAGATGTTCTCTTCTGCCCTCTTGCTTGGCAGCCTGAACATATGCACTGCAGTAAAGATACCTTCATCACCACCAGAGCTCCTTGTTTGATGCTGCGACATTTCACTGGAGCAAAGAATATTAACTATTTCAGCTTTTTCAGCACATTCTGTGTCCAACTTGCCTCCAGTGTGACGTGATGCTCGACCCTAAATGATTCATGTCTTTGTCAGAGAGGAGCTGGGGTAGCACCAAAATGTGTTGCCCGTCTAGGTAGTATTACAGTGCCGCTGTACCTCGATGACCTGTTTGTGAGAGAAAAGCTTTCATTTACCACTATATCAATCCCTTCAGCTTTCAAAAAGAATACACTTAGTGCAACTAATTCTGAGATTATTTCAATTATTTCACCTTAAAATTGGTATTTCTATTTGTGAGTATTAGAAGAAGTAACATTAATCCAAATACTCGGTTTAGCTCCATTATTGCAATCAGTTTCATAGTTTTCATTTTAGTCCTGACACTGGTAGAAAAAAACAGGTTAGCCCCCCTTCTCCCCTACTTCATGTTTCTTTTCATTAAATTCTAACCATTTGCCTTCTCTACAAAAGCTACCAGTCCTAATCAGGGCAATTCTGCATCTTCAGCATGACCTGTAAAACACCTCAAACTCTCTTTTTTTCTCTTTTTTTTTTTTTTTAAGAGGCGGGGAGGAAAATGTATGGGGGACTTCTTTTCCTGCACCTCCACTTCACTCTCATGAGATTTGTGCCAGATGCTATGTTTCATAAAGTAAACACCCAGGCACGTCTTCTAACTTCATAATTACGTGCATATATTCTCCACATAATAAAACTAGAATAAAATCACTTCTCACACAGAAGTAGTAAATCAAGCAAATGGTGAATTAAGTTTGTCTGATGAATGTTGCTCTTTATAAAATTAAGCTGTTTACAACGTGCGGTTCATCTTCTTTTACATGTTTAATGATTTTATTGCTAAGTATTTGTTCTAATATTCCATTATTGTGCTATTATTGTGCAAGGGAGAAAGAAGCTAGATTTCTGTGCTGTGGTTGTTAAAATAATTCTTCTTTCCATTTCTTTGAAACATAGAGTGTTTGCTGGTCCCGTCCCTCCCCTGCCTCCCATTACAAGTACAAAATTCGTGAAATCTCACTCTTAAATGTCCATCATATTTTTTCTTTAACACGGATGTGAATGGAAGAGTTCTGATTCACTGCTTTTTGATCTACAAAGAAAACATCTTATGGAAAATATGGTGTTTTGCACAAAACAGGAAGTATTGCTTTATTTTCAGTTTTAAACTTTTTTCAGTAGCATCAAAAGTATTTCCAGCCGAAGCATTTGCAGACAAGGACTTTGCTATTTTTCCATTTCAAAATTTTCTCCTTTGAAACACCTGAACGACACCTTCAGCTTCCTGCTTACTAGAGTAATTCAGTCAACTTCAGGAGCACTTGCAAAATATTTACCTCCAAGTAAAAATCAATTTAGCCCCCAAAAGACAATTTCAGTTCTACTTTTTCCACTTCTCCTTGGCCCAGAGTCATGCCCAGGTGGTGGCCTGTGCCCATACAGGGGAGCGTGCACGAGGCACCATGTGCTTACTAGTATTGTCTGGAACCAGCAGAAAGGAGAGATTTCTATCTTGCATGGTGAGCAAAATTTCAGGTGGATGAGGAACCAGCACTGGAGTAAGTCAGAGGGAAGAAAAGGCCAACCAAAAATGTGGTGACTCCCGCTTGTTGAAGGAGGAGAAGAAACCTTTCCTAAGAACTGAGATGAACACATTGGTGGCTCTGAGAACCCTGAGAGGAAAAGCAAAGATCCATCTGGATGCTGTACGGACAGTGAGGTTATCTGAGTTTGGGAGAAGATGGAATGGCAGCCAAGGCAAGACAGCAACTCCAGGGTGCTAGGACGTACCCCCACATCCCAAAAGCTGTGCCACATGGGTGAACAAGAGGGCCCGTAGGATGATAGAACAACAGAACAGCAGATGACAAAGGTGTCACATACACCTTGGGGACCTCCTCTTGGAGCTATGCGGGTAACCCCCTCCCCTGTACTCGGCCCTGGTGAGGCCGCACCTCGAGTACTGTGTCCGGTTTTGGGCCCCTCACCACAAGAAAGACATCGAAGCCCTGGAGCGTGTCCAGAGAAGGGCAACGAAACTGGTGAAGGGGTTGGAGCACAGGTCTTATGAGGAGCGGCTGAAGGAACTGGGCTTGTTTAGTCTGGAGAAGAGGAGGCTCAGGGCAGACCTTATTGCCCTCTACAACTACCTGAAAGGAAGTTGTGACGAGCTGGGGGTTGGCCTCTTCTCGCAGATAACTAGTGACAGGACAAGGGGAAATGGCTGCAAGTTGCGCCAGGGAAGGTTCAGGTTGGAGATGAGGAGAAAATTCTTCTCGGAAAGGGTGGTCGGGCATTGGAACAGGTTGCCCAGGGAGGCGGTGGAGTCACCATCCCTGAGGGGGTTTAAGGAAAGGTTAGATGTGGTACTTAGGGACGTGGTTTAGTGGGTAATAGGTGGTGGGGGGATGGTTGGACTAGACGATCCTTGAGGTCACTTCCAACCTTAATGATTCTATTCTATTCTATTCTACCACTCTTCCTTTTGCCCTTGTCTCCTCTGCCTTTGAAGTGTGGCTACAGTGGGTTGATGATGACTTTGAAGGTAAGTGAAAGCAAGGTTGTGCCAGCTGGCAATTTGTTGCAGTTCAGTTTGTGGCCTCAGTGAATAACTCATCCTTAGGTCTCTTTTTTTCAGTATAACCAGTGGAATTACACACACAGCATTAAATGCAATCCTCTGCAAAGGGTGGGACACCACAGAAGTTCCTAACCTTTTGAAGTTGCAGGTGGTACACTGCCATCCACATATTGTTGTATTTCACCCCATCAGAAAGGAGAGGCATGAAAAGTTGAGGAGGAGAATCAGAACTGAAATCTACTGCAGCAGTTCCCAAGTTTCTTCTGTGACCAAAACCTATTCTGCTTCCTATGAGAGCATAGCTTTTATATATTAGCAAGCAATTATGCTGCTTTTAAAAGAGCCTGGAAAGATTTTTAGAAACAGAAAATATGCAAGTTATTGTAGCCTACGGCTGGCATTAACTTGCACAATGATAATTTATATTTTATGTGGGTTTTATTTTTATACACCTGCTTTTCTTTGCAATTCATAAAAAAACCATATTGATATCAAAGAAATTGCTCTGTCACAGAATTTATAATCCTAACTAAGAGGTTCACATCAGTGCCTTATAATCTTTTAATCTCCTCTGATATCAAAGCTAATTTTGGGGAGAAGGGAAACATGTAAGTTGAAAAAAAAATAATATAGTCTTATTTCCTAATTATCGTATTACTTATTTCTTTCCTAACTGTTTTTGTGATCTGATCCATTATCTGTCAGTCATTTACACTGTGCTGCTTTTTTCTTTTTTGGTCACATTTTTATTAAGGTTTGTAAAAAGGAAGACTTAGGATGAGATAGCAGCAGGGTGGCAAGCCTGCTAGAGCTGAATGGCAGCCAAGAGACAACAATGTTTGGGGTTTTCCTTGCTTTGGTTCCTTGCTTGTGCTCTCTGAGGTTTTAAAAGCCCATGAGGGGCTCTCAGTTGAGCAACCTGCTGTTTCCTCCAGAGTCCCTGCTGGAGGCTGGTGCTGGCTGTGGTCTCTCTCCCGCTGGGCTGGGAGGCATGTTAGATCTGTCCATGGTGTGATCCAATATTCAACTTGGAGCTCCCGTTTTAGGGAAGCTGGGTACACCAGATGCCTTTGCATCTCTCCTTCACACCCCTGATGGCAGCCAGTGTTGTGTGCGAGGGGGACAGAGGGAGACGGGGGTCTGCAGCAAGCCATGGGTCAAGAGTCAAACATCTCACATGTGAAAAAGCCCCACGTGCAGCAGAAGTACCTCCGAATTACTTAATTTCAGTAAGGAAACAAAGCTTCTTGCCCGTTTACACAGAGGGGTTTATGCAACGTCCGAGCGCTGATTTCACGGGCCCTTTGGCCGCCTGTCTCCCTAAGACCAGTCACTAGCCCCCAGGTCCCTGCTCCACTGGTGCTGCCGGCGAGCGGTGGGGTCTGTACAGCAGGGCAGGGGCAGGGGGGCGAGTGTGCTCCCAGCCACAGCTCCAGGGTTATCTCGCAGGGCAGGTGATGGCAGATGTTAATCTTCAGATGACGTTCCGTTGCTGTGTCGCCCCCGAGCCCCGCTCCCCAAGCCAGCAGCGCGATGCTTTCAGTTCCCTCATGTGTGACCCAGCAGCCCGTATCATCTTACAGGGAGTGAATGGGAGAGTGAAGGGCAGGCTGTGTGGTCACTGTTTTCAATATCCCTCCCGCTAGCCATTACATCATCCAGCTACTCTCTAAGAGGATTTTCAGCAGGCTTGGCTTCGTTATTAAAATAGTAATTAATTTTTTCCTCTTCACAAAACCCGAGGACCTTCAAATGGAGGCCTCAGGAGCGAGGGCAGCTTCCTTTTGAAAGTGGCCTTTCTAGAAGCCATAATCGGCTCTCCAACTTTACAGTACACATGTTCCCCAGTAAATGTGATTAAAGAGCCACACAAAAAAACCCTTGCAGAAAATTAATTCAGTTTCCAGAATAAAAAGTTTGATAAAGTTGTGCAATGCTCCAATGACAACACATAATAGAAGTGCAGAGTTTTATCCTCTTGAAGGATAAATGAGCGGCCAGAAAGGTCTGGTAGTTCCCAGAGTAAAAACATCTGCTACAGCTAATTCACTTTAGCTTTTGATTGTAAAATTCATTAGCCATATCAGGCAGCTGTAGTTTCAAACATGTTGCTAGGAAGTACAGTTTTACAGGCTGGGATGCCGTTTGTTCTCCCCAGCAGTGGCGAGGTAGCATGAGTGCCCGGTGAAACGCAACCTCCTGCAACCCAAAAATAAGGGCATGAGTGGCGGGGGAGGGAGGGAGGGCAGGAAGCATCGGGCTGAACGCAAAGAGGTGCCAAGAGGTGGCTGGTCCTCCTCGTTGCCAGATCAGCGCTGGCTGAAGGCTCCAGCCTTCCTGCAGGCTTGGGAAAGAACTGGCTTTGTGGATTAGAAAGTAAACAACGTGCCCATGCATAGCATGGCAGTGCATGTCACTGATCTCTTCTACAGTACTTTTTCATAGGTTGTAAAATCTGTATGGATTGTACACTCTGAAGTACATTTTATAGAAAAGTGTTTCCACATGTTGTTTAGATAAAAAGATGAACCACAAGTGGATTTAAAAATACGTGCACACACACACACACACATGTATATATGTCTGTGTGGTTTTTAATTTTAAATTATATATTTATCCTTGTTCTTGTTCTATTTTTACTCTTACTCTTACTGTTGCTCTTACTTTTTAGTTCCTTTATATTATTTATACTTATCTAAGATAAGGAGAGAAAAAACAAGATAAAACTACATTTCCTAGGTGTTTTACTCTCCCAAATTAATCCCGATAGAAGATCATTTTAATCTGATCTCTGAATCTGAAAATAAAATTACAATAGCAAGTATGTCACTTCAGGCTTCTAACCAGCATCCTGTCAGCCTTTTTGGTGTACACTGATCATAGTCCTCATAACTCATGTGGAATACCCCCTGTTGCTTGGGTTCAGTTTAAAAAAGCAGCTAGTATGACGTGGGAGTCAGGGACAGAGAAATTGTACCTATATATGAATCAAACAATGATCACTCTATTCTGGATGAACCCTTCAATTCCTAGAGGGATGGAAAAAATTATTTTTTGAGACTATTAAGACTAGTGATGATCAACAAGTATTGATTTTTGCATGCCAGAAATATTGCCTAAACACTCGTCAAACCACCACTGGGGTTAGTTAGTGCTGCAAAAATATTGTCCCTCAAGAAAGAGTGACAACCTGACACCTATGCACCCATTGCTCCCTCTTCATGGGTCACAATGAATCATGCAGGACTGGCACGATTCATTAGAGACATGAGGTTGCTGGGACAGTCAACTTGGTGATGATAAACTCATTTTGATAAAGCTGATTGCAGCACAACAACTTTTGTATTTTTGAACTGGGAAGGTTAGAAGTTGACACTTTTCTCCACTGCAACACGAATATAGGGCAACTGTTCTAAATAATCTGATTAATGCATGCAGTTTTCCTTTTCACAGTCATGATATTTTCTCATTATTAGGAATGTTCAAAGATTCATTGATAACAAGAGTCTAGCGAGGACCAATCTTCCCCATGGCAAGACACTAATACTGGTGTAAATATGCTATCCTTTGGAATTTTTCTACCCATTTCAACTTTCGCCTGCCTCAGAACCGATGTGCATTGTGCAGACTGTTCACTATCTTTGCTCCTTTATTTAGAGGAAAACACCAGAAAGCTGCTTCACTCAGCCTATGTGTAGACCATATGCCTGTCTTGGAGAAGGTTGTATGATGGCTCTAACACCAATGATTAGGGTCTTGATCAACAGTTGTATTTATCAACCTTCGTTGCTGGATGCGACCCTCCTTTTCTGGTACATTCTTACTTGAAAAATGATTCAGGAAAAATCCTATGTTCTGACATTTTTGTTTCTTCTATTTATTTGTTTTCCAGTTCTGAAGACTCCTTTGAACTCTGATTGATTAACTTCAGAGCCATGCTCATAGCAAACACATGATACAGATGTTCTCTGCTGGATAATCTATGTCTGGAATGGGTAAACCAAATTTGAAATTTAAGCAGAGATATGCAGCTTCATACAGAATCTATGGCCATGTGTTGCTATTAAAAGCTTGAAACGTTGGCAATTCTGCAAATTATCCGCACAAATTAAGGATATACTCTTATAGGCATCACCCCATTTTTCGGGTAGCTTCTGTTGCTGCACTTGTATTTTGTGGTGGTGGTATTTTTTTGATAGAGCATTGACTCATATTTCCTTCCACTAGTACCCTTTAGTATCTCGGGTACTTACTGCGGGGACATTTGGTGCCCAGGTCCTCACTGCATTGACCTTCCTTATGTCCTTCTCAGACTTAAGCTGCTGGATCACTCTGGGTACTCCTGATGCTGTCCCTAGCTGTGGAGAGAGAGGCATTTGATGGCAGAGCCTGGTTTTCTCCTGCAGCCCTCTCCTTTTGTTTTACATATGCTGTTCTGGGCACCGTCCACAATCCATTCACTTACTCAAACCTTTAATTCAGCGTCCCTCTGGGTCTGCACTCTATTCTGTGACTGAAGCTTTTATTCCCTTTTCATTCTTGTTACAGTCTCAGGTGCCATTCAGTGGGTGCTGCATAAAAATAAATAAATAATTTAGGAAAGAGGTAAGTCATAAACCAAAGATTTGGTTGCAATTCTTTTCTCAGCTCTGCTGGCAGCCATTTCATTTTGCTTCTGACACTAAAAATGGCTACACATTATCTGAGGTGGCAGGTGAAAATTAAGTAAGACTCCTTTGTCTCACATGTACAGAATTCTGTGCCTCTCTCCTTCTTCCCCAAAGGCCTGCTGGACACTGCATGATTTGGAATAAACAAGTTTTTAGGATAAGAAGATAAGGAAAGAAATATATAAAACTCCCTGCTATGTTGAAGACTGAAGCTGGTTTTAACCCACAATTTTCCTGAGCTCAAAAAACATGCAGTATCTCCTGCAGAAGGGCAGAGGTTGCATTTTCCTGGGTGATGGGGCCCAAAATGCAGTTCATGTTCTGCAACGTTGTACAAACTCAACTCCCTTCCTCAATGCAAAGTAAGATGGAGAGAGATTTGGATGGAGCAAGCTTCACTGTCTATAACATTTCACACTAGTGCAAATCATCACTTTCTGCTCATGTTCTACATGGGCAGGATGGGTATGTATTTTAATTTTTGAGCCATAAACAGTGCTGAACAATCAAGTTACAGTCTATGCTGTGGAGCAAAGGCTCTGCCTGGTGACCCTGCTAACCTTCCTGCTGCATATACTTGAGCTGCAGCCTAACTCCATGCCGGGAAACAATGGAGCCATGCACCTCCCCTCCATGAATCTTAGTTGCCTTGCAAAGGAAACCCAAAGGCACAAGGGAAAGGGTTGAGTGCTTTGGTGTGCTCCAAAAGACTTGTGATGAGTATGTCATGCGCCAAGCCTACAGGAGTCCACATAAAGCATGCTTCCATCACAGGGTAGCCTCAGAGTGGATTCCCACTGCGAACTGCCATCAATCAGCACAGATCCTCTAAAATAAAAACAGTTATCCTAATAAAAAAAGGACCCCTTTCCCTCCCTCAATAAATATTCTCTCCTGACCATTTGTTCTGCTAGCTGTATTTGATTCCAAATGCAAAGGTATTCTCTCTGTAACATGGATTTTCAATTGTTTTTAGAACAATTGCAGGCTCTCAGCTAAAGGACCTTAGCAATAAAAGGCAAAAGGGAATATTTAGTTGCTTTTGTGGTCATAGCAACACAAAGTGTTGGACATCCTTTTCCTCTACTATTTTTACAATGTGTAGAGCACAAAGCAAATGCTTGATGCCACAGATGCACTCCTTATAGTGGACAAGCATAAAATTTTAATACTGCCTCTTTCCTTCTGCTATATTGCACCTACATTTGACTTCTGTAGTATTACAGAAAAACTTCAAAGGTGTCTAGATGGCAGATAACTGCTACCTCTAAGACTGTTGTATTCATATGATTGGTAACGTGTGTTCAAACGAACTGACAACTTCATCTCTCTCATAAACTACAGGATGAATTAAAACTGAGCCAGGGAAGCACATTTATAGCTAATCTACATTGACATTGCTTCACTGCTATCGGTGAAGTCATAGCAATTAATACCTACTGAGTATCTGCCCTAAGGTTTAAAAAATGTCTTTTTTTTGTTGTTGTTGTTAATTTTGAAGCAAATAATTAAACATGCAGGATTATTTTACTTATGGTCTTCTACTAAAATATTAGCTCTAAACTAGGACATCAGTGTCTTTCACATAAATATAGGCTTCTCAAAATTTTCTTTCTCCACTCCTTCCATCCTCTGAAGGAACCTTCAACCACACTTAGTCCTCAAAGGCAAAGAAAGCAGAACAGTGCATGCATATAGATAGATCAATATGACAAACTGCTTTATTATAGTCTGTGTTCTCAGATCTGTCCTGTGCATCGTCCAAGCCACTGGTGACTCTTTACGATCAGGTGACATGGACATCCACAAAAGTTTTGTAGTTGCCTGAGTATCGCAGCATGAAAATGAACAGGTGTTGTGAGGCACTTTTTCTTATGACTTATTATTCATATTGCAGCAATTCCAAGAGACTATGTTCCGACGGGGCTGGATGTAGTACATCCAGTCACTAAATACTTCCCTAGAGTGCAACGGAAGAGTAGTAAGTGTCTGTGTAAAATGAAGTCTGCTGTATTCAGCACACCTTGAGTGTATTTATGTATTCTGGACTACATCTCTACCTTTGGAAGTCTCAGCAAGACAGACACTAACTTTAGTCTTATTTTCTGTGAATCGTTCTTTTAAAAAGTACCATCAGAAAGCACTCTTGTGACCAGCCTACCAAAGCTGTTGGTTTTTTTTCCTCAGGCAAGTGGTAGCCTCTTGCTGTATAGCTGCACTTTGCTGGCCAGGGCAGGGGGCTTCACTTATTCCTACAGAATTATATCAGCTTTACATCCCGATCCTGTGTCTCTGGAAATCCACTGGACGTCCCAGTAAGAAGAGTTTCTTCTAGGGATTACACCAGTAGAAAAGCAAATAAATGAGCCTGATCCTTTCATAGGTAAAAGACCGACGATAGCATTTTTTCTTAATTTGCCAACTGAGCAAGTTTGGAAAAAGCTCTTTTCAGCACAAAGTTTATCCACTTTACAGAAATTTAAAAAAAAAAAAGATAAGCTTTAAATAAGCTTCAGAATATTGCCTGGAATTGATTTATTTCACTCTGGTTTCCTCCCATTCTCTTTACAGGAAACAAATACTTTGAATGGGACCACGTTGCGCTTTCAAAACTGAGGGTCAGCCTAATAAAAGTGGAGCAGTGAGATTGTGCTCATGATAGAAAGAGTTTATTGTCAAATTTATCTAATCTTCCTGGTCTCTTAAAATAACGCATATGCCTGCTCACTGCAATTAACTGCGTGCTATTATTGAAGACAATTCTTTTTTTTCCCTTGACGATTTGAGAAAATATACATGATGATGAGTATGACAAAGATGTCAAACAGAACAATAACCTGCACAGAGCAAAACCAGACTTGCAGTGCAAGAGGATTACAAAATGTATAACCTTTCTAATGCTGATGATATTTTTGTCTCACAATACTCAGGCACTCTAGGAATGAAAAGAAAAACGACTGTGATATTTATAAATGAAAAGCAGTAGAAACTGTGACTACAACAGGTATCTGTATTTATTTTGATTATTTATTTGAAATTAGAAGCCCAAATTTCAATGATTTATCAGGATACATATAAAATTTTCAGTTTCAGATTTATGGAGGCTTAACAGTATGAAGATTGTAGCTGTAAAGATTTTACAAATAAATTGCAGAGAAACAAAATAATTTAATAAGATTAAACATCAACTTTAATTAGAAATATCCCTGTTTGGGCTCTCAAGAGCATTTAGGAGTAATACCATCAATGACCCACTACAGAATTCTCTGTAACGTAAATGCTTACAGGGTCTGACTGTTTCTTTGGAAAGCATATTCCATCATCCTTATGACAAAAACCTTCTTGTTAGTAAAAAGAACCCCACCTCTGAAAATACGTACTTTGTCCTTACGTATATATGTGAAAATAGCATTACACATTAGCGTAATGGTTAAAAGCGTATCTTAAATTTTTTCCCATCAGTATCTAACTGAAAATAGTAATTTTCTTTCTTTTAAACTTTTTCCATAGGGTACCACAGCATTATGGCCAAAACCCCATAGCTTAATTTTACTTGCTGAGAGCAAACAGCCAGCCTGACTGTTTTCTGTCCCTGGTGATTTTAAAGAGCACACTTTTTCTTCTTAAATACGATATAAAGTCTGTATTATTTACTGTGGAAGTTTCCGCTATTGAAATAATGATTGCTAATATAATTGAGTGAGAACATTCTGTTTCCTAGTAGACAGAGGTCCTGTGCAACCTTGCACATTTAAACAAAATGATTACCAGCAATCACCTACTTGAAATTCCTCCAAGGGTTTTTTTGTAGAGTGTATGAATACACAGGAACAAAGACAAAATACACATTTTGTTCTGTTTTAGTAGTTCTACTTAGATTTGAACTGGGAAGCTGCAGAACTGGGAACGATCATTTTGTTCCATTTTTCTGAGTTTGACTAAATAAGTTAATTGCTCTAAAATGGAGATCTTGGGATTTACTTGCATGAACTGTGGCAACATAGTACGTGAGTTGCACACAGAAGTAACTACAGAATCTGCTGTGAGACACATGGACAAAATGAAACAACAGTCGGGAATAATTATGCAGGAATATCTAAATATTTTAAAAATCTCTTTTTGTCTGGGAGACTAATACATGTCCAGGTGGCTAGAATGGGCCCGATCCAAATACTCCAGGACTTCAAAAGTGTTGCCTGGGTAGGGACTGCAGAACTTGCTCTCAGTGATCAGAAGTGAAATGAAGAATGATGGCACTAGCAGAGTATGCTGGAAAAGGGAGTGCAATCCTTTGAGATCGAATTTGAGTGCTCAGATTAGAAGGAGGGCGGACAGTTTAGGAAAGTTTTCAAAAACACATGTGCCAGCTGGAAGTCAAACCTTTAGCAGTAATAGCACTTTGTCTTTAGTTGATATTATTGTATCATTTCTTTGCTTCCACCATATATTTTCATCAGCAATACATTTAAGCAAAGATGTAGTTTTGATTGACGTTGCTGCAATCTGAACGTGCGCTCAAGCCTTAATCACATGTTAAATCAAGTTAAATTTTCCCTTAGCTGCAGGGCTTCTGGCCTTTCTGTGTATTTCTCCCAAAAGCTGATAGCACCCTTGTTCCCTGCTACTTTAGCTTGAGAGAGAGAGAGAGAATTGTGGAGCTGAAAGTTTTACTTGCGTTGAACATTTTGAAGCACGCTATAAACTTTTGCTTTTTGTTTCTTTTTTTTCTGGTTTTTTTTTTTTTTTAATTTATTGGTGATACATTTTATTCCATGTCTGGGAAAAGTACCCGTAGTTGCATTATATTCTTTATCCCTGCATGTGCTTATCCCTTTGGTTCTCCCGTAAGTAGCTAATCTTCATCCTGTCACAGGTACATGAGGCTAATAGTTCAATCACTAGGGAGAAGGGGGGGAGGAAGATGAAAGGGCAGGAAATGGCTGTCATGGCCCCAAAGGAAATATTTGTAGGAAAAGGAGCACAACAGCAAATAAAGTGCTAATTAATGTCCAATTCCAGCACTGATATACGGACCACAGCAGTAGGCAAAACCCAGCCTTCTGTTTCACTTGCTGCTCAAGAGCTTTTGTGTTGTAGCTCTATGCAAGCATGCATCTGCAAGTTCTGAATTTATCAAATTTTTCAGTCCCCCTTCTCAGTATACGTTTTGTGGTTAACTGAATTTTCCTTTTCAGGTTTTTTTCCTGGATTTTTTTTTTTTATATTAATTTGACTGAGGCTAGTTTGTTATGCTGATGCTGACTTGTTCAGTACATCCCAAATTTATTGTAGGAAAGACTAACTGGAAACATTCTGGGAGGTGCGATGGGACAAGGACATATCTGATAAGCTGAGTAACAAAGGAAAAAGAGAATGAGTTATGAGAATAAACTCTCCCAGGTCTAATGCAGCTTTCAGGGGAAATACCAGACCTCACTCTCAAATTTGGGGATCTGAAAAATACAGTGGCACTTACAGTACTAATTTACTGGCATTGTCCAGCGGAAGGTATTGAGAGTGAACCTTCTGTTGGGGAATGTAACAGCAAAAGCAGCGTTGTTTAAAGGAAACACAGCAACTGGAATGAGGAACTGACTAAATCTCCTGTTAAAAGAACAAAAATGAAAGTTGAAATTCACAAAGGAATGTCATGATGATCAATTATTTCTGGTGTTTAGTATCTGAGAATCACATCTTAAGGTAAAATGTTATTTGCTGATGACTGAATGCCAGAAATAATAATCTGACATTAAGCTTTTGTGAATCTGACCAAATGAAAGCTTAAAAAGGGAATTTATAGAACAGAATGCATTCGTTTCAATAATGCACAGCTTTTAGAATATAAATGACTGAAATATTACTCGTTACCCCATAATCATAAGGGGAACACAATAGTTATTATATAAAAAAAAATTCCCACATTGAAATAGAGTTAAAGATATTGCTTCAACTTCAGAGCCAGAGTGGAAAGATCATTTTTGCTTTACAATGTTGCTCATGGCAGCTTGGTGTGGACAACAGAGTGGCACGTCACTTGCAGCACAGCATATGTTTGGACTTTGAAAATCCAAAGAGGTTAGAACATCAGCTGACCCCATGGGCTCATGACAAGGGGACAAGGGAAAGGCCCTCCATGCAAGATGCTTTCTGTAGAGGAGACACTTTCACAGTTACAAATAACGGCAACAGTCAAGATACAGCTATGGAAATAATTTTAATTCCACAAGCCTTTTGGAGTCTTTATATTTCCCTGATCCACACTATCAGAATGCTCTGAAATTAAATTGTTTGACACAAGCCAAAAACTGTTCATCGCTATGGCATGCCATGCCAGCATCCTATGAGCAGCAGCCGCATCTCTCCCTTTGATTGCTGGCCTTGCCAAGTGCAGCGCTGGCATGGCTGGAGGTCCCTGCTCTCACTGGGACAATCCTTCTGCTCCCAGCCTGGCACTCGCAGTCAGCCACAATCCTGTTGGAAGGTGCCTACCTGGAAGCTGGCTATGAACTGTGACTTGTATGTGTTGTATTGGTATAAAAGGAAGCCCCTGGAGGATGCAGCTTCCTGAGTCTTAGATGTGGCTTTGCCATGCTAAGTTTCTGTCTGAAGAAAGTGTCTACAGAGTAATGGTAACAACAACCTTTCCCCTGTTTTTGCTTTGCATGATGAAGATGAGAAATTTTAAATATAGATCTATAGTTATACACATATACAGATATTATGTTCATGTAGCACCATATGTTTATAATCTTGCTCTCAGTCAATAGTTGAAAGTGGTCTTGTAGATCTGGCTTTTGACAGTCTTACATATGAAGTCATGATTTGTTCCTCTTTGTGTAGGTGTGTGTGAAGCAGTGACCAAGGCAGAATTTTATCTGGTATTTTTAACACTTTCTTGCTCAGATGCGAAGGACTGCAGAACTTCAAATTCCCTCAGAACTACTTGTGTTACATGCTGTAAAGCATTACCTATCCAAAAATCGTGTTATCAAATTCTGACCTTTGGCTATGTTTATCAGGTTGCTTTCTGTAAACACCTTCCAGGCTCCCATGCTTTGGAAAAATAAAATCTTTCTTTATTGTCTTACTACTTCACTAAGTCAATATTCACTTCCTTCAAGTAAGTGAGGCTTACATGGATGTAACTGATGAGAGAAACTGGACCTCTGTCTTGGTAGTAACACAAAGAGATGTAAACTTGACTGCATAGCTTATGCCATTCCTCCCTCCACAGAAAAAAGACACTATTGGTAAGGTCAGGAGTATAATCAAGAACATTTGATCCTTTGCCTTCTCTGAAAAGACTAGTTACTTTCTTTTCTTTTTGTTATTTTAATCTTGCAGATTAAAAAAGAGAAGATAAAAAAGATCTGCTGAGCACTCCAGTAAAGTAGATTAGGATTTTTCACCTTTCAAGAACAATTGCAATTCTGGTGAGGGACCTTTTGAAATTGTCTCCGTTTGAGTTATTGCTTTGACACTGGGAGGAGCTTTTCAAAGGATGAATACAGAAGTTCAGTAAACTTCATTTCCCAATGTCAAATGTATTGATGAAATCGAAGTGAAAAGCATGTGAGAGATGAAATTTCTTTCCCAGGCCATGGATGTGCCTCTGTTATGATGGTTCCTCCTTGGGCAGGAATTCACACAAGCTGGATAAACACACGCACACTCAGCTTAGTCAGGCTGATAAATACACTGCTCATGTGTATGCTCCCGTATCACACGAGGCACTGGCAAAGTACTTGGACAAACACATCGCTAGACAAGATAGCTGAGATGGAGAAGAGTGCATTTTCTTCAAAGGATTTAGACCGAGTACGAAACTAAGATCATATGTTTCTGCAAGTGGTATATGCTCAATGGTACATGAAATATTTGTTACTTGAACAGTCTCAGAAGGAGTAGGATGAGACACGTGTATTCAGTGCAACATATCACTGAAACTGGTCTTTTCCCAGAGACTGGACTTTGGCAAGTCACGTTTCTTCAGTGACATACAGGCCAAAAGGCATTTCAGGACAGGCATAGGAAACAAGAGAGTTCCTGTTTTCCCAGTGAGCTTTAAGCAATTTCTTTGCTTGCACTGAATTCACTTTTACTTCAGAATTTTTTTACACAGGAGCTGAGATCTGTCTATTTTCACAAGTTTTGGCAAAACTGAGCTTGATTAGTCCCTGTCATAAACTAAGTATTTGGCAGAGATAGATGGTAATGTGGTAGTTTAGAGTAATTCAGCCAAAGAAAATTTTTTACACAGAAACAGTTTTTCTGCCTTAAAAAATGTAAAATCAAAATGTAAAATGTCTTCCTATTTAAGAAACTATATATATTATTTTTTTTTCCACAGGTATGAATGATTTTTTTGCATCAGCTGCCCTATTATTGAATTATTTCTACTTACTGAATTATTATATTTAATCTTCACAGCATTATCCATCATAGCATAGTTTTCAGTTGTGTTCAGGGTACCTACCGTGTGGCTTAATGGCTCAGCGAGCTTTTAGACTCCCAGTATCAGACCTTTTTACAACACTGACAATAAAAGGTAATTTGAAGAACAGGGGCTACAAAAGTCATTTCAAGTATGGAGAGAAAGCAAGAGATACAGAATCTGAAGATTTAGTCCAGGATTGCTTTATAATTATTTTTAAATGCTGTCTGACTCAGCTCTCTCATGACACCAACAAAAATTATATTGTAGTAAGGGCTGCCTTATACCTGCCCTAAGACTGGAACGGCATTGCTCTAGCATTTGAAAACACAGAGAAACCCAGAAAGAGACAATATCTTCTCCCCAAAGAGTCTACAGATGATTGTGGGAACAGGAGCACTCAGAGGTAGAGAGAAGACTGAATGGCCGATATGAAGCAGAGCCAGGGCTGAATCCACGTCCTTTACCCCCAGACCCTACCCATTTTGCTCCTGCTCTCTCTCCTCGCTGCATGAGGAGAGAACACGACAGGAGCAGTCGTTAGCGTGAGATGTAATCAAGCAGGTCATTGTGGGAGAGGGAGATTATGCTGCTGCTTTTAGTATGGAAGCATCATGTAAATGATTATATCTTACATGGCAAAAAGACAGGAGGTAGTGTCATACAATAGAATATTTCTGATCCTTTAAACAAACAAAACCTTTTACACGTACATTTTTCTCCTTTATCACCCTTATAAAGGTGTAAATTACCCATTGATATTCATGCTATTGTCAGAGTATAAATTCACCACGGAAAGGAATGTTTTTATACAGCTACACTTCTTTGAGACGTGGCTTCATCAGCATAATTGGATGGCATTTTTATGTGCTGTATCTGAACTGTACTGTGTCATGTAGTATTTTGAATGAACAGAGACTCATTTACTTGGTTTTATTTCCTGGGAGCAATGTTTTTGAAAATATATGTGAATCTCAACACATGCATCCTCACTGGAGATGGAGGAGTTCATCTGGGGACTAAACCAATGTCACCCACCTACAGTTGTAGGACCAGCAGAGTGCCTAAGCCAGGGTTTGATTCCAGCAGAGCAGGCTGTCTCCTTGGACCAACGCTAAGATGCTAGCTCTCTGTGTGAGTACTGATGTGGTTCCTGTTCCCTCAGGAGAAACTCGGACACTTGTCCTCTTACGACCTCTCTCAGGTGAGGAAGTATTATCAATAATGCCACAAAATGGAAAATAAGGCACAGGATATGCAGTCTTAATTCCATGACAATCTAAACGTTTGTAACTCTTAAATAATGTCAATATTCATTAAATAACTTGGTCTGCAGCTGGGACCCCATGGTATCAGGAAATGTATATAAACGGATTTGTGTGGATCTGTATTGTTTAATAGATCCCAGGCCAGCATTTCTCAAGGTACTGCCCAATCCCTCACATGCCTTCTATGCCTGTGCACAGTAGTAAAACTCTCTTCTTCTGCAATGGGTGTACTTCTTCCATAAGACATCAGAAGTTTTTCAGATACCACTAAAATTATTGGACAGGCTTTTTAAATGCTTGAGAAGAGCTCAGATATCATAGCTGGTATAAACAGATGAAGCCTCACTGGCTTTATACTTACTAAAAAGTTGGTCCAATGCTTAAGTCCATTTTTCCATTAAGTTCAACCACAAGGACCTGCTTCCTCTTCCATTGAATGCTGTATCTCAATAATTGTTCATGAAGGCAACAGTGTGGTGCAGGGTAAATAGCCAAAATGAAATGTATCTTCAATTATTGATTCTGAGAATATGGGAGAAAACTGGAGTTTGTTCCTCTGCAAATTAAAATGGAGTGTACCATGAGTTATCTACATATTAAATTTTACTTCTTGTGGTAGTAAAATACCAAACTGGGAAACACTCAGAGAAGATTTTTTTTTATATTATACAAAACTTTAGAATATTGTGACATTTATTGCACTTTTTAATTCTGCAGAAAAAGTGGCATTATTAAGGAGCATTATTATATCTGTGAAGTTGAGCATTGTCAAGTTAAAAGCACTAAAAAAATGTTTACTGTTTTATTTTAGCCCCCTTACATGATGTAGTCCTTAATTACCCAAATGAACATCACATTACCATAGATTCCCCACCTCACCCAGCGCAATGCACAGTCCTGAATAAGTCAGGCAGGATGGCGGAGGGGCCACCAACAGCTGAATACCTGCACCATTTATTGTAGAAGTTGGAAAGTTTGGATGCATAAGATGATTTTCAGATGTGACCATCTTTAGGTGCACCTAAAGTTAGAAATTCAGTCTTTTATTTATGGTGGTGAGGAAGAGAACTGGAAGGAGGAGGTGTCTGAGTGCTGCTGCAGAGATTTAGACTTTTTCCTGGCTCTCTTGCAGAGTTTCTAAGGTCTCAAGCCACTTCCATGGTCACTAAGAATGAGTTTTTAATGTATAACTCATTATACATGGGTTGGGATCCTAGGGGGTAACATAGAGTGCCATACATAGAAACTCTGAGTTGCACACCCACAGCTGGAATCGGTGGGACTGCTCGCTCATGAACAGCCCAAGAAAGGGTAAATATATACTTGTAAAATGCAGAACCACATAAAGCTAAGCCTTATCTCGTTTGAACTAAGCACCGAAAATTAGTGTCTATTTTTTTATCTCTGTTCTGTTAACACTTTTCTAATACTTTATCCTGGTAATACCCTTGGAGCCAGCTCACTCAATTGTGTATGGCATTTTGACCTTTGAGTGCCACCAGGTGGGTTGTTGCAGGAGCCTTGCTGGAAGGGCTGGGGCACCCCCAGGGCCCTGCGGCACTCCCTGGTGTGCCCTCCAGAGTGCCATACTGCTGGAAGCGGCCTTGTGAGGGTAAGGAAGCTGATGAGTTTCTTGTCAAAGAGAGACACAAGGATCCTTCACGAGATCTTGCTAGTTCATCTGTTGCTACATGAAAGACTCACCATAACTTATAACTACTACAGTTTATAGTACATGTTAATCACTGTTAAATGAAACTGTCATTCTGGCATTCCAGAGGAAAATAGGTAATGTACAACAAACAGATTTGTAGATGAAGAGGTGGGGACCCAAGAAAAATAGCACATCCAAACCAGAAAACTTGCCTGAGTTGCAACTAGGAACTGGCGAAGGTTCATGAAAGAACTGCATCTCTTTATGAGAGAAAAGGTAAAGCTACTAAATGTAAATAAAATGAACAGAAAATGAGTTTTAAGTAAAGCAAAGCCACAGACTGTTTTAACAGGAAAAATTGTGTGGGGAAAGCAAACAAGTCATCTAACAAAGCAAATAGATGTTTACTTTTTGCACATTTATTGCATTATTTTGTGTTTAGGTAAATGAAACATTTGAACAATACCAATCTCATTAGAGAAATTCCTAAATCATGTATGAAATACTTTATACTGGTAAGTCATATGCACAGTTTTTGGAGATCAAGGACTCAGAACTGAGAAGACAGCCAGAAGACGCTGACTTGAACATCAGCGAATAATCTAGAATTTGCAAAGATGACGATCATAACCTAGAGAGGGTTTGAAATTTTGATAGGAGACAAGACAGGCACAGTGAGGTCAGCAAACCATAGGAGCAAACACAAACTTACAGAAAGTGCCTAACTGAAGAACTACAAACACAGTGTAGATGGCAGCCAGGGCCTCAGGGGTGACTTATGTTTGGATTGTTTGGATACATCGTTTGCTATATGTGTACATGACAAAACCATTTGGCAAATACTTTTAAAAGAGAAAACATTGCTAAAATAAACAAGACATATATACCTGCATGCTAAAGAAGAAACCCTTCAAGGACAGGATGAAATGACTGAAATATTAGTTTTAATAAAAAGAGAGAATGTAACTTTTGGGCTGCTAGTGGCAGCCAAAGTTGAAGCCAAGGATTTGAAAACAAACCCTAGCCATGGTTAATACCAGCAAGTAAAACTCAAAACACACTGAGGATAGATGTTAAGAAAGTGTAAATTATTATTATTATTGTTGATTATTATTGTTGTTGTTTTTGCAATTTCAGGGCTAGTGTATGGATAAAATAGTGTCAGAGAATAAGTCTCAGTGAGAGAGTTTATACTGCAGGAGAGCAGAATAATCAGTAAAGATATGAAGTAAAATATACAAAAAGAAAAAAAAAAATTTATAAGGACAAAGTCCGAAAGTTGTATTTTCAACCAGAAGATACATGCCATAATAAAATGTTATTAATGAAGAAACAAGACAAAAAGAAGTGAGAACAAAGGCTGGGGTGAGATTTTGTTGCTGTAAATACATTCAGGAAATACTTCAGAACTGTGTTCCTGTGGAAAACAGTCAAGTAAAGGTTCCCATTGACATGACCGAATTACATCACTGAAACATTTCACCTGCTCAAGTGTTAATAAATGGTCAGAGCTAGAGCTTGTACAAATGATGATGCTAAAACAAGAGGCACTTTAAGTTGTTCATATTACAATAAATAAAAACAGAAAACCTGTGACAGAAGATCACACAACTTAAAACCTTTATACCAAAAGTCAGTAGATAATGGCAAAACAGGGACAACTCATTAAGTTGTTCCTCATGCCTACAAAATGGACATTCATCAAAGGCAGACCTATAGGAAAAATGAGATATGATTGCAGTTTTCCTAAAAAAGGGAGAGAGAGAGGTGAGTGTTTCTCTCCCCTGCTCAAAACAACAAGTGATGGACAAGCTGCTGTTTCAGGCAGTGCTCTTGGCAAAGCCTGAGAAGAGCTACACAAGACTAAGCACCATGGGGCTCTTTGGAGACTTACAAGACAGTACAGATAATTTCAGAAGCTACCATCGTCCTTTCCTTTATAAGCTGTTTCTCCTTACTTTAGTTAATGTAGCTGTTATTGCACCTAACCCAGAGCTTTCCTTAATCACCACCCAAGTCGGTGATAAGATGTTTTTCACAGAATCACAGAA
>VWZZ01007429.1:217903-230947 GCA_013399095.1 Psophia crepitans | reverse complement strand
CACCCAGTACTCAAAGTGAGGCCCCACCAGTGTGGTACAGGACTCTCTCCACCAAGTCTCTCTTGCACTGAGGAGCCCAGAACTGGACCCAGTGCTCCAGATGCAGGCTCACCAGTGCTGAGCAGAGGTGAAGAAGAATCACCTCACCCCACCTGCTGGCAATGCTTTGCCCAATGCACCTTCTTTGCCCCAAGGACACCGTGCTGGCTCATGTTCAACCTGGTGTCCACCAGCACGCCCAGGTCCTTTCCTGCTGAGCTGCTTCCCCTTGCTGAACTTCACGAGGTTCACGATGGTCCATTTCTGCAGCCTGCCCAGGTCTCTCTGGATGGCAGCACGACCTGCTGGCATATCGGCCACATCTCCCAGTTTGGGAGGATGCACGCCAGAAAACCAAAACATCCCTAACATCTCACACTAAGGACCATGCCCAACTCGCTCTGGACTCCTTGGAGAAGTAAACAGAGTCTTTATACTTCTCTTTTCACTCTTTTTTTCCCAGGAGGAGCCCTAGGAGCAGACAGCCCTGCTCTTGATGGGGATATTTCCGCACCCTACAGCAACGAGGCGTGCCAGACCACACGTACTAAATGGCCTGCCATCCATCTTACAGAAGTCAATAGCAGGTGTAGCATTTATGCCAAATCACGACGAGTATTTAGTAAAACAGATAAATAAATAGTTCTGGGAAACCCACAGATTATCACCAGCTGTTTGGGGGGGCAGCGTGCCAGAAACGCGCAGTTCAGTAACCTAGTGTACTGACTGGGGTTTGTTAAGAAGGGCAAAACTAAAAGTTAAAATAGACATAAACATGTTTGGTAAAAGAAGGCCAAGTTCCTTTTCATGAGAAGCAATCAGCAGCAAATATTTAAATTACCTAATAAGCACAAGTGAGGATTAGGAGACGGGAAACGATCCGACTTCTACCAGCACGAGAAGTCCAAGCTCCCACCAAAGACAAGGTGAGGCTTAAACACCGGTTACATCAGATCTCACTTACCACCTTAATCAGTAATCATCAACAGAGGAGCCTGCAAAGCCACAAAATCAAGTTCAGCCAAAACCGTAAGCGTCTCGGGCCGTCTCCTACCTGCAGCGCTGCGAACATCATCATTTCTTCCTCCGTGCACTCGATCTCCTCCAGCAGGATAGCCCATTTGGACTGCTCGTACAGCTGGTTGATCCTGATCGCGTCGTACTGCGGCACAGCACAAAAACACGGACAGCTTGTAAAACGTACGAGCCCGGTTCCAGACAAACCACTTCACCTCTCATCTCAACGCAACGTTTCAATCCGAGACTGAGAAGCCTCTGCCACTGCAGCACGGTGGCTCTGAGAAACCCTTAAACGTCTCTAGCAATACCTAAGCATTGGCAAACCGGTACGTGGGAGCACGCAGAGCCAGGGTTGATGGCTGCAAGATCGATTTCCAAAGCGGTGGGTTTACCAACACAAAAGCACGTTAGAGATAGAGGTGTCCTTTGCTGGAAGCCTTTGCTTGCAAGATGCGAGTAAAACAAATAGCTCTGTACCTTTGGATTCAGGTCAAAAAAGCTGTAGTACTTGAACCGGAGCAGCAAAGCTTCGTTTTCTTTCACCTCCTGCTCCATAAGAGATCGGGATGAATCCAGCCATCTGTAAGTTGTCAACACGGGATAACACACACAAAAAGCTCTGGTGAAGGCGCAGTGACGCTTTCAAGAATGCAGTTTAAAACCGCGTATTGAAAAGAACAAAAAAAGAAAGAAACAAAAAAAAAAAAAGAAGAGCAGAAAACCAAATCCTTAACTCACCCTTGGTTGATTTTGGCTTTATCAAGCAGCGCCTGTGGCTTGTACATTTTTGCTAAGGACTCCGGGGAGGTGACGGGCTGGCTGACGGCCAGGATGCCCGGGTTGCCCTCCGACAAGGCGCTGTCACCGAACCAGGCTGAAGTGGGTGACAGGGGGCTGCCGTCGTGAGCGTCGTAGGTGGGTGTCATCGTTTTGCTATACAGTCCTGGGCTCGAATATATGTTTCCTACCAGTAAGAGGAATAAAAGCTGGGAGTTAGCTTAGGGCCAAGCCCTGCCTGCTCCCCACCAAGCCAACTCACAAACCTTTTTTTTTTCCCCGTAATGGGAAAACACTGTGCTGCTTGTTTTCCCATGAAAAGCTGCCCCTCTCTCTCAGCTCTTCTCCGAGAGCAAAACTGATGGAAAACTCATTCCAGCCCAAATCCATGGGAAAAGGCGCAGGTCTCCCACGCTGGGAACCTCCTGCCCCCTGGGTTTCAGCGGCACCTGGGACACGAACGGCCCCCGACTTACCGGTATTACCTGTTGCTTAAAGATTTTGGAAGTCAAAAGTTTTAGAGGAGCAGGAAAATAAACTAAGGGCGCAGCCAAAGAGACCAGAGGCAGAGCGCAAAAGTCCTACTGAGGTGGAGCTCACCTTTGACGGGGCCGATGTAAAGAATATCGGTGCCTATAGAGAGGGAAAGAAAGGAGGGAAATGAGAAGGCGAGAGAAAGTTACCCGGAGAGTAGGACAGGAGAGAAGCCAAAACCAGGCATTTTCAGAAGAGAGCAGAATAGCACAGGTGAGGTTTAACCACCCAAACAGAGTGTTTGCAGCAACGCCGGTGGACCCGGCAGGCAAAGCAACCAAAGTGACTCCACGGTTATTTTATTCACGCTACAAGGAACAGCCGGGCGCGGAAACGCGGTATTTTGGGGACGGAAAAGCCTGCTGAGACGGCCAAACAAATTCGGTATTAATATGCCGAGCAAGTGGTGCGGGCTGGTGCAAAACCGATCCCGAAGCCCACGTTACCCCCAGGCCTGTTAAAGCTTTACAGCTCGTACGCACTCAACAAACCCTCCCCCTTTCTAAACTACAAATACGAAGAGAAGGGGACCCAGCTAGGTAGAGCTAAACAGTCCTCACTCATCTCACCGGAGCATTGATTTTTACGTTAAGACTATAAAATCTAGATTTGCAAACTAAGGCAAGTTCCATGACCGTATCCCAATGTCAGCAATTCCACTGCGTGTGCACGTGGGGCAACGAACTCGGCATCATTCATCATCTGTGCACCAGGACCTACAAGGACCAGTAACTGGAACTGGCTTTTTGGGGAGGAGCTGTGTCCTTTATCAGTCAGGAGCCTGTTCAGACGTGCAGTTCGAGACACCCAAACTCAATCTCCGAGAGCACTATTAAGGGTGCTGAAAGGGCGCGTGGTGGGGTTGAGATGCCAGAAGCGAGGTCTTCTGTGCCACCTCCTGCTGCTGCCCCGAACCACCACCTTGTTCCGAAGGACCCCTCCTCCCTGAACATCCATGAAATGACAGAAAGCTGAGCTAAACATCTGGAAAAGCCTAAGAGCAAAGTAATAGTACAACCTTTCCAAACTCTAATTTTTTTTACAGTGGTTATCTCAAGAAACAGTACAAACGATTTGAATCAGCAGCAGCACGCCAATGACGGCCAACACTTCGGTTAGGAAACTTAAAAAATACAGAAACGTGATTCTAAACTGTCTGATAGAATGGAAAATGTAAGTGAAAGCTGGCAGTCACCATCTAACAAGAAAAATCCAGGATGTTTTTAACGCTCCTGCTACTTTCACTGGCATCCTGGTCTGGATTAACGTGTTGACAAAAAGCCTGGGGACCCATAAGCACCATGGGGACCTGCCACAGAGACAGACCCAGCAAACTGGGTGGGAGCAAAAAAGCTGCAGAAATGATGAAGGGATGGAGACATCCACCTTGGAGCTTCACACTGGCAAGGAGAAGGCCGGGGGTGACTCGCCAGGTACTTACACCAGGTACTTATACTGGGAGTTGGACTGGATGATCCCTGCGGTCCCTTCCAACGCGAGATATTCTGTGCGGATAAAAGTAGCAGAAACGTGCTCTCCCCGTGGACCGCTGTTACGCTGGAGCAGAGCAGTCCAACAAGAACCGGTGATAAACCACCATCACCATCCATAAACCGCATCCTCAACGATGCTCTTGCCCTCGCAGCGTGCCAGCCTCACCCTTCACGTGGCTCAAGCAGACGGGGCTGAGCACTAACTGGACCAACAAAAGAAAATCCCACTTCTTGCCCCAAATCGGGCAGGTTTTCCCATGGACATCTCCCCACATTCCTCTGCTTGAGTGTCTGCTCCAGAGGAGCAACACTTCCCCTCAGGTGTTGTCCTCATCACCTCCAAAAGTCTAGAACATCTCAGAAGAAGCTTCTCTTAAAAAAATTTGCCCAAGGCAGGCAATGTCATGGAAAGTTCCAGCTGAAATAGCTAGAAGTTTGGCTAACTTACAAACAAGTGAATACAGGTCTTCTAATGGAAAGTGTTGGGCAACATTTACTGTGGGTGTATTGACAGCTCTGCCTCCCGTGATTTAAATGGTTTCACTGCCAGGTACGGGGTGCTCAGGGACAAAACACGCCTGTTACATCTACATGCACTGAAATAAGCACATCCCAAAATATTAACTCGTTTTACAGAAGCATTCAGCAGACAAACTGATGTCAGAACAACGCTAGAAACAGTTTGTTGGGATTAAAACCGTTACTTGTAACTGATGGCACCTAAACATGGCAGGTAGCTGCAGGAATTAAACCTGCAGCGCAGGTAAACTCACTCGCAAGGAAAGCAAAACCAGCAAGCCAGTTCAAAGTGACTCACTGGAAGACCAATAAATAATTAAAATAAACCCCTATTTTTCATGTACATTTCCCTCAAAGCAGGCCAAGTATTTCCTATAAATCCAACGGAGATGCTCTCTGAGAACACTGACTTTTGGAAAGGCTAATGATGGACTTTCAAGATGAAAATGCCAAATGAAAATGGACTGGAGCCTTGCCTGATGCAGGCAAAACTGCCTGAGCCAGGAGAAGGAGAGGACCAGCCCAGAAGTATTTCGAAGTAAGAGCGAGACCGGAGCAAGAGAAGGATTATTCTTCCCTTGCAACAGACCCCTGCTGACGGTTTGCTGCGGAGCCTGGGGTGCACATCGCTGTGGCACGGCAGCTCCGGGGCATCGCTGCCCTCGCCCACGCCCTGCGCAGCCGAAACCTTTCTGCTTGCAAGCCCAGAGCCACCAGTGGCATTAACCACACTGCCTGACCTTCCCCTGTACTTCCCTTCATTTAAGCCCAAGGAATACAAGTTTACTGAGTTCTAAGATTTTTTTTTTCCTTAACTAAAGCTGTCCTGCTTCCTCTTCATGGCTGGATTTAAAACCAAGAGCCTTGGCAGCCAGACACGTCTCCCGTCAGCACGCATCTCTGCGGCTTTCTCCACAAGTCCATTTGGGCTAAAGTGCTCCCACTTGACCGACTTTATGGTTTAAGCTCCTGCCATTTGCCTTCAAACACCAGACCTCCAGCAGCCACAGAGCAGAGCTGAAAAACCCCTCCGCTCACAAACACCTCCCTGCATCAATTCGCTGCCTGTGGCAAGAGGTGTTCCTCCATCAGACGGTGTTACTCCATCAGCGGTGTTACTCCATCAGCAACTCTCTTAGTAGCCTTGCTCAGGTTCTGTAAGCCAGACTGGCAAATTATGCCCCCAGCAATAAAATGTTGAGGTTTTTTTAGCATATGAACTACAGCTACGTCCTTAACATAAGGCAACACTAATGCAATTAATAAAATACTCGTCTTGCTGGGCTAATAAATAAGGAGTAGAACGGTGGTACTGCCTAAAACACACCTGGAATTTGACATTAGGAACGATTTTCCATTTAACTCCTTTCTTAATAGGGTAAGAAAACCTTTCAGTAACGCAATCTGAGTGTTAAAGTGGTCACACGTGGTTTCTGTCTCATTTTATAAAGTCTGGCGTGGTTCTGCTCCCCTGTATGCGTGACAGCCTCAGGCATGCATCTGTGCGACCGTGACCGAGTGCTGCAGCCTTGGATGATGTGTGGAATTTATCTGGGGTCCGTTTCTTACGCAGACCGTACGGAATTAGGTGTGACCGATAGCGCGATATCATTTTTCTCCCCATTTTATTATCCGTTTGCCTCCTGTCCCTCCAAGCCCATCCTCACAAAGCAAGCCCCGGCTCACCAGACCCTGGCGTGATCAGCGGACCCTCCAGCTCGAAGGCATCGTCTTCACATTGATCATCCAACTTCTTCTTTTTTTTCTTTGACGGATCTCTGGGTTTTCTCAAAAGGGAGAGCTCTTCTGGATGCCTGATGTCTGGGGAGAAAATGGATCACTTTTACAAAGGCAGGATGGAAAAAAAGGGGGAAAAAAAAGAATATTCTTCCTTTAGGAACAACACCCAGCAATGTGCAGTGTCTCCCTCGTCTGATTTTCCTGCTTTACAGTGGTTAAAGATCAAGTTGAGAACATTTTCCCCTGCAAGTCTATCAGAAATAAACACCATCCTTGGCTGGAGAGGTAACGCAGCATTCGGGGAACATGCAATTTCCCAGGCACAGCCACTCAAATGCAAATACAAACACTGCTGGATCCTGCAACAGAATACTTGTACCATTCCCACCCACTACATAGAAATATAAATACAAATATAAATATAAGTATAAATATAAATATATAAATATAAATACAAACAACCACCATGCAAACCCCTATTTAGGCACCTAGGTGACTCTCACTTCCCAAGAGTCCCAGCCCCAGAGTCAAGACATTAATTCACTTATCAGACTGGAAATTTTAGAGCCTATATTTAAGGCACCCACTTTTTAAAGAGATCTTGGCCAAAGTGTTTCCTTTTCACAGCAAAATTCTAGCCTCTCCCATTTCCCTGCCCAGAACCAGCCTGAATTAATTTTAACCCCATGTTATTTAAAACGAAGAGCATGGCAGCGTGTTTGTGTTTTAAGCCATGGGAGTATGGGGTGGGCTAAGGAAAAAGCGAATTTTAGGGTCATTTCCCACAAAGATGGTACTTTGCTTTTGCTTCTGCCTGCTGCAGTCGCTTCCAAGTGGGAAGGAGCTTTCCGGGAAAACAGAGCCCATGATCCGTCGTACCACCAAAACCACCGGGGGACTGGAGGGGAGCCAGGAGTCCCTTGCCAGTGCTGCAAAAACTAAGAGGGGAGAAAAAATTCCTTCATCTACTCTGAACTGTCCTCAGTCAATATGTGGGAACTGACCTGGAAAAGCATTCACCCGGGCACGAAGCCATCCCGTTGCAATGCCGAAAGGCTGCAAAAAGGTCGGAGAGCTCTGAAGTACAGCTTGGACTGGGAAAAAGGCGATTATGGGTCACGCTCGAGCCTGGAAGGAAGAGTTTCGGAGCTCTCCTTTGCGGCTGGCTGTCCACGTTCAAGCCCCTGTGTTGTTTCTAGCTCTGGTTTTTGCACGTGTCACCCAAAAAGGCTGAGCTGCACGGGGACGTGCAAAGCTCTGCCTGCGGGATGCCCAAAGAAAAGCAGCTCTGGTCCCACCCCCGCTGCACATGGAAGCCTGCGGCTGTAGCTGCGAGGGGAGGTCAGGGGCTGGGTGCATCGCAGCCAGGCTCTATTTTCCCACCAAGAGCTGGACAAGACAGTAAGTCATTATTCTAACGAGGAGAAGTTACAGGGTTTGTACCTCAGCGCCGCGCTGGCAGCAGTGGGAGTTTGCTGTACGCTCCCAGGCGCAGGATTATAATTAAAACTGGGATTTGGTCCCCAGATGCGACCCGAGCGGGGCACAGCCCCACGGCAGATGTGTCCGTCCCATGTCACACCTGCCCGCCCCAGCAGCTCTCCTTACCGCAGGGAAACGCCGGGCTGGAATCACAGAATCATTGAGGTTGGAAGAGACCTCCAGGATCATCCAGCCCAACTGTCCCCCCTCTACCTATTACCCACTAAACCATGTCCCTAAGTACCACATCCAACCTGTCCTTAAACACCCCCAGGGATGGGGACTCCCCCACCTCCCGGGGCAGCCCGTTCCAATGTCTCGGGTCCCCTGTCGCCCCAGCCAGCGACACACCGTGAGCCGATTAACCAGAACAGCTTTTCCACATTTGGCAGGGGATGGCTGCCATTATGAACTGTAAATGCCAAAAAATTACTCTTTTTTTTAAAAAAAATTTATTAAAGCATGTCTTTCCTGACAGGTCATATCCCTGCCGGCAGACACGCTGAGCATCACGGGCTGTCCCCTCCCTGGGAGGATGCTGTGGCAGCCTCCCTGTAATGCTATTTTAAATACCAACCTGTGCTTTTCCCATTTTTATTTTTTTTTTAAATAACAGCCTGTGCATCACCACCGCCCCCTCTGCGCCTGTCACTTTTTGGGGGGGGGTTGAGTTTAGGTGACCTCCACGGATGGATCCCGCTCGCCCTGGCATTCCCAACCCAGAGGCTGGGCACCTCTGGATTTAACTCTCTCTTGTATCATGGGTCTTCCCATCCCAAACCATCATCTGGCACAGCTTTAATTTAAGCTTTATTTATATTTTATATAATATTTATATAATTAATTACTTATATATGAGCTTTACTTCGTTTAAGCTTCAGTTTAACACTGATTTGTTACTCCTACACACGCACGATCACGTTAGACTCCATCCCTGCACCCGCTAACCAACAGCTAAGTTTCACCGCACGGCTTTTTGACCATTTCTAGCAATAAATACCTACCGTATGAACCCAGACAGCTCTTCGCATTCCCATTTATCACAGCCAGCTTACCTCACGAAGGAAAAATCTGCTGGGACAACCAGGGTCACGCACAAGGGACAACACGCAGCACAGCCTAAAATGAGGAGTTCCCCTGGTATTTTGCTAGCAAGGTTTTACTCTGATGTTTATTTATGGTGCATTAGCAACTGATACAGCCTCTCAGCTGAGACCATTCAGAGAGGCCAAGAGAAGGGCTGCGGGCCAAGCTCCGCTCCTGAAAGCAATCTGTTGGAGACGGCCCAAAGTTTGACCATCTGATTTCAAAGCAACTTTTTATAGTCCCTCAGTTGTTCGTGACGCTATCGTCGGATTACAAAGGATACGGGCAAGTTTTCGGCAGCTGCCTCGAAACGGCGGATGGCCGCGGGGCACGGCAAAGGCAGCGGCATCCTTGCGATGCCGGAGCATCCCTGCTGCCCTGCAGCCGAGCACGTTTCCTATTGATATAAGCTATAAATTTCTCCCAAACAGCAGTCCGCTGGACATACCACGGTCTCCAAGACTTTACAAACCCCCTGAAGCCAACAGAGGGTTGCTCGTTAAAATAAATATTAAATTTAAAAATAAAGACACTAAAAATAATGCCCACCACGCTAAAAAGCAGAGAGGAGAAAAGCAGCAAGAGAGCGACGCTGTTTTTATTTCCCACCCCAGGGTATCAGAAAAAGTGAGAAGCAACTTTGCACGTTTTCTGGTCTTTCAGTAAATTGCTGGTGAAAAAAAAAATGTTTGCCACTACTTATGATTAACAGGCGTAGAAAGGGTCTTAAAAGCGCGTTTTGAACAGAGACAGGTTTGGCAAACGCGGTGTTTAGTTACTGTAGCTAAAGCAGAGCCTACCCCAGGGTGTAAGGGCGTGCAGATGGTAGGACTCCAGTTAAATGGAAACTGGGACAAGGAACCGCTCCAAAGCCCCAGCCCCTGTTTTCTGGCCGTAAGAGCAAGAGTAAGAGCCTTAAAGTATGCAAGTGGCGCAAAAAAACTGAAGTCCTTTATGTAGGTTTGGGGTTTTTACTAAGTCCCGCTGCACCCAGAGGAGCCCGTTTGCTGGGGTTGTTCACCTGGGGTAAAACATCTCCCCAAGGTTTGACTTCAGCCCCAAATTCTCACTCGAAACCCTCCATTAACTATGTCATCCCCGTTTTCCAGCTGAAGCCCACTTGCTCCTGCTGAAGGTCACCGTGAAGGAAAAAGGGACAGTGAAACGTGGACGGACCAGGAGAAGTTGCCTTCTGAACAAGGCTAATGTGTTGACTCCTCAATCGGTGCGTTGGTGGCGGCTGTGTTGGCTTTAAAGGAAACCCCGTGTCTGTACACACGAGACAGATGGCCCTGGCAACGTCTGCTAGGAATTACTGTGAATGTCCCTTTTGGCATTTTATTTCTATTTATTGTGTAAGTGTGTGGAAACCCAGCTATCCAGCCTCTTACCGAGCATCCCCAGCGTCGCTGGTGGCGGCCGCTAGCAGAATCCATCTGTGAAGGTACACGGATGTGTACTCGTACAGAGGGGAGGGCACCAACCAAAACCTGGTCCAAAACCATTTTTCAGCTGGATTCCAGCAGAAACTGTTTGTATTCTGACATCTCCTCCAGCCCACGCTGGACCAGCGGCAGCCGCGGCTGAGCCCTAACGTTGCTGCAGCTCCATGTTCACATCCTAGCAGAGGGGTTTTGTCAAGTTCAGGGGATTTTTTTGCCCAGAGAAGCTGTGGATATCCCATCCCTGGAAACATTCAAGGTCATAGAATCACAGACTGGTTTGGGTTGGAAGGGACTTCACAGTCCATCTAGTTCCCACCCGCTGCCATGGGCAGGGACACCCCCCACCAGCCCAGGCTGCCCAAAGCCCCATCCAACCTGGCCTTGGGCACTGCCAGGGAGCCAGGGGCAGCCACAGCTTCTCGGGGCACCCTGTGCCAGGGCCTCAGCACCCTCCCAGGGAAGGATTTCCTCCTAATATCTGATCTAAATCTCCCCTCAGGATGGACGGGGCTCTGAGCAACCTGATCTAGTTGAAGATGTCCCTGCTCAGTGCAGCGGGTTGGACTAGATGGTCATGAAAGGTCCCTTGAACCCGAACCCTCCTGGGATTCCATGATTTTGTCACGTGAGGGAAATGCCCTCTGGCGAGAGGAGCGCGCATAAACACATTTCATAGTTCACATTTCAAAAATGCAACGGGGAAGGCAGCTTTTAACCTCCAAGAGAAGACTTCCGAACCTTTGAAGATATTTTGCTCCCTAGAGCATCTTCTTTTCCATCTGTCCCCAAGAGCCTACCCGTGCCTGCGCTGTCTCCCGCCGAAGCCAAATCCACGGCCCTTTTTCCCCTGTGTAATCCCGCATTTCCCATCCAGCCCCTGCACAGCTCACCCCGCCCATTTACCTCCCATCCAGAGACGAACAACAGAGCTGGGATGAAATCCTCCTTTTTCATCGGACACCACACCAACCGACCCTAGAAAACTGGTTTTAAAGAAAAACAGCTGCCTTGCAGGGTGTAAAATTCACAATTTATGCCTTTTTCGCATCGAATCCACCAAGTAAATCTTGCAGCTGCTGCATCTTTAACCGCCACGGTGTATGGTGATGGGAAAGGAGTTGTGGTCCGAAAGCCACGTGTCTCGGCGGGGATGGAGGGGCGATTTTGCCGCTTTGGCCCCATCCAAGATGTGGGGTCCGCAGAGCCCGTCAAGAAGCGCATCAAGGGGGCGGGGGGGGGACACACACACAGTGACGATTTCAGTGCTGCGATGGATGGGCTCACGCTCCCGGGAGAAATCAGAGCTATGGTTCTCTGCATCACCTACAACAAACACAGCGTCATCGACTGGAAGGGCTGTCTGAGTATGTACTGACTTCCCCAAAAATTAGAATTATGGGAAGTCACACTAATTTCAATGTTCAGTTTTGATATATAAGAAAAATTCTCCACAGAAGCTCTTAGCATTCATTTTTCCACCCGCTTTCTGGCTCCCTTGAAAGGCCAGAGGGCTGGGTTGCCTGGGTAGCTTTTGAAGCATGAAAACTCCATCATTTTACTTGTAGCACAGACAACATTTAGGGGAAATCCTCTCTTTAATGCTGATCCAGTTGCCCTCCGTCAGAAAATGTGTTTTGAAGTGGGATAACTCTGCACTGGATCACTGCTGTCTCGAAGCGATGACTCATAAAATTACAGCCTTTGCGCATCGCCACGATTCTTAGAAAAATGAGACCTCGAACCCCATTTCTCTTCCATTTCAGACTTTACAAAAAAAATATGTATTTTTCTTCAGAATGAGTCAATTTTTGGATCGTGTTTCATGGCGTAAGCTTACAGAATTAAGCATCCAACTTATCTTCAACATAAAGTCAGGTGAGAAAAAGTTTTCCAAACCAGACCAGAGGCAAAAAAAAAGAAAAGAAAAAAAAAAAAAAGACTTACATAACTTTTGAAGTGCCTGGAGATAAGACCATGGTTGTACCAGATGCTGGGCAGTATCTGATGGTGGAGCAGGTCCTCACCCCCTCAGCACAGTTTACTAGGTTTGTACACTCATCTACATTCAGAACATTTTATTATGGGTTCTTCAGCTGCCTGGGTGCTTAAATATTTATTTGGGTAAAAGCCAAGTTCTCCACTTGCTGCCTCAGGCCATGCAGCTATGTCAGGACATCCCACAAAACCTCCGGAGATGCCCAGCGATGCCACGGCCAGACCAAACCGGGGCTGACCCTGGCAGGGGTTTTGCCAGAGCCTTCCCAAACTGAGGGCGGAAAACCCAAGTGTCTCGGTGACTTACTGACTTGCCATCAGAGCGATCACCTGCAAAACCACCCCGAAAATGAGGTCAGTGGGGTCTGCAGCGGCACGACCGCTGCTCGCAAACGCGAGTGGTACCCAGAGCCGAAATCAGGCACCATCGGCCGGGAGGAACTCAGGAGGAGGCGGCCAGCGGCGATGGCGCCAAGCGTTACTGCAAGGTGAATAAAAAGGGCCATCGGCGAGACAGTCAACCAGTGCCGAATGCTTGGATGGGTTTTTTCCGCAAGTGGGATGAAATCCCCAGACTCCAGTTATCCGGATGCCTCTCAGAGCACAGACAGCACTCGGAGCCTCGCCCCTGAAGTGTCTGAACTGCAGCTAAACTCAAATTAAACTCAATTAAATTAAGCACCACAAACAAGAGAAGAAATCCACTTAGACCCTCTGCACGGGACCATAAAGAGCAATCGGAATAACCCTAAGGAAGGCGGTGGCACTGATTTTGCCAGCATCTCCTAATGTCTTCAGGATGAAAGTCTATTTAAAGGGTCTCTGTCAACAGCAGAGTAAGGATGAAAAAATTCACTGACTCACGCGGTGACATACAACCTGATGCTACTCAGCAGGCAGAACGGAGACCGGGA
>VWZZ01007429.1:207059-217465 GCA_013399095.1 Psophia crepitans | reverse complement strand
TGTGCTACTGAGCATCCGGAGGCTGTATTACGAGATGCTGGTGTCCCGTCCCCCCCCTCCAAATACCCACCCCAAGATGCTCACATGCATCTACAAGGACTTCATTTCAGCTCCACTATTTTAAGAAAAATGCTACTTTATTTTTCAGCGGGGCGTGAAGGAAGAAAAAAGGGTTTGAAGAGGTTTGCATCAGCGAGGAGTAACTCCAGAGAGTTTTGCCTCCTGGAAAGCAATCGTGCCGGGGCTGTGGGCACGGGCAGAGCCCTGGGAACGCCGCGCATCTCAGCGTACCAAAGGGTTTCAGTTTTGCAAATAAAAAGCAATAAAAAAACCCCCCAACCAACCAGTGGCTTTTTATAGAAGTTTTTTTGGCAACAGAGGGCGTGGAAATATTACAAATACTTCAGAAGTCAGAGGACGTTCTGTACTGGAGTGGAGACCATTTATAAAGGGGAAAAAAAAAAAAGGTAGGGTCATATTCGGCGTCTAGACTGCCGGTCGGTGTCGCCTTGCTGGGGCTGGGCTTGCACCACACCGCTCCCAGATGCCACCGTCACCTCGGCTCAGGTTGCGTTTGGTGGCTGGAGGCTGAAGTAAGGAAGACTGGCCCAGGCGTTCCCATTCATCAGTCACACAGCCTGGGGCACCTTGTTATTTTGGGGCTGGGAGAGGCGAGGGGAAGCTGCCCGTCACCCTCACCGGACTCTCCGCATCCCATCCCTCCTCCCTCAGCCTCACGAGCTCCCCAGGATGGGACCACCCTTACCCTATGCAAGAGGGGTCCCAATTTCCCGGCGTCCCTCGCCCCTGGGGAGCTGGGGGCTGGACAAGATGGGATGTGGGCATGGAAACTGCCGCGGCTGGACACAGGATGCTCCGCAGACTGTTTTCCAAAACAGGTGATTAATTCACATGAAGCTCCTTGAGGATGACGAGGCAGGAGCTGGGTGTGATGCCCTACCAGCCTCTGGGGAAAGAAAAAAATGACCTGAAGGGAACTTCTTTGTCTTGCACAGCCTCAGGGTGGGTAAGGGAGGGAGTAGTCATGAATTTTGGAGCTCTTCCTCCCAGAGCAGCCTCCTCCCAGCTCCAGCACCANGCGTCTGTCTCAACGCCAGGACGCGGACGCCGGTCTCCAAGCATCTCCACTGTGCTACTGAGCATCCGGAGGCTGTATTACGAGATGCTGGTGTCCCGTCCCCCCCCTCCAAATACCCACCCCAAGATGCTCACATGCATCTACAAGGACTTCATTTCAGCTCCACTATTTTAAGAAAAATGCTACTTTATTTTTCAGCGGGGCGTGAAGGAAGAAAAAAAGGGTTTGAAGAGGTTTGCATCAGCGAGGAGTAACTCCAGAGAGTTTTGCCTCCTGGAAAGCAATCGTGCCGGGGCTGTGGGCACGGGCAGAGCCCTGGGAACGCCGCGCATCTCAGCGTACCAAAGGGTTTCAGTTTTGCAAATAAAAAGCAATAAAAAAACCCCCCAACCAACCAGTGGCTTTTTATAGAAGTTTTTTTGGCAACAGAGGGCGTGGAAATATTACAAATACTTCAGAAGTCAGAGGACGTTCTGTACTGGAGTGGAGACCATTTATAAAGGGAAAAAAAAAAAAGGTAGGGTCATATTCGGCGTCTAGACTGCCGGTCGGTGTCGCCTTGCTGGGGCTGGGCTTGCACCACACCGCTCCCAGATGCCACCGTCACCTCGGCTCAGGTTGCGTTTGGTGGCTGGAGGCTGAAGTAAGGAAGACTGGCCCAGGCGTTCCCATTCATCAGTCACACAGCCTGGGGCACCTTGTTATTTTGGGGCTGGGAGAGGCGAGGGGAAGCAGCCCGTCACCCTCACCGGACTCTCCGCATCCCAGCCCTCCTCCCTCAGCCTCACGAGCTCCCCGGGATGGGACCACCCTTACCCTATGCAAGAGGGGTCCCAATTTCCCGGCGTCCCTCGCCCCTGGGGAGCTGGGGGCTGGACAAGATGGGATGTGGGCATGGAAACTGCCGCGGCTGGACACAGGATGCTCCGCAGACTGTTTTCCAAAACAGGTGATTAATTCACATGAAGCTCCTTGAGGATGACGAGGCAGGAGCTGGGTGTGATGCCCTACCAGCCTCTGGGGAAAGAAAAAAATGACCTGAAGGGAACTTCTTTGTCTTGCACAGCCTCAGGGTGGGTAAGGGAGGGAGTAGTCATGAATTTTGGAGCTCTTCCTCCCAGAGCAGCCTCCTCCCAGCTCCAGCACCACATCCTCCTCCCAGCTCCCACCAGCACCAACTGGAATGATCCCTGCTCCTCTGTTCAGGCTGGAGGGCAGCGTAGGTCCCAAATCTTCACAGCCAGAAGAAGAGGAGAAGGATGTAAGTTTTTATGCCCTTACATCTCCCCTTGCCCTGCGGCTCTGCAACATACACTGTTTCCCCACGAGAAGCAGCATCACCAGGGCAGGAAACGCCGAGGCATGGGAAAAAACCTTCACACTTGCATCTCGCTGTTTGCTTTTCCTCTCCCACGTGCTCACACAGCAGCAGCGGATCCTGCCCGGAGTCCCTTATTGCTCCCAGGACACATGGAAAAAAAATACAGGCAGCCGCAGGAGAAAGGGGATGCTGTAAGGAAGCAGCTTAAGGGCACGGGCAGATGCAAAGCACCCGCTGTCCTGGAATCAAATGAAGTCGTTGTGGATGAAAAGAGGATTTTTCCGCTCGTAGGATGATGGGTTAGAGGGAGCTCTGCAACCCAACTGTTGTGGGGGAAAAGAGGATTTTCCTGCTCGTTGTTATGTAGGATGATGGGTAAACATGAGCTTTGCAAGGCAGCCACGTCTCCTAACTCCCCAAATCCCACATCCCCATGAGGATATTCCCACCCACACCAATAAGGTGTTGATTGCAGCCACGTCAAATTGCATTTGCGTATTTGATGGGCTGTCTGCGGGGCAGAAATGTGCCCCCAGCGGGATGAGGAGAGGAGGGGCGCACGCTGGAGCTCTGCAAGCAGCACCCCATCCGAACCTCCGCGCCTAGCTGCCGGTCAGGCAGGCAGCACACAACCCTGCCGCTCCAAAAAAAAATTAAAAAAAATAAAATAATAAGTGAAGTTTTACTTTCTCTTTCTCTGGCCTTTAATTGCAGATCAAAGCTGGCCCTTCAGGCCGGCGCCGCCTGCCAGCAGCTGCTCCCGGGCAGACTTCCAGGCCACCCTTCGGGCGAGGGCTGCCCATCTCATCCACTGCCCGGCTCCCCTCCTCCTGCCTGCTCCTGCCTGCTCCTACCGCAGGCAGGGTCAATCCGTGCCGTTAACTCTCCCGACCGCTTGCTGTGGGAATTGAGGAGCTGCGATTCAGCAACTGGGAATGAGATCGGGTTTTTTTCCGGCTTCGCACGACCTCCAAGAAAGCGAGGGATGTGCGAGTGGCTCCAGCGTCTTCCCACAGCCACCTCCGGGCTGCCCCCGGGGAGCCTCAGCCTGGCCGGCGGCGAGAGCTGCCCTTCGCAGGAACTTTGCTCTGCACAAGAACAGAGATTTCTCTTTAAAAAGCAGCCATCCACTGCAACGCTGACACCTCTGGGTACAATTTAAAGGGAATATAAGAAAAGGCACAACGCTGAATAATTCACCCAAGTGTGCTCCTGCTTGCATGGAGAGGATTTTATAAATGCAACCAGCGAGAGTCCAGGCAACATGAGGAATTACTTACATTACTCATTAAACATGCCGTATGCTAAAATTGCTGAAGTGTGTAATCAAATGCTCTGGAGGCAAAGATAGCAAACAGTTACAGCCAAAACACGAGCGACTCACAAGCACGGTTCCATCTGCTGGACACGGGTCCAAGCCACACCAAACTCTAACTTTAGAAATCAAGGCATTTGCAGAGACAAGAGCTATGCTGTTAGGGCAAGGACTACTACTTTCCCCTTCTGCCTTGAAATATCTAATCAGTTTTCCACAGGGAAATGATTAATATGGGGTATGAGTGCTCTCTGCGGCCAACCTGTGCAGAGATGCTGCGGAGGGCAAGAAAATGTAATGAAGAAAAAGGGGGCAGCATAAACACTAAACAAAAAAGAAGGAAAAAAAACAACAAGAGGGAAACAGGCAGGTTGGGAAAGTGTTATAGCACGGTCTGCAGGACCCCCAGAGAAGGTTGTGTGGGAGAGAAAGGAAAATGCGAGGTCCCTGTGCTGCTGAGGGGAGCTGGGATGATCCAGCATCCTACAGCCACTCTCATTTTGGGCAAGCTGCAGCAGGCAGTGAGGTGCGGGCAGATATCCCCCACGCCTTCCAAGAACAGAACACCCAGTGCAAACTCAGCGTGACACCCTTGGGATGATTTTGCACCCCAGAAAGCAGCAGCCCCTCTCGCCCGGCCCGTGTGTGTCCTCCCGGTTGAGATGCCTCCGTCAGCGCTCGGCCCCGGGACCACACACTCGAGGACATGTCTGACCCACGGCACAGCACCAAGGTCACACACAGAGGAAGAAAGGACAGGCGGTGATCAGGACTTGCATGGTGTTTGTCCCAGGTAGCTCTTGGTTCCTATATATCATACATATAGGAATATAGATATTAAAAAAATATATGTATCATGCCACTGGGAAGCTCTTCCCCAGACAACAGAGGTATTTGGACACCTATTATACATACGTGTATGTATGTATGGTATAGTAGGTGTATTTGGCCACCTATATGATATAGATAGAGCCACCTATTATAGAGAGACTTATAAACACACCTCATATATACACCTGTGTATAACAGCTGTCCAAATACACCTATTATATATACACCTGTACATGATAGGTGTCCAAATACAGCTTTTATATGTATATCATATAGGTGTCCATATAGCCCTGCGGTCCAGGGAAGGGCTTCCCAGCCCCTCCAGCTCCAGCACTACATCTGGATCCCCCCCTTCCCCCTTCCCGGCGAGCCGATGTGGCCGTCTTCTCCGTAGCTCTGCTGAACATCTGGCTCCCAGTAAACACAAAGGCAAGGGCTCAACGAGATTTAATCACTGTATTCAGCCACGTAGTTTCCATCCATCCTCAAACAGCTCAGGCTGGTAAGAGTCACTAAAAGGAGAGTGAAGTTTCCAGCAAAAGTCTTGCTTTCCCCAAAATCAGGAACATTTATTTCAGCACGCCGGATGCCGTGGTAGGAAAGTCGGAACCAGCCTCGACAGATGTGTCCCGCCCTGCCTGCTGCAGAGAGCTGGGCTGCCGCTCTCCGAGCGGCTTTTCCCCCTTCCACATCTTTAAATATTATCATTATTCCACCGGTTTGTTCGCAAATGCACTGAGAGCCGTGGAGTTGAATAAATAGCTCCTTCAGGCCCATGTAAGGTTCTGACTGCTCAACGTCTCAGTGAAAGATCTCTTGTTACGTGATTAAGTGGATCAGTATTTCCTGATGTGACTCACTGCTAGAAAGATTCATCAGCCACCAAGCGGATGCCTGTGACCTCTCAGTCTAGCGCGGCATTAAAAATGGCAGTGGGAGACGGCGGGGAAGCAAGATCGACTGGGAAATAATGCTGGCTAAGCCTTTTCTATTTTAAAGGAGAAATTGCCCAATATTTATATTTTAAAAAAAAAAAACCAAAACAAAACAGGAAAGAAGTAGCAAAGATTCGTAATCAGCTATATATACTGACCTAACCACAGATGTGCCGGCGGCCACGCCGTAACACCGCACGTACGGCCGAGCTCTTCCTGCCTCACAAAATAACTGGGTCAGCCAACAGTAACCCTGGCTGCTTTTTGAGAGCAGAAATAGATTTACTACGGCCGAGGTCAGGTTGCAGGCTCCTTTCGGAGGGGAGCAAGCCGGAAGGACACTGGTACGGAGCCCACGACGGGCGCAGACACGGGTACGGAGCCCACGACGGGCGCTTATTCCAGTTACCATCTCCTGGTGGGTTTTTTTGGGGGGGTGGGGGAAGGAAGAAGCACCGGCTTCTGGGATGAGAGATTTGTGAAGATGGGCAAGAAGTGATGCACAAACACAGCAGCCTGGGACAAACCCTGTGTACCTGGTAGGAAATGATCCACCATTTCTTCTGGGGTTTCTTCTCAACACGGGAACGCGGCACGAAGAGGAGTTGGAGAGGAGGGAGGGAGGCTCAGTTCCTTCCCTCCACCAGACAGTTTTACAGTGGAGCATCATCACTTAACCTCTAATACGATTTTCCACTGGAAGAGAACCCACGGAGCTGGCAGGTTTCCTATTCCAGGGCTTGTTTTTCATCTACCACATTAATTTGCAGGAAAAAAAACCCCAACAAACTATGACCCAACACCAGCAGCTTTAACACAAAGCAGAGCTGCTACCACCTCGCCTAAGACAAAACTGGAACAACCTCGCTACGAAACAGAATTCAGCACAGAAAATGTATTTCTTCTTACGTTTCTGCTACAATCAGACCCATTATTTAAGTAGCTGCACACAAAAGGTTAGATTTGCACGGGAAAAAAGAGTGAACATCTAGGCTGCTTGATGCCCAAGCGACTGTTTTGTGTTTGAAGCTGGAAAATACCGGCGATTTCATAAATTTATGAGATGGGCACACGCACCGAAGGAGAGGCAGGAGCCAAACCAAACGACAACCTCCCCACCGGCCGCTTTCGGCACTCGCTACTTACTGAACGTTTTGCAGATGTCAGAAACCGCCTTGAAGACCCTGTCCGAGAAGTTGACTTTCACCTTGACGTACTTCATGTTGGGCAGCTGAAGGCGAAGCAGCTTGTGCTGAGGTGTGAACTGGAGCTTGGCATCAGCCTGTATCCCGTATTTGTCCAACGTCCAGTGCGTTTTAAGAAGCCAAGTTTTCTTCTTTTCCCACCACAGCGCGTGATCCGACCAGTCTTTCTTGACATCTAGAACAAAGAAACCATTTTACCAGTTAACACCGGCGCCAGAATTCGCCTTCAAAAGACAAACGCAGAAGTTGAAATGCATTTAACCAAGAAGCGACTATCGATCCAAAAACGCTGGCAGCCCTCCTCAGACACCAATAATTGCTTGTACTCAATAGCATCTAGAAGCCATCATGGAGATAGAAGTAGGAAAGGACCCAAGAGAGGAATAAGAGTGAGACACACCGTGTCCCCGTGGATCACTCAACCCGGCAGCGGTGAAGCTGGAGCATGAAGGCAAGGGGGTCATGAACAACCTACCATCTTTCCCGGGAGGGGTTTTGCAAAGCTTTTTAGGTTAACTATCAATTCTTGGGTTTCCCCATCCCCACCACGTAGGACACCTGTGCTATCCAAAGGCGAGCCCAGCCCCGCTGGGCCCACACAGAAAGCAGAACGAAAAGAAGGTCTGCAAGAAGAATTCAAAGCCATGTCTTTTAGTTTCTACAAAAAAACCTGGAACATTCCCAAATGAAACTAAAAGTTACTTCCCAAAGGAACAAAAGTGCAAAACCCAACAGCCACATCTCCTTCCAGCAGGGATGTAACCACGGGCACTTTGAAGGTCACGTCCATGTTGGGAAGCACTTGGGGAACCAAAGCACGGTGATAGCTCCACAGGACAGCCACTGTGCGATGTTTTTCCCTAACACCTGGAATATTTTTTTCTAACACCTGCCCTGCTCCCCCCGCAGCCCCCTGCCACTCCTGCGAAGCATCTTCCAGGCTGACAACCACCGACCAGCACTGTCCCTCCACCATGCGGGAGGAAGGGAAGAAAAAGGGGAGGGAATGATCCAGGAGCTGCAGCTGCATTTTGCAAAGCTCTGCTTAGCCTAACCCTCCAAAAATACTGACCGGGGGGGAGTGTCAGCATCAGCAGTGACAGCACTGCGGACAGCCAAAGCTCTCGTTTCAAAGGAAAACCCAAATGTTTCCGCAGGATGTCATCTGGGCAAACACACGAGAACCTCAAGAGGCAGCAGGACAAGTTACAGGGACACTTCTGCACTCGATACTGCAATATCATCACCAGTAAGTTTTGAGCTTATGGACTTTGTATGAGGATTACTTTAATTTTCATCATTAAAAAAAGAAGCTTGAAAGCAAGGCACTTTCCAGGTTAAGGCACCGGTAATAAAATAATTCAGTTTTTCGCTCCAGATCTTCCTCAGAACCCAGATTCCCAACACCAAACACCAGTTTAACCCAAATTAAAACTGCCAGCCAACGTTTACTGTAACAGTTCCTTCTGTTGTTCAGCACCTTCACCAGCCAGAAGTCCAGGGCAAACCCAGCAGAGCCCAGGAGCGAAGCCACAGCAGATGCACCATCAAACAGGCTGAAGGTACCAAGGAACACGCTCCAGCACAGACATCATGAAGACCATCCCCATGAGCCACGTCAGAACTTAATCGAGATGACAACAGTGTGACAAATGAATTTTTTTCCGTCCCTATCTGAAAACGGGATCTCGAGTGCAGGGTTACTGAGAAAAGCCAGCAGAAGCTTTTTTTTTTTCCTTTGAACTCCTGGTAGTGGTATAATCACGCAGCCAGAAAGTGGAACTCTTCAGCCAGACTTTTCAACAGCTTTGTACGATCAAATTAAACAAAACCAAATATAGAAAAGCATGCAAACTTGCACAACCTTGGCTACTCTCAAAAAAATCTGAGAAATCATTACAATGGACTTTGGTAATGAAGTCCAACTTCTGCCCTACTGAAAGCTGAACAAATTGGCACTGAAAGTCTGGGGCAGGGGAAAAAAAAACAAAACCACATTTTCAGTCACTAACACTGATGCCTAACAGAGGGGATTTGGGTTTACACTGCAGATTAACCTTTCAGGCCATGGCACAAATATGCACAGCATCGTCTTTCAGCCGGAGAGCAATTAACACTCTGAATTAACAGTGAGGTGCTGGCTATGGCCAGAAAGGTAAAGGTCTCTGGCCGCCCCACGGGGTAGTTATATATAAAAGAGCTTGGCAAATGTTTAGCAGCCGACATGCGGAGTTGAGTTTAACACTAACACGTTGACAAGAAACCTTCGGTGCTTTGCAGGGCAGCGGCTGCAGCCCAGGGCTTGGAGCAATCCTGGTGCGCCGGGCAATGCCAAGCGCCTGGCTAAATCTGATCAAAGGTTTATAAATCCTCACCAGCGTCCCAATACACGAGTTACTGATTTGTTGGGGTTACAGCTTTATGGGGCAGCTGATTATTTCACCTCAGTCTTTCTCCATTTACTACTGTCAGTCTGTCAGTCTGGCCAATTTGTGTTTATGGAAAGCAAGCTGAGAGCCCAGGTAGGTCTCCGAGCACTGCAAACTCATTTTAGGGTTCCCAGACCTCAAATTCAAATGTTACTACATGTCCACAACCACAGTGCAAATCTCAGCAGAGGTGTTTGTAGATCCAGAAGCTCCTCTGAGCTGTTAAATGCTCCTTGCACATCCCTGAGCTGCTCCTTCCAGCCATGAAGTGTTCCAGGCTTACGGGAACGCTGTCGGGCAAAGAAGCAGAAATAGAGCCGGCAAGTGTTCATCAGCATCTCAAAGAGAATAGGAAAAGAACCAGAAGTGTTTGGTGGGGTGGGAAAATCCACCCATATTAATTTAAATCAGGCTGATTTCTGCCCACGGCATGGTGGGGAGAGAACAGCAGCGCCACCAGAATTTAGGTGTCCTTGGTGCAATAAAAAAGAGCATCCTCCCACCATGGTTATCTTGGGCAAAGGAGAGCACAGAGGGATCCCTGGAAATGAGCCGCACGCGTTGTAGGGTCACAGCAAATCATCGCCACCCACGCTCCTCTTCCAGGCAAGGAACCTGCCCGGTGAAGGCTGCGGGGCTTTTGGGGAGGCTGCGGAGACCGGGAGGCTGGAGCTGTCAGTGACGGAGGGGACAGGGAGCTCCAGGAGCCCAGTGGGAAAGGGAAGCACGGCGCTTCCTTCTCGGCATCAAAAATAATCCCTGCTGCCTGCTTCCTCCACGTCCCCGAGCAGCCTGAACCCAAATCTCAGCCGCTGGAAGCCTGGGAGGGCTGGGGGACCCAACTGTGATTTTTTTTTTTCCTTTGAGGAACAACCTGGTTTTGCATTTGTCTCCCAAAACCGTGCCAAGAGGCAGAGATGGGGTGCGGGTGACGCTGAGGACACGTTGTACAGCAAAACCCACGGAACAAGCTTGCCGTCCACCTTGCAGAGCTGTACAGACAGTCCCGCAAATGCAAGAGGCATCTTAAATCACCCCGCCGGCTGCACAGACCTCTGCAAGGACAGAACATTATGAGAGAAGATGAAGAGCTGCTCAATAAAGTGTTTTAAACCTTAAAACATCCTTAGCTTTCAATTCATGCCGGCGCCTCGCCACAGTCGCATCACACCAGACTGTCCAGCGTAATTACAATCGCAGATTTTTACTCCCACAGTTACCACTAAATTAGAATAGAATAGAATAGAATCATTAAGGTTGGAAGAGACCTC
>VWZZ01007429.1:191827-206737 GCA_013399095.1 Psophia crepitans | reverse complement strand
TCTTGTGGTGAGGGGCAGAAAATACGTCCTAATTGAGATGCATAAGAAGCGTGTTTTAATTCTGGGCTTGCTACTGCAGAGTTACACCATATTTAAGCAACAAAGCTGAATTTTGGTGAAGCGTGCAGAGGATCAAGGCAGCCCTGTCCACTCTGCCTGGTGGCCCGTTTATCCCAGGAGCCGGCTGCTCCAAACGCTTTCCCTCTGCCAACGTGCAGATTTTAAAAGTCCCTTCTCTGCTCTGCTTCTGCAGCAGCTATTGAATCTCCCTTCTTCAGAAGCATCACCGCCGCTTGGCAGGCTCTCCGTGCGAGCTTATGACTTACTAGCAACAGTATACAAGTCTCCGGCGTTACATAAACACTGCATTTGCCTTGTTATTTCGGGATATCCCCTACTGCAGATGGGCCCTCCTTCTGTGCACTGCTCAGGACAACAGAGCCCTGATACGACCAAAAAAACCTCTTGTTTTGTTTTTCCCCCTTCCCTGGTACATGGTTAAACCCCACTAGATTGATGGCTGGGTTTGGAGAGCAGGAAAACTCTGGGAAAGCATCCCAGGGGGTAGCACCAGATCCCCTTTCACATACACATCCCTGAAACCCATCAGGCAGCAAGATGGGTTTAGCTCTTTAGCAAAGAGCCTACAAATGTCTCCATCACCTTAAAGTCGGATGCAGATTATCACGAAACTCCTGCAAAAGCCTGAGTAAGTACGTAGGGAACTCCTGCTTGGTCTGCTTTGCATCATTTTTTAATTTATTTTTTTGTGTGTGTGTGTGTGTGTTTGATTTTTGGAAACAGATTTGCAGCCGAAGCTGGTTTCCCTGCAATACCCTTCACCTTAGGAGGGGCGGCAGATGCAGCCAAGGCAGAGGTTGCAGTTCGTTTCTTAATTATAACTGATGGCTTTTAGACCAACGGATTCAAGCCTTCAGCCCTCCCGGGGGAGCAGTATGAAAGGACCATCCTCCTCCGGCACAGAACACGGCAGAACCAAAACCCACTCACCCCACCGGTTGTTTTTGCATAGGAATAGAATTAGCAGAGCAGCCCTCCCCGGTCCTGGCTCTTCCCCAGCAGTGAGTGTGCCCCAGGGGTGCTTTTAACCATGATTATTCCTGCTCTGGCCCAGTCACGCTCGGGAAGCTGAGGTAGCAAAACACCTTTCCATTACCCACACAATACCTCAAACTGCTCCATAGATACAGCTAGAAATATATTATGTATATAAACATATATATATATACATATTTACATGATATATACACAGATATATATGTAAAATATATGCATATATAATACACACACATAAAATGCATACGTACATTATATATATAATATATAAAATATAGATAAACATCTATATGTGTCATATATACACACATATGTTTGTACAGACACACACATACACACATAAATGATATATATATAAGGTACGATGCAAGGACTGAAATCAACTCATGACCCAAGCATTTCCTCTTGCAAAAAGTGATTTTTCAACCTCATAATCTGCTGGGAAAAAAACAACAAACCAAAAACCAAGAAACTTTCCAGGTTTTCAATGAGTTTGGTGCAGATGGGCTGAAATTGGTTGAGAGTTTTTATAAGGATGGAAGAAAAAAGAAGTGGGTTGTGTTTCTTTTTTTTAAAATTAATATGCAATATTAATATACATTAAAATACAGATGTGGACAGCACATTTAACAGCCTGACTGCAGGCAGCAGACAGTTGGAGAGGCGGTTGGGAGATTAAAGTACCTTTAAGCTCAAATACCTGCTGATAAGGCATTAATCCAGTGCTCGCAAGCCCTGAGGAGCGGCCAGGGGCTCTCCAAGGCAGAGGCTGGGTGTTGGCTGGTTACACACCCCTCTTGGGAAGCCGGCAGGGAAAGAAAACAACTCTTTCAAAGGCAAAAAAAAGAGACTTCCAGCAATAAATAGCTGGGGAGTGCCTCATGCGCCCTGGGTGATGCACTGCCCCAGCCCATCGGGATGCACCGCGTGGGCACCGTGCACGGAAAGCAAGGCAGAAGTCTTTATAAAACTTGAAAAAGGAAAAGTAAAAAAAGAGGGAAGCGGCAAAAAAAACCCTAACCCACAACCCAGCACCAAAAATAGTTGGACATAACCTCAGGTGGTTGCTTTGGTCAGTTTTCGTGCTACCAAGCGGTGTGTGTCAGTGAGGTCTGAAGGCATATCTTCACACTGCTAAAAAATAAATAAATCAGAATATTGCTAACGTTCCTGAAAAACTCAGAAGTACCAAAAAAGGCTAATCCAGCATGTGGAGCAGGACAAAGGCGCTGGGGTCGGGCAAGAATAAAGAAGCGTTTTACAGCCAAGAGCTGCTGAAGGTGCCACTCCAGCCAGCGCCTGCTCTCGTGTTCATTAATATTATTTACTTTTCAGAAACTACTGATGCAACCATTAAACACCGCTGCCTTTCCTTCCCCCGCCTGCTGCCGCTGGTGCAGGGATCGGCTTCAGCATCGCGATGGATCGGATCCAGACCCACGCGGTTTGCTGGGGATGGCTGCAAGATCAGCACTTGCTTTGGAAAAGTGCTCCCAGCCAGTGCAGGGACTGGGGGTTCATCAGATAGAAACATAGAGTCTTTAAGTTTGGAAAGGAGCTCTAAGGTCATCAAGTCCAACCGCCAGCCCACCCCCCCATGGCTCCTGTCCCCTGTCCCGCAGTGCCACAGCCACACGCTGGTTGAACCCCCCAGGGACGGGGACTCCCCCCTCCCTGGGCAGCCTGTCCCCAGCCCTGACCACTCTGTCGGGGAAGGGATTTTCCCCAAGCTCCAACCTGACCCTCCCCGGGAGCCATTTGCGGCCGTTCCCTCTTGTCCCACCCCTTGGTGCTGGGGAGCAGAGACCAACCCCCCCTGCCCACCCCTCCTGTCAGGGAGCTGCAGAGAGCCATCAGGTCTGCCCTCAGCCTCCTCTTCTCCAGACTGACCCCCCNTACCAGCCAGGACGCTGGTGGCCCCCTTGGCCATCTGGGCACACTGCCGGCTCATGGCCAGTCGCTGCCCCCCAGCACCCCCAGGGCCTTTCCCCCAGGCCCTTCCCAGCCACTCTGCCCCCAAAATGTGCCCAGGCTGCAGAGTGGGCCCAGGGACCCTCTGCGACCCTGCAGCGCCAGGGACCTAACCAGCTCATCTTGGGCTAAGAACACTGCGGTCAAAAACACAGCAAAAAAAAAAAGCAAGCCAGAATTTTCACTTATATATCTATAAAAATACCTTTTTATATTCGTCTCTATATACTTAATATATTGATTTATAGTCATCTATCTATAGTTTTTTATATATATCCACAAATACAAACACGTATTTATATATGTAAAAAAAAAATACCAGTACAGTTATGTGTGTACACATACGTACCCAGACAGCTGTACCCACATTTTATGGGGGGGTGTACATATATGTATACACACACACACACGTGTATCTGTACAGCTGAACCGATTGCTCCCTGCAGGGAGGGACAGGACATCGCCTCCTCGCTGCTCAAACTGACCTCTTTACACCCAGATTCCTTTAAACATGCCAAAGCCACTCCTTCAGGACAATTACAGGGGGGAAAAAATAGATAAAAAAGGACTTGTTTACATTTATTTTCAGCCCAACAGAAACGCTGATGTGTTTTGCTGGGTCACACGGTCGCTTTCTTGAGGCAAATTCTGTATTTTAGTGCGGATTTGTGTCTTTTTGGGCTCCGTCCATCCCTCGACGGGGATTTAATTGCAGAGCAAAGTTCAGATTGGAAAAAAAAAAAACCCTTCCAGCCTCTGGTCACGACACTTGAAAAATTATACTTTGAAAGACGAAGATAAACATCGCATAAAATTATTATCAGACAGCTGTAATAAAGCTGTAGCCACGACAATCCGATGCTCTTGGTACTAATGAGACTTAACAGGGGTTTTTAATTGCATGCCCCATACGTATTTGACTTTCGCTATGAAAAATATAGCGTACAGCAGCCACCCTGCAGCAACCACCTGCAGAAGGGCTTTTACCTGCTGGCAAATGCAAAGTGGTACCTTGAATTCTCCCCTATTCACCACCACGGGCAACTATCACCCAAATTTGATCTTACTTTGTTTTCAGGAGAACAAATCTTCAGGAGAACATCTACACACACCCACAGAAGTACCCAAAACAGGGCAGACCTGTGCTGGAATTTAAATCTAAGAACATTTCTTGCATAAAAAATAGTTTTACTTGTTAAAAATAAATAAATAAGGAATACGGACAAAAGCAGCCTTGTTCCCAACGCTGTGATTCCCGCAAGCGCGACCGAGCGCAGGAGACCTCCCTCTCACCCGGCGTGCCAGGGGACACGCTCATGGTTCATCGCTGCAAAATCCTGACGTCAAAGCACGCTGCGTAGCTGCAGAGAGCTATTCAAGAGCAATGAAAAAAAAGGAGGAGGCAAACAAACCCCCAAAAAACCCCAACAAAAACCAACTTGCAGAGAACACTGAGCACATCAGGACGCAATGCTGAATGCAGACGTTCAATGTGCCCTTGCTCAGAAAAATTACGGAGTGTCTTCTAACGAGGACTGCTGGAAAAAGAAATGTCCTTTTATTGGATTTATATGTAAAGATTCCAAGGGCAAGCCCTCGTCTTGACAGGGCAGGGACGGTAACTGAAGCACTGAAGAGGTGATAGAAAAAAAAGGCAGCGGTTAATTTTTTGTTGCTCCAAGCCAAGCCCCTCCTGAAAAGCCCACCATGTACACAGCCCAGCACCGCGGCACGGCAAAACCCCCCGTGAAATTTTACCGCTTGAGTTCTAAATTGGTATTGTTTTACCACCTATATGTGGAGCAGAGACGCCGCAGAAGCCCACACCACGGATCAGCATCTTTGTAAAAGCACGAGGCTGATACGTCGAATGCAATCGCCCCCCGAGCCGCTCGACCTGCGGGATGCTGAGCCTCCAAGCATCTCTGCCGGAGCCAGGTTCGCACGCAGGCTTCAGGGAGAGGAGCAAATCCCAACAAGTCTGAAAGTTCCTTTTTTTTTTTTTTTTTTTAAAGAAGTGAACTCTAGGAAGGAAGCTCTTTTCAGTGTTAATAGGATTACTCAGCTAGCACTTGGAAATTTAATTCATTAAGATGCCACGGCAGTATCTACTACTTGCACTGCTAGTACTGAAACACCAACACCCCCTCCCCGTAGGGCTGAAATGATTTATCTCGTGTCGGCCACGCCGACAAGCACCTTTGTCTTGAATGGATATCGCTGACCCGTGGAAAGGACAGCAAAACCCTCTTTAAATTTGCTTCACCCCTCTGATGCCACCCCACAAGCGCAAAAGGCACGGGCCAGCCGTACCACAAGCTGTGAACCCAGCACATGGTGTTGGCCCAAGAGGAACCGACATTCTTTTATTCTGTTCTTATGCATAAATTCATTACACATACACATATATATATATAACAAAATCTATTTTATTTCTCAGCATCTATTGCAGCAGGACGTCTGTGCGTTCCTCCAAGCTGCTCGCTTGCCCAGTGCAGCCATACCCAGCCCGTCCAACCCCCCTGAGCAGGGAGAGCAGGTTTGCAATGATGCTGAACCCAGTCGAATAGTCAGGAAATCCTCTGGAGGAGCCGAAAGCTGGGGTCACCTCGGCTCCCCAACACCCCCACGCTAATAAGCATCGAGCAGCTCAGGAAGGTCTTTGCCTGCGCCGCACAGACTTGCTTTAAATCCTTGTGCCAGCGCTCCAGAGCAATTTGGCTTGCTCATTTTTCTACGGGATGGAATAAAGGAAAGGAAGGGTGAATTTCTTTTTTTTTTTTTTTTCCAAAAAAACCCAGCAGGATCTTTACAACCTGATTTTGCTGAGTGTTTCCCCCCCCACCCGTGAAGCACCCCTCCAGAGGAGGCTTTCACCGGCTGCTGCTCCCTGCCTCCCATGGAATCACGAGAAATGACAGAAAACTCAATTACGGAGTGTGGTTTCCATGATTCATCCAGCACAAAATCGGAAGCATCGGACAGAAACACAGCAGCAGGGGAAGGAAGAAAGGAAGGAAGGAAGGAAAACCACTTCTCCAGGGAGCACTCAACTGCCGTGACTATCAGCCGGGGCTCTCCCTCTGCCTCCAGCCCCGTATCACACTTCCCTCACCGAAAAAGAAGAGTGCCCCAGGGTGACGGTGCCAGCAGTTAAACCTGACTCATCCCCAGTGAACACGCAAGGCATAAGGGAGCTGTCCCTGCCAAGAAGACATCATACCCAATAACGGGGCCAGAGGACATTTGGTGGGACAGACGTGTACAGCAGATAAAGGAAGGTGGAACAGGCAACCTGAGTCCCCAGCTTTTCATCTGAAGCTTAATTCTGGCCAGGCAACTCCCTGAAGCGTGCCTTACTGACAGTTACTCTCAGATAAAAGCTTCACGCCCTGGAAAGCGAGGTTTGCAACCGTGGCGATGCCTTGGGCGCCCTCACCACACACCAAACCTGGGAGCCAGTGCTGGTCCAGGTGGGATCCTGGTCTGCAGGAGAAGGACACCAAACCTTTCCAGGTTTCACCCAAAGCGCATCCCCCTAGGTCTAAAGTGCATCACACGCCACAAGCCTTGTCTTGCACGTGTTTTAGGATGAGCTCCTGGGGAAAAGCAAGATTTGGGGGGAGCAGCCAGTCTGTGCCCGAGGTCCTTTGCAGAGCCATGGGGAGATGCCCTGGGAGGAAACCCCACCATTTTTCTTACTTCTTTCTGCACGTTACCCTAAGCCCATTGATGCGCACCAACACGCTTTTAAAGGGCTTTAAAACCTCTAACCTTGAGCTTGGGTCCACCTCACCCATCGCACAACCACGCTCAGACACAAAAGCCGTAAGGCAGGACATGCGGGGTGGCGGCGAGGACAATTTCTGCTGCAGACGGCTCTCGAGCCGGACGTCAATTCGAGCGAAGCTCTGTGTATTATCAGCGAGGAAGGGAAGCTCAGCAAGACAGTGACATCGCTCTTTCTAGGCAATTTCATAAAATGCAGACTTTCTAATTGAATTTGGAGTTTTGGCAATTAACCCTTCCGAAAGTACATATGCCTGCAGGGAGGAGGGGGAAAAAGGAAAAAAAAAAAAAAAAAAGAAAAAAGAAAAAAAGCAAACAGCCACCAAACAAACATGTATAATGGGCTGGTAAGAGATTTAAACTGTAATAATTGGCAAGATGGATTTCTGGTTGCTGTCTAGTTGTTTTGCAAGCTAAAAAGCACCCGAGAATATAACGGGGAAGGTTTATGCAACTGCTGCTGTGCCTGTTTGCCTGCACGCATCCCCTCCCAACACTGTTCTCAACCAGTTGTCCATATTCAGCCACATTTTACAAAAAACTGGAGGTCTCCAAGATCCAGCCTGGTCTGCACAAGAGGGATGAACGCCGGTACACGGACATGCCATGCACACAGCTCCCGACCGAGGTTCATATTTGAACGGCTGCACCCAGAGCTGCTGCAAACTCATAGAATCACAGAACCCCAGGCTGGCTTGGGTGGGAAGGGACCTCACAGCCCATCTAGTTCCCACCCCCTGCCATGGGCAGGGACACCCCCCCCCAGCCCGGTCTGCCCAAAGCCCCATCCACCCTGGCCTGGGGCACTGCCAGGGAGCCAGGGGCAGCCACAGCTTCTCGGGGCACCCTGTGCCAGGGCCTCAGCACCCTCCCAGGGAAGGATTGCTGCCTCCCAGCTCAGCTCCAGCTCCCCTCCTGCAGCTTCAGGCCCTTCCCCTTGGCCTGGCCCCCCCTGCCCTGCAACCAGCCCCTCTCCAGCTTTCCTGCAGCCCCTGCAGGCACTGCCAGGGGCTCCAAGGGCTCCCCGCAGCCTTCTCTGCTCCAGGCTGGACAAGCCCAGCTCCCTCAGCCTGGCTCCAGAGCAGAGGGGCTCCAGCCCTCGCAGCATCTCCGGGGCCTCCTCTGGACTCGCTCCAGCAGCTCCATGTCCTTCCTGCCCTGGGGCCCCCCGAGCTGGAGGCAGCACTGCAGGGGGGTCTCAGCAGAGTGGGGCAGAGGGGCAGAACCCCCTCCCTGGCCCTGCTGCCCACACTGGGTTTGATGCAGCCCAGGACTGTTTCCCAGAACTCACTGGACAACAGGTGAGGGCAAGAAAAGCAGAGGAGCTGAGTTGTCCAAAAATAAAAAAATAATTAAAAAAGGATCTTTCCTCTGGTTTGCTGAGCTCTTGTCTTCCCTTTCCCCACCACTTCTACCTGGTGGAAGCTCCAGCCTGGACAACTCAAACCAGAATAACGTGCAAAAGCAAACTTGGGCAAGAAAACTAAGTTACAGCAACTCTGCCCAAGCCCGTTATTCCTCCAGCCATGAGGAATTTGTGCATCTCTGTATTTTTCTGAATTACAACACTTGAAAAACCCTGAAAACCACCAAGAACGTTCAGAACCACATCCCACCAGCAGAGGTGTTCGGTTTGGTTTCCTTTCTCTGCCCCTTTCTAAGCTATCGATTAATTCATATTTCAGAACAAAAACAAAGAAATGCATCTTCTTTGTTATACTACTCCGAGGCTTCTTCCCCCAAGCACGCCCAGGGTTGGACGCTGGGCTGAAGTTGGTGTGCCAAGAGCTCCACGCGCACTGTAAATCTCCTTCTTTCCCCTCATCCGTATGAAAAACCACTAATTAAAAAAAAAAAATCCCCCGAACACCCAAAATAGGAGCTCGTGGTGACAGCGTCACCGGTGATGTTGAAACAGCTGAAGTTTGCAGTGCAAATACTCCCTCTTGTCTTTCCCAACTCGGTAAACACTCCCCACATCCACAATTCCATGGAGCTATCCGCATTCCTTCCCCCCTCCCCTACCCACGGACTCAGATCCCGGTTTGTTTTTGATAACGTCCCACAGTGGGTTTGCAAGAAGTTGCTCATGGACCCGCAGCGCTCTGCAAGCTACAGACTGACAACTACCAAACGCCGTATCTTTCCATCAAAAATCAGAGGTGGGGCACGATTTTCCCCTGGTACCCAGAGGAGGACGGTGCCTGCCAGGAACGCAACCATCGCACACGTAACAGCACAGAAAGAGGGTTCGGAAATCCCTGCCAGGGAACAGCCGGAGGCATTTGGCTTCTCTGTGGAAATATTAAAAGTATTCTGAGTACAATTTGTTTGGGTTTTTATAGGGTTGAGAGAGACTCAGGCGGATGCCTGGGTGAAATGCAAGCCCTGATAGAGAAGGGTGAGGAAAAGGAAAGGATGGCTACGGGGGGGAATAAGAAATGGGAAAAAAAAGGAAAAAAAAAAAAGGGAAGTGTGTGAAAGTAATGATTTCTATAATTTTAGCTCCTTCGGAGTGATGCGAGTGTGGCGAAGGCAGTTCCCCACGCCGGCTTCCCCGCGCGCCTTATGTCAAATCGAAACCTGAGGGAGCTGGAGGAGGAAACGACTGATTTGGGCTGGGTGGGAGCAGCAAACCCAACAATTTCCTGTCTGTGGTACAACAAACCCAGGCTCTGGTATTCGCGGGAACGCCGCCGCCGCTGCCTCCCGCCCCGCTCTCTTCCCCCTCCGACCAGGATCCGTGTCATCGGGATCCGTGTCATCGGCGGGGCTCTTTTGAGCCAAAGCAGATAGCTCGTAGGGAAAGAATTAAAAAAAAAAAAATCAATAAAAAGAAAATTAAAAAAATTAAAATTTTTTTTTGGCTTCCGAAGAGTCCTCACCGCTCTGGGTAGAAATATTAATTGCCGTGCCCGCAGCTTGGAGCTGCCTGCATGTGGCTCTTACCTACCCCCGCCCCAAATTCCTCTGGTCATTGGCAGTTCAGCTGAATATTCCACTTCGGCTAACAAAGAGGACATTATCTGAGACACAATCCTGTAATTTGGTGTGGGCTTACGTGGAAGCTTCCTGGAGGCAAAAGCTGGATGTAAAGAGCCAGCCTCACACAGATCAATGCGCGCAGCCAGAAAGCATCTGTGTTAGCGGGCACTTGAATATTCTTATTTAAATATCAGTAAAAATGGATTCAGCACGGGTCGCTAGCAAAGGTCTTAATCAAGTGGCAGGATGTAAATGCAGGGTGCATTAGCAGCTCCGTTGGTCTCCTCGAAGATGCTGCTGAAGTGAGAGCATCTGTGCCTGGAGCATCTCTGCTGGGCAGCATCTGGCTGCATCCAGGGGACCACTTTTGCCTCAAACCCTGCCTGTCTCTGCAGCAGGAGGACTTTATCCTCCCAGCCACTGTGGTCACCATCCCATCTCCCACCGGCTGTGCAGGTTTTGCCCTTTAAAAGCTTGGATAAGGATTCCCCACGGAAATCTGGAGCGGGGTCCGTGCGGAGCATCGGAGGAGTCCCACCTGCCCAAACCGCAGCAGCCCGAGCTGCCCTCAGCAGCGGACACCGCCACCATTTACCATGTTATTTCAGACACCCACTCACCACCCTGCCTCAAAGGGAATTCAAACAGCTTCTTACAAGCCTCCCGCCGTATTAAATGGCACTCAGAGCCCTCTCATGAATGCCACCTACTTGAAAAACCAGTGACCGAGCGCTGATTTTGAAGCAAAACATCCTTGTTTCGACTGACAGCTGACGGCCAGACAAGTATCTGCAGATCCTGCAAACTGAGATGCTCAGCTGTCATCCTGGCAGCATGGACCGGAGAAATGCCCTGACCGTACTCCATGCACCAAGCACTGATGCTCAGTTAAGTATTTCTGAAAAGCGTGGCTACAATAAAAACCCTTCCTCTATTTCTCTTTAGCCTCCAACCACTTCTCGTGCCTTCTCTAACAGCAAAGCACACGTGGTCACCCAGCGAGCCCTCACCTTCCCCGGAGAAGGCCAAAGCAAAAGGAGCAAGTCACCTGCAGGACAGCTCTGCAGACTCATCCTGCCTTGCGTGTGCAGTAGAAATGGGCTGGGGCAAGGGCTCTGCATTTCTCTCACGTAGCTTTAAGCTGTTTCAAAAAGTTCATTCCAGTTTCAAGGCAAAACACTTCCCCAGCAAGTCCTACCACGATGGCTTGGAGCACTTCTAGGCGCTGCAAAACCTCAAGCACGAACCTGGGGAAATCAATGACACTGCACTTTTCTTGGTGTTTTATTCATAACCCTTTAAGGGGCCCATTAAGAAAACGAGACTTTACGGGGAGAACAGTAATATTTCCAATCGATCTTGCAAGGAGTACAGCTGAAGTCATTGGCAAGGTAACATGGGCAGAGTCCATTCGGTGGTGAACGGAGCCTCTTGGGTGAACACTCTGCATGTGACAACTCCTGTGCCAGTCATCAGGTGACATCCTGCCCTCTCCCAACCGATGGAAAGGAGATAGCGAGGGAGCTGCCAAGGGGAACAATGGGGTTTACACCACTTGCCCAAACCCTTATCGAAGACGTGATTCACAAAGCCCCCAAGGCCTTAGAAGATGTCATCACTGCCTGCCATTATCAGCCGCTCTCTATCACGGGCAAGGGGTTTTGCTTCCACACTGGTCCCCGGTGCAGCCAGCACCCCTCCTGGCTCGATAAAACGGGGATGCCACCACGGCACGGGGCAGCACCTCCAGCCATCCCCCCCTCCCGCCTTGGCCGGGCCACGCAGCAAGCTTTACAGCCTTTCGGTCCAGAAGGACTATTGTAATTCCAAACCCAGCTTTGGTTTGGTTTTGTTTTCTTTTTACTTATCTATTTGCTTCAGGTACAAACCCCTAAAGGTGCTCAGTCCTCTCCCGGTGCTCCCAGTGAGGCCCTGGAGCCAGCTGCCACGCACCTACTGCCTGTACAAGAAAACTAGGGAGAAATCCGCATTTCTGTTGCAAAACTTCTCCCCACGGACTTTCTGAATCTGCTCAGTGCACATTTAGGTCATCTGTCTCAAGCCATCCTTCTGCCAGCCACCATTTGTCGTCCCCCCTTCCCTGTTTCTGCCAGATCGTCTTTTATTCCCACTGCGGCGCAGAGCATCCCCCAAACGCAACCCTGTGCCTGACAGACATCCCACAAAGCTCACCCGAGCGCATTTCCAAAAAGCACGGGGTTGTTTTTTTTCCTCGCATGTGTTTAAAACAGCCCTAAGTTGACAACAACAATAACCTGCGCTCACTTCCTTCCTTCCCCTGCTCCCCGTGATTTTAAGCCTCTTTTTTTTTTTTTCTCTTTCTAAGTCAATAGCAGCAAAATTCCTAAAAAAACCTTGGGTGAGCACAAGGAGTTTTCAGTACAGACCCCAACCTGCACAGACCAACTAAACACTGCTGCTCTGAAAACCTCAGCAGGTTGTTTTGGTTTTTTTGCTAATTTTTTTTCAGAGCCAACTCTGCCAAGCATACGACACGGCTCAATTAACGAAGTGGCTTAATCCAGCGGGGTGATAAATAACAGGGGAGCGAACAGGTCATTGCAATTCACTTGAGTAACCAGAATCCCTATCTGCCGCTTGGGTTTTTTCCAATCCCTGCCTGCATTAGTGACAGATTTTAATTGCCTGTTCCCAAACAGCCCGACCGCAGCCGCTCTGTGCAGGCAAGGACCGAGTCGACAAGATTTACTGATACCTGCAGCCTTGCAATTAGGGAGGAAACACTTTCCTGCGTTCCCGCTCCGACCACGGCACCCAAACGCACGTCCCCGTGCACCCCAACCCTCTCCAAGGCAAAGGGCTATTTACTGCCATCGTTTCCTCCTACAAACATCAGAAAATACAACTGTAAATCTAGATTTTCCCCTTTTCCAAGCTCCCCTCACTGCTGGGAGGAGGGAAGGCGTTTTCCCCCTGCTCACTAACGGCTGAAGAGCTTCTACCAGCATCCTACAACCAGAGTGGGGCTGGTCTGCCCCAAATTCACAGCGATGCCCTAAACTTCAGTGAAACTCTGGGCAGGCCACAAAAATCCGCTGTCCCTTTGGGAGCACGAAGGAAGCCTACGGGAGGTTCTTCCCAAAGGACGCAGCCAGCAAACCCCTCCGCAAGGCACAGCCCCCCTCTTCCTTCCTCCCCCCGCAGCAGGCAAGCGGAGCAGTTCACAGGGGATCCCAAAGCTGCAGGGAAACTTTATTTTTAAGAAGTTTCCTTCAAACTCACAGCAAAAAATCTGCTTTGCAAAAGATGAATAATTCTTTTTTTGATGCTTGGCGTTGTTAAAAAAGGGAAACAAACACTGTCAGGGACAGAGAAACAGGTTAAAAATGCAGGCAAAGGGTTTCAACGTGGAAAAATTGCAAAATTAATACATCTGGAGACGAAGCAGCGGCAGAGGCTGGATGAAGGAAGGTATTGAGGAGGCACAAGAGGGTGACGAGTGAGTCCCGTCCCATCCCGCTCTGCTAAACCCGACCCTGATAAACTGGCAAGAGCTCAAAGAAGAGCCATAAAAATAATGAGAGGGCTGGAAGAGCTGACATGCAGGAAGATTAAAGGGAACTAAATACGTATAGCTTGGCTCGGCGACAAAAGCCAAGGGGAAAGGGAAGGCAACAGCCAGAGATATCCATGGGTCTCGACCATCCCGGAGAGGGGGGAGCCTTAGGGCTGAGCCCCCCAGGAGAGCACCAGCCTCGTTCCCCCCCGCCAGCACTGCGGCCGCTGGATTCCTTCCCTCTAATACAATCCCTAATTTAACAAGTGGAGAAGATCCGGGCAAACACATTTAGGGGAGGGTACGCATTACGTCAGGCTCTAATTTCGGTCCTCGCTAGGCTTCGTCCCCATGCACGCGCCCGGCTTGCGGCACACGAGTCGGCCCCGGCTCTGCTTCGGCATCTCCCGGCCCCGACGCCCAGCGCAGCTCGAAACGGAGAGGAGCATTGCTTATTCCTTTGTGATCAACGGGATGGGTTTTTATCGTTTCTAGAAAGCTGGTTTTTAATCTTCTTTTCCCTAGCCAGCAAACTTCAGCAAATCTTTCTGCAACCCCGGCATAAAAATAAGAATAATCAAGTTTTCAGGCAGCCAAGGCTATCTCCAGCACGAGCCTCTCTGATGCGAGCGCTCGCTTCCTTTCGAAACGAGCACATTTATATCCGTCTCTTCCTTCCTTTAACTTCAGATAATTAATAAATCAAAACCTAAGCATGGTGGAGAGACGGTATTTTCAAAGCCGCACGAGGGCTTTGCGCTGAACCAGGACCTGCAGGCGCAGCTGACAGCTCCGCTACTCCCACAGCCGCAGGCACGCGCGGGGACCTCGCAATTAATACTTTGTTTGAGCTATTACAGTCATCGGCGCAGACTGTACCGCTGAGTAAACACCCAAGCCACAAAAGAGCTGATAAAAAAAAGCAAGAGGAAGGTTTGGCGGGGCAGAGCTGCCCACGGCCGGTGGATCGGGGCGCTCGCGTTGGGTGGGGAGCGCGCCCAAGCTGGCTTCTTCCATCACAAAACCATCCAGGCGGCTCCGGCCGCGCGTTCCCACGCGTCCCAGACAAACGGGCTCTTTGTCCAGGTGCGCACCCAAAGCCACCGGACACCGCGGTGTCCCTGGTCCCCATCCCAAGCCCCCCCACTTCGCCTGCATCACCCCGTTCATCGCCCCATCCTCCCAAAGGGCCCTCGGAGGAGCTTTCCTTGTCCAGCGCTGCACAGAGCCAGCTACAACTTCAGAATCAGGGTTTTTTTGGGTAAAACGGGCTGCACCCATCAAAATCCCACCACCACCACCACCTCCCCCCAGATTAAAAACTTCCCCAGCTCTGTGCAACACCCTGCGTGCAAAGCAGCCGGCGGCAGGGGGCTGAGCCCCCGGCAGAACCAAACCGGCCCCGGGGGGTAAAAGTTCGGCTGGTTCTGGCCCGGGGGCTGGGGGGCGGCAGCGCCGGGCGCTGGCTGGGCTGGAGCGGGGGGTGCCGGGCAGCGGGGCCGGCATGGGGAAGGGCCTGGGAGCAGCCTGGCAGGGTGCATGGGGGAGAG